>LPNX010527774.1:294708-608533 GCA_001517045.1 Pseudotsuga menziesii
ATATATATATGTATATAAAACGTGTCCTGATTCCGGGGGTCACCGTGCCCGTGTCGGACACTCGAATCCACGTGTCAGGTGACTTAGATGGTAGAGTGACTAAGTTCTTTCAAGCCACTCGGGGTCTCAAGCAAGGTTGCCCTCTCTCTCCTTTGTTGTACATAATTATGGCAGACTCCTTAAGTTGTTCTCTTGAGAAAGCTCGTCAATCTAGAGACATAAGAGGGATCCAGATCGCCAGAAGAGTCAAAGAGATAAACCACTCTCAATTTGTCAATGACACATTACTCATAGGGAGAGCTTCAATAACGATGGCTCATAAGTTTAAAGATATCCTGGACACCTTCTACGAGGCGTCGCGAAGCAAGGTTAACAAGGCCAAGAGTCATATATATGGGTGGAATGTGATAGCTCATGTGCTGGCAAATATTCAGAGAATTTTTGGATTCAGCAGTACCACTACTTGGGAGTCTTTTAAATATCTCGGGGTCCCCATTGCTAAGCAAAAAGCCAGAGTAAAAGAGACTGGCAGTCGATTTTGGATAAAGTTCAAGGGAAAACCCAAATGTGGGGAATGAAGTGGCTGAACCCGGCGAGGAGAGTTACCCTCATCAAAGTTGTTCTATCCTCGATGCCTCTCTTTCTCTGCTCAACTCTAATGGCCCCCATGGCGGTTCTGCATCAAATTAATAAAATGATTAGGAACTTTCTGTGGAAAGGAGGGAAAAATAATGACAAAACGTTTCCTCTGTTAAGTTGGAAAGTGATAAAAAGGTCGTTAGATAAAGGGGGTTTAGGAATCAGAGATGCACAAATGGTAAACCTTGCTCTGGGGGGGGAATTCTATGGAGGATGTTGATGGATTCTAAGAACTGGGTTGGACAAGCCTTGCGAAGGAAATATACAAATGGGAAATCGATGAGATGTCTGGATTCCCCCCCAGAAAAGAAGAAAGGTACTAAGATATAGAGTCTATGTGTTAAATCTTGGCATTTTTTCAAGGACCACTTATACTTGGTTCCGGGAAATGGAAGTCGGATCACGATCTAGAAGGATTCCATAATGAAAGATGTCCCTATGGGAGAGATCCACGAGCTGCAGGGCCTTAAAGGTCGGTTGACAAATCAAGGAATCCTAACCTTGGCTAATATTAGCTCTTGGAACCTAAGCAAAGGAACATGGTCTGGTTAGAACATTTCGGCCCCTCCAAATGATATCACAAGATCCCTATGGATATTTAGAGACAGGTTGAAAGGAAAAGCTCCGATGGATTTGGGGGAAAAAGATAAAAGAGGATGAGGAAACAAGGGGGGTCATTATAATGTTAAAGAAGGATATGAGGTGTTGATGGAAAGGGAGTGTAAATTGCCAAGGGTCTTACGGTGGAAAAATATATGGAAAAATGATGCCCCTCCGAAAGTTAATTTCTTTTGTTGGCTTAAGGCCCACGGGAGGCTCTTGACAGGGGAGAATCTCAAGAACAGAGGATTTCATGGGCCTTTTCAATGTGTTCTTTGCAATAAGGAGGAAGAAACGGGGCCACACCTGTTCATAGGATGTCCCTTTCCAATTGAGGTTTGGAATAGAGTTAAGGGTATGATCCCCTTACTATGGATCTAGAAAGAAGACCAGTGCAGTTTTTCAGCTAGTGGACCTCGGCTTACCCCTATCCTTTGAAAGGCAGTACTCTCCTTAATTTATGGAAAACCCTCTCGAAGTATGTTTGTTGGAAAATCTAGAATGCTAGAAATAAGTTGATTTTTGAGAATATAAAAGCCTCACCGCCAAAGGTAGCCAGAAACGCCACAAGACTCCATTCGAAAGCTATGTCGGATTCTCAAAGTAAGACAGAGATCCCCAACACCATCTGTAGGGAGGAAGAAGACTAGATCAGGAAGCTGCAACTAAAACCAGCCTCTCCCTCCAAAAAGAAGGGAGTAAGGTGTAGTTGGGATTTATCTAAATTTATAATGAACTCATTTGAATGGCAGTTCACCCAAATGCTGGATGAGCGTGATTTTATGGTTGACTCTAGTGTTAACCTAGGTCCATTGAAAGAGGTACATTTGCATAAATATCTACAAATTTATATGTTCTCATTATTGTCATGACACCGTTTTCCAAGATTGAAATTTTGGTTGCGTTCATAGGTTATGATCCCTTCTCCTACGACCATGGGTATTGGGCCCCTCTCATCATCAATATTGGGAGACATTCCCAATGTCTCCCAATATTTTGACGTAAATTGCACCTATCAAATGTTTTAGTAATGATTAAAAACAATTGACATTTTGTTTAAATTTAATTTAAGTTACATTTAAATTACATGTTTCAAATGCAGCTTCCCGATGATGAGTTTGAAATATGGAAGAGAACACGGCAGAAATATTTGTTATTATGTGATGGTGCTTTGAAAGGGAATCCCAGGGCGGCAGTTGCGGGGGGGGTTCTCTTTGACCCTAGAGGAAACATTGTGGAAGAATTTGCATGGAGCTTAGGCATGGAAACCAATAATAGGGCAAAATTGTTAGCTATTTGGATGGGAACCAAAGTGCTTGCAGACAAGGCAATAAACGAGGTCGTCATTTTGAGAGACTCTAGAACAACAATCAGGGCATGCCGAAAGCAGGATCATCTAAATAATATTGACCTAATTCGGATCCAAGCAAGAATTTGGGCAAATTTGGCTTCCCTACGATCGGTGGAGTGCTTTCATATTCTGCGAAGGCAGAATTCCTTAGCAGATCATTTGGCAAACGAAGCCACAACAAGAAAGACGGGTGAGTTGCATTCTAAGGGCTCAACTCTTTGTTATGAAGAGGTCCCCTAGGAGCTTTGACAAGTGCTTTGGTGGGGACACTTCATTCTCCCCTCCCCATCCGTGCATTAGGCTCTTCATGCGCTTATTTAGTGCCTTTAATCAAAAGGCACGTGGAGATCATGCTTGTTGCCAGCGCAAGCTTCATCCTGTTATCCAACTTTTTGTACCATAGTTGGGTTACCTGAGGAGCCGCCGGTTGACAGACTTGTTCAAAGTCTAATTCCAGTGTATCAGTTGATCCATTTGCATGTCTAGCCAATATTGGCTAGTCACTTTTTTATTTGAATAATTTTGACCATGGCCCCGCAGGGTTTGTAATAAAATGTGCTAGTAGGATATTTTTGAGTGGTTCGGTCTCCTGAGACGTAGAATCTCAAATAGGGTATTCCAGGGAGTTTTTTGCCCCTAACAATTATGCTTTGCCTTCAGCCGAGTATAATTGACGAGGTTTTCTCCTGCTTCCTCTAAAGCTGGAATGCCCGATGTTGAATTCTGAGCCTTGGGGGGCTATTAGAGCCCAACTGAGTGTTATAATCCTACTAGACATTATTTAGATAGATCATGGTCATGTCCTAAGTCATCTGGACACATAAAAAAATTTCAAAAAAAACTTTTTCGAACAGTGAAAAATTATTTTTTTAATTTTTAATTACTTTTCCTAAGTTTTTTGGGTTAATTTTTCCATAAATTAAATGGAAAAAACCCGTTCGTGATCCGGACTCAGAATTCAGTGATTGAAGGCTCTAACCTTAAGCCAAAAATCATTCTTGATCAGCCAACCAGTCAGAACCAACTTTCAGATCAGCAATTGGACACATAATGCCTTTTTACTCAAAAAAGTCAGTTTTGAGTAAAAAATGATTTTTATTAAAAAAATGATTATTTTCGAGAAAACTAACACTCTCCAAATTAATCCAAATTTAGTAAAATAAAAGGCTAAATGACATCTCATGGAACACTTATGATGATTGGAGTTATCATAACTCAGCTTCAATCATCATTAAGAGAGCAATTAATTTATTATCAGTGATCAGACATGTCATCTCCAGCTAAAGATGAGATGGAGAGCTCTCATTGGTCCGATGATTTGATCGAGGTGAAGACTGAAGCTTACACCATCAGTGGGCTTCCCAAACCTAGCTCAGGCTCCTGCCAGACCTAAAGGATGAGCTTACCTACATCCAGACTCACACGTGGGGCCTCATCCTTGGCTTGTTTTCAGTGCACAGGTTTGGAGTGGGGGCGCCTTGCCTGGGTGGAGGCCTCCCCTCACTCTCGGTTCTCCCGTTTAGGTCTGGTCTCTTTGTTAGGTGGCTAAGCTAGTTAGGGTTGGTTTTTTGGTTTTAGGGTTTTAGCACTCTCTCATTTGTTAAATAGAGGCTCTTTCAGCTCTATTAGGATGGACTTTTGGGCATAGAAACTCTGCAAAAATTGTAATCATTATATTATTGAATAAAGCTTTTCGACTTTGGAGGTCTATAGGATTGTCTCTTCATTGGTGGATGTGTTGTATGAGGTGATCTCTTTCCATGCTTTCAATTTGTTATTTATGTGTTGAATCAAACAGCTAGCTTTAGAAGTCTATTATTAGAACATAAGATTTACCATTTGCTGCTCTCAAGATGGTTTATTATGCAAAGTTTATCATAATCTAGATGGGTACAAATATTCAGTTATATGAAGTATTGATCTTGATTTGCATATTCCTAGCATACTAGTTTTTATTGTTTGATCTCACTGAGTATCAAGTTGGATTGTCTTTACAGATTTCGCCATTTGGAGAAAGGTGCGAGCTCAGCTGCATCAAACTCATCTCCATCATCATAAGAACCTTCTACATTGTTGACTTTCAGGACCTACAGAGAGTTTGGCTTTTTCCAAGAGGAAAAAACAAGGAGATCTTCCTCCAAAGTTCCATCTCAAATTCTTTCATAAATTTAAATACTTCTTGGTTACCAAACTTCCTTCCTCTAGTTCTCCCTTTGCTCCTTGACTTCTTTTGTTTCCTTGCTTGCTAGCCCCTTTCATCCTTGACTTGTTTGTCTTTTCTCACTTTTTCTTCATCGCTGCCCCATTTTTTCTCTTTTTACCATCCATTTTCTCCATTTTGGACAGCCCTAGTGTGCCCTAGCTTTCTTCCCTTGTTTACCTCTTTTTGCCCTAGTTTTCGGGCTTCCTTTAACCTTGTTTTTGGCCTTTTCTTTTACTTTTTGTTCGCTGTCCCGTTTTGCACTTTTTAGGACAGCCACTTATTTCATGGTTCGCTACCCCGTTTTGCACTTTTATGACAGCCACTTATTTCATTGTTCGCTATCCCGTTTTGCACTTTTATGACAACCACTTATTTCATGCTTCGCTATCCCGTTTTGCATTTTTTATGACAGTCACTTATTTCATTGTTCGTTGTCCCGTTTTCTTCAATTTTGTTCATCCCTTGGCTTCTTAGTTGGCTACCCTATTCCCTCCCTTTCTTTGGTTTTGACCTTCTCTTTGTTGTCTTGCCTTCTCTCCCTCGTCTTCTTTTGTTTCAGCGCTCTTTTTCTTTCCTTTAGTTTTTTTTACTCTCTTCAAACTTCTTCCCTTTACCCTTTTCAAAGTTTAATAAGAGATCTCAAAAGTAAAAGTAAAAGCAATCTCCTTTTTTACACAAGTCTTAATATCAGTAGAGTTGTTTTACTTTCTTCTGAAAAGTCCTTTCAAGGATCAAAATCCTTAAGGCACCTTGTATAAATTTTAATAAAGATCTTGTGTTTGAGTGGGGTTTTTAAGTCCCCACTCCCATCCTCCCCCATTTGGGGAGGATTGTGTTGTGTCCATCTTTCATATGCTTAGATTAGATGTGCTTGTCTTCATCATCATTTGCATCTTATGCTTAGAATATTAGTTGTTAATCCATCACCTCTAATTCTTTAATTAAGTTGATTACTCTTTTAAATTGTTTATCTTTCTAAGATTAATCAACTATTTAAATCTCTTGAATCTCACCATAAGGTGGATCAAGAGTGCTATCTATCGGAGAGTTTAAGCAATTAATATCATCTTGTGCTTGTTTAATCAATTAACTCTTAAGTAAGACTCTTGAACTTGCAAAAACACAAGTCAAGAGCACTCTCTATCGAAGAGCATCCTAGGTTTGCATAATCTCTGCATTAGTCTCATCTAGATTAGCTAAGTCTCTTGAACCACTATCATAAGACAGAGTCAAGAGAGCTCTCTATCGGAGAGTCTTAATTAATCAACTTAATAAAACCTTCAACACACACACCCCTTTTAATTAATTAACTCCCTCCCCTCCTTGCCAAAGTATGCTTTGACCGATCCCAGATCGGAATACCCAGAAACGGCACTGGATCTTTAAACCCTACAAGAGTAATTTAATAATACTTAAACACCCGTAACCAACGCACCGGCGTTGTAAGGATTCTTCCAAAGTAATTCCTAGTAGAGGGGCTGAAACCTCCCACTGTCTTAGATTCTCGGCTAGCTGGTCAATCTTGGCGATACCAGCCTAGGATACTGGGCGGGCCCGACATGTCTTCAACGGAGGGAACTTAGAAGAGTCTCCCGGCTTTGACAAACTTTTGTTGACACTCTAAGCAAGACCACTATCAAAAACTTTTAAAATCTACCAAGAGCACTTGCAAAACCTAATACTCACTAGCTTGATTCCTAGACTTTATTTCACGCATTTATTTGACTCCATAAAGCACTGGTCCTTTTGTTATATTTGATTAATTTTCTATCTTGATCAACTGTCTATGGGCCATTTCAATTAATTATATTTGAATGCTTAAGTTATAAGTTTGGAATCTTTGTTTATCGGTGTGATCTCTTGTTAGCAACGTGGATTGCTTTGATTAATCATCATCCCCTTAATATTAATCATTTTAAATCACAGTAACTCCTAAACAACACCCATCCGCATCCAAAAACATCTAAAACTTAACTTAAACATTGAGCCATAGAAAACTCTTTGTTAAGGACTACCCCCCTTGGCTTCGTTAGGAGTTAGCCTAAACGAAGGAGCTAGGAGTAGGTGACAGTACCTAGCTCTGTGCTTGCCCCCAAGGTCACACCTCTCCCACTTTCTTAAGTGAGGAGACAGCTTTCGAAAGATTTCTGCTGCTGGTGTGCAATCGGCGGACAACACACCCTAGTGTGAAAAGTTAAATGGGAATTATGACAGAGAGTGTAGGGTAGGTACGAAGGAATGAAGGTAGTCTTTGAGATTGTGGAAAGGCAAGTTGTAGGTCACCTCCAGTGTAGTTTGCACGGTTGTTCTGAGCTCGACATGCGTCACGCCTATTGGAAGAAGGACGGTACTTCTAGCCTTGCACATGAGATGGGATTGTGGGAAATAACGGAATTAGTTGGTTATCATGAGAGCAGTTGGCATGGGAGTTATAAAAAACATCCCAAGGTTGTAGGCGTTGGTTTAACTGTTCTATCCCAGAGCTGGTCCGGTGTTGCTAGAATCAGACTTGCCAATCGAGCCATTAACGAGGAGGTGGTGAGTATAAATTGTGTTGAGGATGATGGAAGGCCCTTCTACTGCACGGAATGTGGTGTCAGTCGGCTCCAATGAGGAATGCAGCAACTCGGGCGAAGGGTGGATTGGCTAGAACGATAAGGAAACAACAGAGACATGCGGTGGGAGGGAATGTCAGGGAGAGGAAAATCGCCAACGCGCAGAGGAAGGTCGGCTAGTGCAGCATCAATTGGACAAGATGAAAGGTAAGATGGCTCAAGAGCAGCAGAAGCTGGAAGAATTACAAGCTAAAGTGGAGATGCTCAAGAAAGAGAATGATATCCTTCAGCAGAAGCAGATAGTCAAGGAGGACGCAGAAGTGTCCTCAGTTGCTCCTCTTCTTCCTCTGATGCAAGACTCTCAGATTCCATGGGTTTTGTATTAAGTGAATTATGCAATGTTGTTTTGTAATTTTGCTAGGCCAATATGTAAGACAGTATAGCTTTGGCTTCATAGCAACTGTTAGCTACTATCAGGATAGGAAGTTTACGGAGCAATATATGGGCAAACCAAATCACCCCCCAACTGCCAAAGTCCGGTAGAGCAAAAATGGTTGAAAATGGATGAAATCTCAGTTTTCATTGGTCAAATCACAATTTCGATGATTTGGATCTTTCAAAATCCAACATTTAGTCTAGAAAAATCCACGCTGATTACTGGAATTACATATTGGCAAAAATTACAATTTCCAGGACAATTTTTTACTGGATTTAATTAAACAAACACCAGAAAAGCGGGGCATTTTGGTTGTTATTTATCCTACGCGAATTTGTGCTTGGTATAGATTTCGAAGGAATTCTGATGAACCAGCAGACTGAATGGTATTATCATCTGATATGTAACACTGCATCTTAGGAGTTTTCCTCTCTATTTTAAATAAATATACTACCCGTTCTTGTCAAAAAAAAAGTCAAATTTGCAAATTTTGAACACAAAAAATTGGTCTCCCTGACAATGTTTCAAAAGATGTATTAACAATTGAACAAATGTCAGAAGTGTTAGTTTTTGTAGCTCGAACAGGTACTTCTGCATTGGCGATGTGTCTAGCATGTAGAAGTCGTATGAAAGATACTCTCTAGACATTAACTTTATTTTATAAAGTCTTTTTAATGAGCCCATGGTATTGGAGGGCCCATGGTATTTGCTTGTTGTAAAGTTATAAAAGGAGATCTAAAAAGAGGCATTCAACACATTCTTCAGATCTAGGGTGCTAGATTGATCCGGATTTATGCAGGAACGCAACAGAATACACAAATAACCATAGAAACAAATATACAGCAACAATAACACTTCATTTCATTAATCAATAACTGAAACTGGTTTACATACAGAATGGAAATAAACTAGCTAGAGTGCTGATAGCTTATCTCTGAGAAGAGATGTGGCGGCTACATGCCTCTGAACTCTGTGTTACAATGAGGCTCGAAGGCCTATATATTATTGAGAAACAATGGAAACCCTACACATCCAAAAACCTAACCCTAGGAGGTGAAACGCCTTAATGTGAGCCCCGTTGGGTAACTTGGTACATCAATTTCCCGGGGTCGTAACTTTAGCATACTACATCCATTTGACGCGCATGATACATCGTTAGAAAGATCTGCTTAAGGACTACATCCAAAAACGGCAAATATCGAGTCCGAAACGGACTCATATTTGCTGAACCATTCAATGCCAAAAAAACATCGTTTAGGGCCTCAAAACGGCTCCGGAAGTTTAGGACCCGAAAACTGCCAAGAATAGTAAATTCTGCTACAATTAAGGAAACTGGAAAACTGAAAGAAACAATGGTGGGGGTCCAAGAAGAATAGGTGGGTGGCCACCAATATCCTCCTGGATCATAGATGCTTTTGAGAAAGGGTATATTCTCAAGAGAAACAAGAGAGAGATCTTGGGAGACAAAAGAAGCCTTGAGATTGTGAGAATCTCAAGAAGTCTTGGGTTAGTGTTTAACCCAAGCTGAGAGGTGTTTTATCAATCTAAGAGAGAGAAATTGCAGCGAGATAATCAACAGCAGAGAGCAGAAAACAGGCCAAACAGATCGGAGAAGGCAGAGCTGGGCCGTACAGTTTTGAGGGAGGACTGTCCGTACAGTCCATACAGATCTGTCTGTATGGTACGGACAGAATGAAATTCAGTACATTACAGATTCCGTATAGATCGCATGGAGCTGCAGGATCATACGGAACGATTCCGTACAGAATTATACATATCCATATGGCGTTTGTACAAGGCCGTACAGCAGTACGGCCTGTTAGATTGCTGCCAGGATCGCCAAGGAAGACAAGGCAGGGGTTTTCAGTGGATTGGAAGGTTGTTGATGCTCTCCATCAGTTGATTTCCAAAGCTAAGTTTTGTTAAACTTAGCTGCTGTAATTTCTGAGTAAATCTCTCTTGTAGTAAAAAAATAATAAAGAAACACTTTGCTGGCTAGGTTGGGGTTTCCAAGGTAAATCACTTGTGTCAAATCTGAATTTTCTGTGTGTTTTTCCGCTGCATATGAGTTAGAATTCCAGTGTGCTTACAATTAGTATTTCAGCAGTTTATGATTGTTGGGGATAAATATAATTGAATGTGTAAATCAGATCTGGAATTAGAGAAAAAAAACTAACAAGAAGAATATGGAGCAAGATCAGGCCAGCGATAAGCTGTAACAGTATCAACAACATACCCACGGTCCTTTGACATCAAAAAAAAGGCTTTAGAAGGACCAACCCAAATAGCTCGCTTTCTACAATTCCCCCAAGTAATCTGGACCCTTTTTGGTAACGGAAAAGATAATTGAAAAGCTTACAAGTTACAGGTTGCAATTGCCACCTCATATCAAGATGTATCTGGTTTTTCATGCAAGCATTTCTCAAAAAGACGCTCGTGTTTTAACAATGTTTGCCTAGATATATGGATTTCCAGTACAGAATCTATTTCTGAACACGGATGAGAGCATAAGACAGCTAAAGAACAAAGGATTCAGAGAAATTCTCATAGAGTGGTCCAATAAACCACTTGAAGGGACCACCTGGAAATCTACTACATTTGCAAGAGAAGAGAACCTCATTGGGAGCAATGAGTTTCTGGAGGGAGATCAGATAAAACGGAACCAGACCCTGAAAAATCAAAATCCTTAGAGTGAAATGAAATTTCACACTAATGTTGTACTTGCACGCCATACTAGGTCCCCAATATATAACCAATCTGCTAAAACTAGAATACCAAAATAGATCAAAGCTTTAATGGTCTTGGAATCAGCATAAATTCGCACCATGAACCAATCTCCATAAGGAATCCCCAAAAATGTACCCACCCTCACATAATGTAATCACCCTCACATTCGGACCTACTGTCTAAAAACAGAAACTTTCCAAAAATATAAATTTTTTTAATTGAAGCTTCTCTGAATTGCCTCAAATTCAAACTGCATTCCCATTCTCCCCAATAGGTATCCAAATCTACTTTTCGATTTCAAGAAAGAGTCAAGACAAACTTTCTAAAATATAAGTTCTTTTCAAGATTGCAAATCTTGAAAATCTGAAAGTGCCCAATTTAATAGCCCAATACTAGGTTTCCAAAACAGTCATTTGTTGTTGCAAAAGATCAAGATTCTTAAAATAGAAACTGCAAAAAATAGCTGAATTAAGAATTTGAAAGTGTGCATCTGACTGTCCTCATCCCCCCATGTCTCCTCCAAACTCTGCATGTAAATCCTATGTTACCAGAAACGAGAAATGGGAAGGGTACGAGAAACAGAGTCTAGAGGTTTCACAATACAAGAACAAGGAGAGAGAAAATCAATAAAATTGAAGATAAAGTATAGTGGGGACATCGCCAAGTACACTATAAATGTTAACATATTTCCCCCACAGAAATTTAAGGGCTTGAAGAAGTCCCTAGGATCCCACACAAACAATGAAGCCTGTTCTTTTCTAATCATAATACCATTCAATAGAAACATAGAGCTATTGTCATGACTGGTCACAATTGCATAGTCATTTGCCATTATTTTGTTTAGGCATTGCAAATCTCAAATTCTCTGAGACAGTTTTATTATCGATGAGCATGCAATTTGATGATAAACTCAAATTTAATGTAATGTCAATTGAATGTCCTTTTGGAGGGAGAAAAGCTTCACAAAACTTATCTTTAAAATGTCCAAACCTTATCCATATTAAAGTATATGACTAAATATTTTGAAAATTTAATCCGACCCAAACTGAATTTCAAATATTTCAAACCAAACATGGTCCAGAGAATTTTCTTTTTCCATCAGCATCATTCAAAATAAACAAACTCTTTTTACATTTTACACTATGTTGCATGGGGACCCGTCCCCCCCCCAAAATTTCAAGTGTTTCCTGCGTTCCCGCGTTCCAGGGACTTTGGAACTCCTCAGAAACATCCCCAATTCATTGGGGACTCCATTGGGAACTTTGGGACTTATGAGCTGTACCCTAAACGTACCCGTCAAAATTGGGGACTTCTCAAGGACATCCCTCGACCAATCGGGGAATCCTGGATGTCGCTCAACTTACACAATTAAAAATTTAAAAAGCAAAATAAAAATAAAATTTTTAAGTAAAACCTAACTTAAACCTCCCCCTATTCTTCTAACCTTTAACCCCCTCCCATTCTCTCTACTCTATCCTACGTTTCTAACCTACACTCCAACTAACTACACCCGCATAACCCTATGGTTTACCCATCACTCCAACACTCTAGCACCTACATAATCCTCTGCACTATGGTTCTATCCATCACTCTGCGTGTCGCTACTTGCTAGCTCGGCTCCCGTCTATAGTCCCATGCACGACTCCCCTATCTATGGCTCCCCTTCCTGCAATCCCACATGCATCCCTATCAGCTTGAAGAGCACAGCTCGCAACCCCCTCTCGAATCTCTGGCTCTCGGCACATGCTCAAAGTTTGAGTTCATGGCTCAACACAGGCTCACACTCACAAAGAGTTTGCCCCCTTTCAGCCACAACATGCTGTAGAGCACATGTATTTCATATTTGATATCTTACATTTTATTCTTTTTTATTTTTTTGGGTAAAATTCTCAGCACATGCTATTATAGTTTTATAAAAATATAATTTAGTATTTACAAATGTCATTACAAATATAAATTTATTTGTTATTTAAATTTCGAAATGATTCATCTTTCATGTATACAATGTTGTAAATTTTTGTTACTGTTTTGACTTTCAAGTTTTAAGTTACTGTTTACTAGTTAACTTAGAAGTTAGAACTATTAAAATTTTTCAGTTTTAGATCTTAGGCATGTATCTTGAGTCTTTACTATTTCGTTTTGATAATGGACAATGATGATTGGACATATACTTTATATTTCCTTCTGTAATTGGGGGTGGGCACTCTAGCCGTCACGGAAACTCGTCCCCGCGTCCCCTGCGTCCCCTCGTCCCCAAGGCCAGTGCAACATAAATTTTTACATGAAAGAAAAGTGGGTTTATCAACTTTATCTCTACCTTTCTGCATAGCCTCTCTATATAATATATGAAAAAAATTGGATTGAAAAAATTTAGTACTAAAAACCATCAATTTTAAACTTACAATTCAATAGAGTTATTAATGATCTTTAAATTTTGTATACAGTATCCGAATATTCTTTTCCTAAAAGAAACTTTATTCCCACTAAATATACATTACCATTTACAATTTTATTGAAGATCAACTATTTTTTATTACAAATGATTCCCAGATATTATTCAACAACTATGCACAAAATATCAATTTACTGAGCCAAGCTCCATTTTGATTATCTTCAAAATATTAAGAAATACTAGATGATCTCATCAATTGTTTTCACCGTTAAAAGACAAAAATAAATTGCAATTCAAACCCTATGAATAGAATTTGAGAAACGTTTTTTGGAAAAATGAGTCATCTCTGAAGAAACAGTTTCTTGACTCTAGAAACGAGAATGACTATATAAAAAGCATTTTTCATCCTGCTTTCATTTCTAACCCATTTTCTCAACAAAACGAAAGTCCCCGTCCCATTTCTAGTAAGAGAGTGTAAATCCAATGCATGGGGAAAATCTACTTAAAATAGTCTCTGGAAGCCTGAAATGAAACCCTACTAAGAATAGCTCAAGATGTATTTTCTTCGTAGAATACTGATCTCTGGATAATCTCCAAAGTCATACATTGCATCTCTGGAACAAAGTCATACTGGAATAAATCTCTGTAACAAGGTAACCATATGGCCAAGGTACTTACAAGTCGTCTATGTTGAATGGTGAACTCTGTAATGTTGAACCCACCTTGTATAATGTTCACAAATTGTTGATGTCAAATGAAGAACTCTGTAAAGTTGAGCTCACCCCATATAATATCCACAAACATTTGTTGGAACTTAACATCCAAATTTGTCTAGGCAAATCTAGTGTTAACAACACCCACAACAATGACTACAAAAATGTTTTGAATATCCATTACAACAAACTTACACAATTCCTCCTTTAGGTCAAGATTACTCACAGCCACAACAACATAATTGTTGTTAACTGTGTAGCATGGGTACCCATACCCGGGGGTAAAGTACACGTGCGTACCAATACTCGTACCACGTACTTGTAAGGTATGTCCCTTGCCATACCCTACCGTACTCCTTACTGGCTTCACGTACCCTACATGCTAAATGGTACAACGTACCCCGTGTTTGGGTACTCCGGGGGTACGGCCGACTCAGCAAAAGTAAAATCTGCCGATGTCGAGGGAGAAAAGCCGCCTATTTAATGAAATAATTTAATAAAAAAAGTAAAAACATTGCCGCCAGTTACTATTAATGAGCAGGAGCCTCAGCTTGAGAGGGATGCCTATCTAGGGAGCTTGCTGACAGAGGATCTTATTGATGTTGATGACATTGATCCTGAGGATGCTGATGACATGGCTTGAGGAAGCCAAATCAACTATCTTGTTCATTGTTTACTGTTTTGAACTTTCTATTTCATGTCTAGAAATGCCATTAGGCAAATTTGAATGTAGTATGTGTTGAATTTTAACATGTGCATGACATTCTTAAAAACATTGCAGACTGTAATAAACGTAGAACTTGAACAGCAGTAAGACAAGAACAGTAGTCAACCAAGCATCACACAATTGAGCACACGATTTTTTACGTGGAAGCATTCAAGGACAAAAACCCCAAAGCATTTAGTAATTCATCCTCTAAATGAGATGACTAAATTTGTACATGAAAGGAGAAATTTTGTTCTAAGAATTCTGAGATGAATGTACAAAAATTTCCAAAATCAAAATAGCCCTAGCAGGCTTACTGCCACTACCATTTGCTGTTGCCACGTGGAGTGTGAGCTATTGTTGATTCCTGTAGCAACCTTCTGCTGCTAACCCTAACCACCTGTAGCAGGCCACTGTAGCTGCTCGTGACCTGCTAACTACGGCTGCTACCAATTGTGACCATCAACAAGGGCTGTAGCATACTACTGCTGCTACCCATGACCACTAGCAGGGTTGTAACAAACTGTTGCTGCTACCCGTGACCACTAAGAGGGTGCTGCTACAACCCTAATCTCCACGGAACCCTGTTATATGTTGTTGCTGCTGCCCTAGACCACCACCGTGGGCTGCTAGCTATGGCTGCTGCTGCCCTAGACCACCACCGAGACCTGTTGTAGCCCTGGCCCACCACCAAGGGTTATCACTGTTGCTGCTGCCAAGTGTAACCAACACCAAGATCTGCTGTAGCAGCTTGCTGCTGCTAACCTTGTCACCGTGAGCTTGCTAACAGCCAACAGACTTCACTCCCGAGACAGTATAAGGAAGAAGGAAACCCCAAGGAAGCTTAAGAGCTGCAAAAGATTGAAGAAGAAGGAAGAATCACCAGCCACCGAAATATCTCAGTTGACCTCAGCTGCGAATTTGTTGAAGATCTCAGTCAATAAGTAGAGGAGCAGTCAAGTGTGTGTCACTCAAAATAATTTGCAATTGTCCTTTATTTATAGTCCATCAAACATTTGAGTTGGTCCCACATAATTAGGAGTTGACATTAGGGCTTAATTTCTTTTTCATCTTTGACCCTTTGACTTTTAATCTTTTGTGATATAAAAGTCTTCTTGGTGTTTTGACTTATGCCACTTGGTCCTTCTCTTGATGGTCTCATGGACCAAGACTAAGGTTAGATGGTCCTCCAAGTATTTTTGTGGTCAAAACAGGTTATCTCGATTCTCAAGGGTCCTCGTGGTTCATTCATGCCCACTCAAAGTACATCTTCATAAATAAGGAGAATTATTAAATGCTTTATCTTAATCTCCTCGTGCCACCAAGATCAGGTGCCAGGTCTCTCAACCAGGGGTAGCTAGTCCCTGGAGAAGGTCTCATAGCCCATAGATCAAGGAGAGGAGTGCATCACTTGCCCAGACCCGGTCTAGGGCTTATAGTAATGACCCGGTAACTGACCAGGTGCCTCAGCCCCAGGCTACATTAGATTACTCAAGGTCAAATACTTGGTAACTGACCAAGTGCCTCCATTCTCACAGAGAATGGCCCTCAACACCAGGCTAACTGACCAGGTGCCTCAACCCCAGGCTACATTAGATTACTCAAGGTCAAATACTTGGTAACTAACCAAGTGCCTCCATTCTCACAGAGAATGGCTCTCAACACCAGGCTAAGTCCCTAGTCCCAAACTAGGTTAAATTCCTGGTAACTGACCAGGTGCCTCCATTCAGTGAATGGCCCTCAACTCTAGGCTGAGACCCCCAGTCCCAAATTGGGTCAATTTCCTGGTAACTGACCAAGTGCCTCCATTCTCCCAGAGAATGGCCCTGAGCCCCAGGTTGAGTTCCCCGGTCCCAGACTAGGTCAAATTCCTGGTAACTAACCAGGTGCCTCCATTCAAAGAATGGCCTTCATCCCTAGGCTGAGTCCCCCAGTCCTAGACCCGGTCAATTTCCTAGTAATTGACCAGGTGCCTCCATTCTCCCAAAGAATGGCTCTTGATGTTGCTTAGGAAAAATCAACAGTATGACAATGAACTAATGGAGTCGTGGACATATACTATTGTTAATTATACAACTTCCAGTCTTCCACTTGATCTACTACGATTTATCAAATTTTATATTTCAATGTGAATGTTCATTGTTCAATGAATAATTGAATTATGAATCATGATTCATAATGTATAAGAAATCTGAAATATGCATGTGACTGTGACATGTTTCATTTTTATAATATATATATATACACAGTACCCCCGACGTACCCAAGTACCCTATCCCCGTACCTGTACACGATAGACATCATGAATCACTCCATTCACACAATCAACACTACCACTACCAGCAAGAGTAAATGCATAATCATCCGCAACAAATATCTTTTCTTCCATAGTTTTATCCAACGAAGGAAATAGAGAAGCATCCTCAACCATGTAAAGTGAACAACCAAAATCCATGATCCATTCCTGGGCATGTAATGCATAGACAAGCGCTAACAAAAACGGAAGGAGTACCATTACCTTCTTAATGAGGTTGTTGTTGAGTGCCTTTAAGCTCCTTAACTTGTTTCTCAAGATCTATGGTCTTCATATGGTAATTCTTCTCAATGTGCCATGGTTTGCCACAAAAATAATGACATTTCTTCACTTTAACTTTTCGTTGTTGGTTTTCACGCCTAATTCTCAAGATATTTGGTCTTCTTGTGGTAATTCTTCTCAATGTACACTAGTTTGCCACAATAGTAACAACCTTTCTTCCCTGGTTTTCACGTTATGATCCTCACAATCCCTACCATTGTTACCTCCACGGTTCCTTCCATGATTACCTCCATAACTATGATCCTTCTCCTTGCCCTTGGCCTTGTTGAAGTGATCTCGTTGCTTCATGCCAAACTTTCTTTCTCTAATTAAGACTTTCCAGCACCTCTATCAACAAGGAACAAAAAAATAAAAAGTGAAGTTCTTGCCATCTTCTATTCTTGAAGCCTTAATTCCTAAAAAGTGGATTGAAGACGTCATAGGGTGCTCTTAAATTCACAAGACTCAACTCTATCAATAGTCCCTCCCTCTTTTGGAAGCCTTTGCCACATTCTACTAGCTTCAACTATAACTCCTGAACCTGAGCTAGATAATCTTCAATCCCATCAAATGAGAGTGGGTCAAGAGTTTCTTTCTCAATCAACGCAACTTGGTTCTCATTGACCTTATCAAATAAACCCTTCATTTTCTTCCATTCATCATATGGATAATCTATCCCAACAATATGAAAGCAAAGGTCCCATGAGATGTAGGTGTTTATCAACCCTATGGCCTCATCCTTCTTTCCCTCAAACTTGAACTTCCCCAAGTTCAACGTTGCATTCAAGGAAAACAACCTTAGTAAACTGCCACAAACCTTTGCTTCTCAACAAAACCTCCATAGGCTGAGCCTACATGCCATAATTGTGCCCATTGAGCATTATTGGCTCATGTTTTGAACCCATACTACTTGTGCCAAAAAAGCTTAGAAATTCAGTTTTACCAATTCCTAATACCACTATCACAAAGATACAAATCTTGAAAATCTAAACCCAACAAAAAAAAGGCACCCAAATGGATTTCGTATGCAAAATATATGCCCTCCAAAAGATTTAGGCCAAAAAGTTTGACAAAACTTTGACCATGATATTTCCACATATATTTGGTTATACCAACAAAATTACAAAACAATATCTTGCCATAGTTTTTCACAAAGAACAATCCACAAAAAATAGTACTCAAAAATTCGATCATATGAGAAAGTTATAACAATTTTATGAAATACCTCAATTCAACGATAATAGGAGGAAAATGAACTTCCAAAAATTGTTTTTTCAATTGTAAGGCCTTCATACATCAACAAATCACTCTGCAAAATATTTCTAAAAGATTCTACAACCAAATTTGAAAAACCCTTATCTCCTTTTGTAATTATGTGATCCAAGCCCTACCAAGCCAAAAATGACCAATCCTCTTCCAAAAAACAACCTCTAGGAGCACAAAATGCAATCAACAATTTTCTTGAGATGCAAGAATCTCCCACAAACACCTTGCAACGAAGAAGACCAATCAACCCCTAAGCTTTGATATCATATTGGAATTTATTGACGGGTTCCACGATCAATCAAGTAACTCCTTACTACCAAAAAAGAGAAAGAGGCAGCAAGGATATATGGCAAGTATGAAAAATACCCAAAAGAATGCACTATACCATTAAATATATCACATATGGATAAATCTCTAGAACTAAAGAGGTAGGAAATACTCAACGCACTTTAAGAGAAGAGAAATCCACAAATGATACATCACAAATGACCAAACGGCTCCTCTATTCATCCAAACTGGTCTTCCTTAATTGTTGAAATAGGCTGCCCAAGTATGGTCAAAGCCCATTCAAGTGGTCCCATTAACCCCAACGTCCCCAACAAGTTGGGTTTCCACGTATTTTAACGAAAAAAAAATTAAAGACTGCAACCCTCAATAAATGAATGTTGTGTATATAATATTTATCAAAGACCGAGGCATCTTGGATGTTGACAACTTGTTATGAAATGAGACTAAGTCAAATAATATTTCGGACCTTGGAAGCTTGTCGTATGAGTAGCTCACAAAATAAAAAGGAGTCTTGCACTCTAAGAAGCAATATAACCTTACTATGTCATATAGCATTTCATCAAAACAAAAGGTTCACAAACTCCAACATCCGATAAGGCTAACTATTGAATTATGGGGACATCTCAACCCTCATTGGCTCGATTAACAAGTGGGTCACAATACATAAAGGAAGGGTCTCTCACCCTCGACGGTTGTCATCCTAATAATCGATAATAAGTCTCGCCACTCATTGACTTAATGGAGAAGTCTCACGAGATACAAGGTTCTCAACACTCACAACCTTCAATGGATCGAGGATTGGTGATGAGGTCCAAGAGAAAATGAACACATGGAACAAAGGAAGTATCAACTAGACTACTTCACCATAAGCATCCATGCCAATGTTGCTAGCTCCATAATGTTGATGCATCCCTAGACACATCAACAAGGAAGACCAATACCATACTCAGCAAATCAAGAATGCAAGTTCTTGTAACTGATTTGGTAACTAAAAACTAGTCTCTTGGCAATCGTCTCTTTTCTAATTTGTAGAGGGAGGAAGACAACTTCTTATTGATCAATAATCCTAGAGTATTCACTCCTTCCATTTGTTGGCTCTCACAAAAGAAAAGACAATCTTCTACACAATTGGCAGCTCCTTAGAGCTAAAAGCAAAAGATTCGTGGTATTCCCTTTTCTTTTGAAAGTTTCCTAAGCAAACATGCAACCTCCTTCTTGACAATGTAAGCTATAGACTCTTTCTAACTAACAAACATTGTGAGGGCATCATGTACACAACTAGAATTGTAAGCATGGCCTAAGTATTGTAAACAAGTAATTATGACTACCTAATGCCATTCTTGAGTTGCTCTACCCCATGTAGGATTTTCTCTATTTCAAAATGTCTCACTAAATTTTTGTACATGATTGTTGGTGCTTGATTCTTTATGTTACCATCACTCCTTTGTGCTTGCAATTTATTGATGTTTACGATGTTTTTCATTACATTCCAAGAGCTTTTTGAATGTGGCTTATTGTGAGATTGATATTTATACTTATAAATTTAAAATTTTGATTTGCTATTGATGCTTCAACCATAACAAATTTGTTGTCCACTATCCACCTAGGTAACATGGATCAACTACCCAAACTAGCACTATTGATAAAAATCTAAACCCCCAAAAAAGCACATTTTTTTCTTAGAAGCAGAAAGCAATTTTTGCTCCACATACATTGATTCATCATTCTTTGCCACATAACTTATTAATATTCTGGAAAATTATGGATGTTCTACTTGAGAGCCCCATCCTCTTGCTTGTCCTTATATGCAACCTTGACCAATGCAACTAATTTTCTAGCATAGGAACAATCTTCTCTTCAAATCTCATTTACATGGCATCTTCACAATCTTCCTCTCATCTCTATCACGTAAATATCAAATTCATATTGGGCGTTGTACAACATATCTATGGTGGCTTGGGTTTTCTTTCGAGTATGAGAACGTGGGTCAAACAAACTATCACAGTAACCTTGTCATGCCATAAATTCCCTAAACCATTCCTTCAATTCAAAAGAATCACCTTGCTAAGCTACCACCACGGCTACTACTCATTCCCAAGGCAAACCCTTCTCTAGAATCAACCATAATTATGACGTTGAAATGGGATGAACAAAACAAGACAAGAAAATAAATTCACAATAAGAACAAACTTTGAAACATCGAAATTAACCCCATCTTCACTAAATGCAAAATGAATGATGAGGAAGGTAGCAAAATAATCTACCTTCTACTCCTACTTTGGCCATACCCTTTAGGATCTTCGTCACCTATCATATGTCTCGAGGTCAACACTTCGTGAAAAGGGGGGAGGGTTGGTTGTCCCCTCATCGTGAGGGTCAACACTATCACATCAAGGGGAGGGGGAGGGAATGTTGATACCTAGGTGTCTAGGTAATTCATCATGCCAACCTTTTTTTCACCAAGGAGGAAAACACTAATAAAAACAACCTGGCAATAATTAGAAGTTGTCCAATTGGCCAAACATCTTACATGGATGAACTTGCACTCTTAAAAAGATTGAATAGCTTTCCTACACCAAGACAAGACTTTCTAGTTCCCATGATAAACTTTTCAATAATCCATTCAAGTTGTCTAGTGCTAATTTTGAAGCTCCTTTGAAAGTAACTATTTTCATGCCTAACTTTCTGGCCTCCTTTATTCCAATAATTATCAATTTATACTCTTTCTTATTATTAGAAAGCTTTTCCCGGTGCTAATGCACTCTAGTGATATGACCCTAGATATCTCTAAACATTCCCCCCCAACCTTGCCAACGTTGGGTTGCCCTTAGAGGTACCAAATTTAACTGTTATCCACCCCCTGTTAAGGAAACCATACCTACTTATTATCTAAGGCCTTTGATTCTTGTCCTTTATTAAAGAAGGTTGGCAAAACCCAATTTTATCAAAACAAAAGGTTCTCAAACTCCAGTATCCGATAAGGCTAACTATTGATCATGGAGACATCTCACCCCTCACTAGCTTGATTAACAAGTGGGTCACAATACATAACGAAAGGGTTTTTGCCCTCGATGGCTATCATCCCAATGATTGATAATATGACTCTCACAATCTCCAATGGACAGAGGACAGGCATTAAGCCCTATATATTATAACCTAAGTCACCTGACACGAAGGACACAAAAATACGAGTGTCCGACACGGACGCGGTGAACCCTAGAATCAAGACATGGAGGACACATTTTATATATATATCCAATAGGAAAATATCCACCACCCTAAATAAAGATTGATCATGAACTGTTCCAGGGGAACTCTCATTACATCAAAAAAGATACAAGGGCTGACACCCTTGGCACAAACTTTTCTTAGAATTCATACATTCCAGTTCTTCCTGTTTCGACTACAGGTCACATCTTTCACAAGAAAATTCTTTACAGTCCATACATTCCTGTTTCAGCTACAGGTTACATCTTTCCCAAAAAGAATTACAAGAAAAAAAAATTATGAGAAATCTCCTAATTGTCTTTTATTTCTTCTGTCTCCAAGTGGCCTAAAGCTAAAAGAGCAAAGCAAGTTTGGACAGACTATCTGCCTCCATGTTCAATTCTCTGTAAATATGTGTTATGCTGAGGCCTGAGAAAATATCCAAAAGCCTTCTGATTGCTCTCAATAGCTATTGAAGATGAGGAGCGTTTATCTGGATCTTCTTATTGACCCAATCAACCACCATCTTCGACTTCAAGTCCCCAAATACTTGTAAGTGAGAGATGTTTCTGTTAATTGCCAGCTCTAGGATTGTATGAAGAGCTGCTAGTTCTGCTTTGTTGTTCGTACAATGCCTAGGAGCATACTTTACTTGCACCTTATATTTATCAGAGAAGTATAACACTCCTCCCAAACCTCCCAGGGGAGGATCTCCTATATATATATAAAATATAGACATATAGATCCAAATTTTTTTAGAAAGTAGAACATTTACAAATAGTCCATAGAAATTACTAATTAGAATCAATACACATTACACATTATGTCATTCACAAATCACAATGAGACACAAAGATGATAGCTCAAGATGTCGAAAGTTGAAACCATATTTCTCATTAAGTCATCAAAATCAAAATGTATTACATAGATGTCGGAATGCCAATGGCAACTAGTAGTAGTAAATAGTAAATACAAAAAGAGGTAGATCATAGATGAGATCAAGATGGAAGAATCTCGTAAATGAAGAAATTTATTTTTCATAACAATAAGAGGGAATTGAGATGTCAATAAGAGGGACACGCTGCCAACAAGTGTTTTTTCGTGTCCCGGAATCGAGACACGAAAAAACATGTGTTTGCAATGTGTTCGTGTCCGACACGACCCCACGCGACACGCCAGGGGTTTTGGACGTGTTCACTGGCTTAGATTGTAACATTGCATTTCTATTGTTATATCAATATTGTCTTTATTGGTCAGTTAAGACCTTAATTGCAATTGTATGGTCAGCTAGAATTGTAATTATACCGTCTGTGTGTGTGTGTGTGTGTGTGTGTGCACTGTGTATACACACACCAAGGAGGCCTAGCTTTAGGAGCATATCATCTTGTCTTGTGTATTTGGTACATTGTATAAGGAGGTTGCCCCCTCGAAAGACGCTTCTTATTCGTCTATTTTCTTCATTCTTAGGGCGTTTGATTACTCTCTCTTTCTTAATTTATGCTCATTTGGGAATTGGGTGAATAACATTTGGGATTAGAGCCATTTTCACTGTAACTTTTTTCAAGGACGTTTCAAACAGCGAAACTTGGGGGGGGCCTCAAAGGAAATAGCGAAGTGTCTGTGGTACAAATTTCAAGACAAATTTCAAGTCTTGGTTATTTATCCTTTCGGAGTTATAGTATGTGGAAGTTAGGGCTTTTTACTAGTCTAAAACAAGTGTTATGGGTAAAATTGTTATATCTAAAGCTTGAGAGATCCAAATTGAGTGCCACCTGTTGCTTCAAAAATAAGACGGACCATAGTGTTTATGGTACAAATTTAAGGAGAGAAGGGAAACCAGACACCTAGCACTCTGTACAAGTTCGCTCTCCTAAAAGGGACAAAATAAAAAGTTTTGGTAAAATCACCATAATTGTCGCTTAGCACATCAAAATTGAGTCAAACTTGTAGCATTGCAAATAATACATACCAAGCTACTACATTAAAAAAAAATAGAAAAAAAAGCAATCTCAAACAGGCCAAAGTTTCACAAATAATTCATGATCAAAGTTGACCAACAAGACAACACACAAACCAGGGTTTCAAAGGCATGTTAACTTGAAACTTGCACAACTTTTGATTGAAATATTTGTTTTGGGTGGTTCAAAACATGTGATAAAGAGTAAATAAAGAACTTCAGTACATATCAGTGGGATTAGAGAGCAAAGGGTGGAGAAAGAAATTCTACACCCGTTAAACCTCCAGAAGGCTCATCCATAACACAAGATGAGCATGATGATTTGAACTTTATGATGTCCAAGCTTTCCAATAGCGTAGAAAACCTTGAAAATGCAACGTTAAAAAAGAGGGAAATCATGCATATGGTAAATATGGATGAATTCCAAACATTCAAAAGGGATATGCAAGATGAATTCCAAACTTTCAAAGGAGATATGCAAGTTGGATTCCAAACATTCAAAGCAAATATCCAAGTTGACCTCAAAAACATGCAAGTTGAATACCAAACAGTCAAAATAGATATCCAAGTTGACCACAAAAACATAACCAACCTACTTACCCAAAAACTCAACTCCTCAAGAAGAGGATAAGAAGAACAAGCCAGTGGAGTCCAAGTCTCCCAAGAGAAAATTCTACTATACTCAAATAACAAGAGCCTCAAGTCCCAACATAATGGCTCATTACTCCAAGATCCACATAATCATGGATTCAACTTGGGGCCAAGGAACTACTTCATTCCCATGATTGATATGAGAAAGTTTATTGGCAATGATCTACTAACATGGATATACCAGATGGAGCAATTCTTCAATCTACACCAAGTGCCAACTTTACAAAAGGTAACTATTGCATTCTTATATTTAGAGCCTAATCAAATTGTATGGTACCAATGGCTTTGTGATGGTAAAAAGGACTCTATTGTCTCTTGGTCTATATTTACGAAAGAATTGATAGCATGTTATGGGGATATTAAGAGTAACACCTTCTTTAGCTAATTGATAAATCTCAAGCAAAAAAGTCTAGTTACAGAGCACATTAAGCAATTTCAGAAGTTCGATTCAAGCGAAGAACATTTCATAGGACAATTTGTTGGATCTCTTTATGGGCACCCTAAAGGACAACATTCAACATGAGGTAATCTCTTTGAACCTAAATCATTGGAGAATGCATTTAGTTTGCCAAAGTAAGTTGAAAGTAAAAGTATGGCTACTAGAAGGGTTGCTACTAACACCTATAGAGAACGAAGTGTTTCCTCCTCCAACCTCAATCAGCCTACAAGGTTGACGCTTTAGAAAGTGGAGGAAAGAAGAGCAAACAAACTATGTTTCAATTGTGACATCATGTATAGTAAAGGGCATAAGTGCAATGAGAATAAACTATTCTATAGACTATGAAGAGGAAGATGATCAAGAACTGGAACATTCTCAAGAGTTGAATATAGAAGATACTACTCCAACCACATCTTCCCATGCATTGGTCGGCATTAGCATGCCTCAAACTCTCACGAAAGAAGGATATATCAAAAAGAAAAAGGTAACAGTGTTGATCGATTCTAGTAGCACCTATAACATCATTAATTACAAATTACCTAAACTTCTCAATTGTTTTGTATATCCAACGCCAAAATTTCAAGTAATGATTACAGATGGAGGTACCATAAATTGTTCATGGAAATGCCATAGTATTAAGCTTAAAGATGCCCATTTCTGCTCACTTCTCAACCTTTTAAAGCAAGTCGAGTAGTTGCAACGTTCATGGAATCAATTCAAAAGCTACATGGAATCCCCAAGATTACTGTACGTGATAGAGATTCACTTTTCACTGGTAATTTTTGAAAGGAAATATTTTCTTGTTTGGACACTCAATTGTCTCGCAACTCCTCTTACCATCCTCAATCTAATGGGCAAACTGATATTGTGAATAAATGGTTAGAAGGGTATCTTCATTGCTTTGCATCTAATAAACAAACACAATGGGTCAAGTGGTTTCCCTTAGCATAATGGTGGTACAACACATCTTTCCATACTTCATCAAAAATGTCACCATTTATGACACTTTATGGATACCATCCACCTTCCATAACATCATCCTTGAAAAGAGAAATTTACGGTTCAAGCAGTGGAGGATCACATAAAACACCAACAAGAGGTTCTCCAACGATTGAAAGATAACTTGACTATAGTACTAAATAGGATGAAAAAACAAGCAAATCAACATCGTAGTGAAAGGAAATTTGATGTGGGGAATTAGGTATTTTTTAGGCTACAACCATACAAACAAACATCCCTCAAGCAGCAAAAGAAGGACAATTAATTAGCACCCAAGTACTATGGTCCATATAAGATGTTGCAAAGGATTGGAAGTATGGCTTAAAAATGGAGTTGCCTCCGACTTCACATGTACATCCAGTCTTCCGTGTTTCTTGTCTAAAAATGTAATTTGTGACAAGATCCCAATCCAAATTATTTTACCAAAGATTGATAAAGAAGGGAAATTGGAACTAGAACCTGAAACAATCCTTGACACAAGGACCAAGCAATGGCAAAATCGAGCAATTATTGAGTACCACATCAAGTGGAAGAACTTGCCAATAGAAGAGGCGACATGGGAAGATGAGTTCTTCATGCAGAAACATTCAAAGTTAATCAAGTGTTGAGGAAAAGCTTATTTGAAGGGAAAGGGCATGTTAAGCCCTATATATTGTGACATTACATTTCTATCGTTATATTAGTATTGTCTTTATTGGTCGGATAGGACCCTAATTGTAATTTTATGGTCAGCTATAATTGTAATTGTACCCTTTATCTCCCATATATATACCAAGGAGACCTAGCTTTGGGAGCATATCATCTTGTCTTGTGTATTTGGTACATTGTATAAGGGAGGTTGCCCCCTTGAAGCAGCGTCTTATTCATCTCTTTACCTCATTCTTAAGGCATTTGATTACTCTCTCTTTCTTATTTTCTGCTCATTTGGGAATTTGGTGCATAACAACTAGTTATGAGTTCCGAGAGAAATGAACACATGGAACAATGGGAGCATTAACTAGACTACTTCACCTTAAGCATCTATGCCAATGACGCTAGCTCCACAATGGCATTACATCCTTGGACACATCAACAAGGAAGACCATTACCATACTAGGTAAATCAGGAATGCAAGTTCATGTAACTGATTTGGTAACTAAAAACTAGTCTCTTGGAAAAAAAATTGTTTCTAATTCATAGAGGGAGGGAGACAACTTCTTCTTGATCAACAATTCTAACATATTCACTACTTCCTATTGTTTCCTCTCATCTACAAAACAAAGGGCAATCTCCTTGATCTCCTTCTACATTATAGGGTTCTCACTCTTCTGCACAAATGGCAACTCTTGAGAGCTATAAGTAGAAGATTCATGGCATCCCCTTTTCTTTTGAAAGTTTCCTAAGCAAACATATCACCTACTTGACAATGGCAGCTATAGGCCCTTTCTACCAAACAAACGGTGTTAGGGCATCATGTACACAACCTACATCGTAAGCATGGCCTTGGTAATGTAAACAAAGCCATGTACAAGTTATTTTGACCAAATAATGCCATTCTCAAGTTTTTCTATGTCATGTAGGTTTACTTTAGTTCAAAATGTCTCACCAAGATTTTTGTGCATGATTGTTGGTGCTTGATTCTTTATGTTACCATCACTCATTTGTGCTTGCAATTTATTGATGTTTATGATGTTGTTCATTACATTCCAAGAGCTCTTTGTACTTGTTGTTTATTGTTAAATTCATATTTATACTTGTAATTTGTAAATTAAAAAATTTGGTCTGTTATTGATGCTTCTGCCATAACAGATTTGTTGTCCACTATCCACCTAGGTAGTGTGGATCAGTTGCCCAAACTAGCACTATTGACAAAAGTCTAAACCCCCTAGAAAGCACATATTTTTGTCAAAGGCAAAAAGCAATTCTTGGACATATTAAATATTCTAGGCAATTATGGATGCTCTACTTGAAAGCCTCATCCTCTTGCTTGTGCTTAAATGCAACCTTGACAAACCCAACTAATTTTCTAGCATGGCAACAATCTTCTCTTCAAATCTCACTTGCATGGCCATGCTCCTCTCATCTCTATCACGTAGACTCATACAAAATTCACATAGGGCATTGTACAACATATCTATGGTGGCCTGGGTTTTCTTTCATGTGCCATAAATTTGTGAAACCATTCCTTCAATTCAAAGTATCCCCTGACTGAGATTCCACCATAGTTGTTGCTTAATCCTAGGTCAAGCCCTTGTTCCAAAAATCAGCCATACTTGTGATGCCGAATTGGGATAAACTAAATAATATATAAGAAATAAAAACCATGGTAAGAACAAACTTCCCAACACTAAATGCAGAATGAAAATAATTCCACCTTCAGTGAAGGCAGAATGAATGGCAAGGAAGGTAGCAAAATAATCTACCTTCATCCTCATGCTTTGGTCATACCTCTAGGATCTTTATCGCCTACGGATTCATATGTCTCGAGGTCAACTCTTCGTGAATAAGAAGGGAGGGGTTGTCCCCTCATTGTGAGAGGGTGGGCATAGTCCCATTCATTGTGGGGTGGTGGGGGGGGGATGTCAATGCCTAGGTGTTTACATAATCCATCGTGCCAACCTTCTTTTCCCACCAAGGGGAAAACAGTAATAGAAACAACTCGACAACATTTAGAAGTTGTCCAATTGACCAAACATCTTACATGGATGAACATGCACTCTTCAAAGGCTTTTAGCTTTCCTACACCAAGACATGACTTTCTAGTTTCTCTTCATGAATAAGAAGGGAGGGGTTGTCCCCTCATTGTGAGAGGGTGGGTGTAGTCCTATTCATTGTGAGGGGGAGGGGGAGGAATGTCGATGCCTAGGTGTTTACATAATTCATCATGCCAACCTTCTTTTCTCACCGAGGGGAAAAAACTAATAGAAACAACTCGGCAACATTTAGAAGTTGTCCAATTGGACAAACATCTTACATGGATGACATGCACTCTTTAAAGGCTTGAATAGCTTTCCTACACCAAGACATGACTTTCTAGTTTCCATGATAAACTTTACAATATTCCATTCAAGTTTTCTAGTGCTAATTCTGAAGCTCCTTTAAAATAATTATTTTCATTCCTTGATTTATGGCCTCCTATATTCCAAGAATTATCGCTTCCACCTTATTATTAGTAAGCTTTTCCAACCAGAACTGATGCACTCTAGAGATATGACCCTAGAGATCTCTAAACACTGATTATGGATTGGGCAAATGGAAGAAGCAATATGGAAAATTTGTAGATTATTTCAATCATGAACAGGATATCAGATCTCTAAACACTGATTATGGATTGGGCAAATGGAAGAAGCAATATGAAAAATTTGGAGATTATTTCAATCATGAACAGGATATCAGAGGTAAGAATGAAGTTTTCAGGCATTTTTCTCTCATGTTTATAGACAATTTAATGAAGAGTGGACAGATTATCTAAATAAGCATTATCAATGCAGAAAGGGAGACTGTCTAAAAAGGAATTTAAGGATGTAGTTACCCGGATGAAGTTACCCTTCCAGAATCTGTTCAATGTTTATATTGATTTTCAGAAAGAAAATAAAAATAGTTTTGATGTCACTATCCAGTTGTAATATGGATGCTTAAGTTTCTAACTAGTTTGAAAAAAGGCCTAGCTTAGGGTAGATCTGAATGAAGTTTTTGGTGCTACCGAACACAGGCAGAGGCAAAAAATGACTAAGGACGACTGTAATAAGTTAATAACTAGTTTAGGAAACCCTTCAGGGTCTTTTTGTTAGAAGGTAACAGAGAGCTATGGCTCTGAAAGTGTCAAAAAGACATGAAAATGTATATTCTGATTTCTATTATAAAATATCGATATTTTTCTTTTTTAATGGAAAAAATATTTAGAGAGAGAGAGAGAGTCTAGACACATATATATAATCAAAAATACTAATTACAAATACCCATAGCGCAAAATACTATTAACCAATTGTTCAAATATGAAATAGGCAAATCATTGCTTTTCTCATTAGTAAGTAAAATGAAGAAACAATGGCAAACTTACACATCATTATGATAGAGATGACAATCGTAACATTGTACTGTATCAATACACGATACAAAAGAAGGAACAAGGGCATCGTAGCTTGAGTCTTTGACTCTTTATTCGCATATATGAGGGTTGGGGAAGGGTGTGTTATATAATAGCAAGGAATGTACCCACATTGGCTTTACAAAGGAAATTTAATAAAAAAAATTAATGCTGTTTTCATTTTTAATCAAAAGGGGCAACTGCATGGGACAACTAGTTGTTCTCTGTGGGTATTCAGGGAGGTCTTGGCATCCCAAATTCCAAGAGGTGCATCCCAACCCCCTAGAATGGCAACTGGAAGGGATAATTGAGGGTTCCTTGTAGAGATCGGTGGACATCCTAGTGCCCTTAATTCTAGAAGACATCCCCAGATCACCCAATTTCTCAGGACTCATCCTGAGAATGTCCTCAAGCATGAAATCAGGGACGCTGGTGAACATCACCTCCCCCGTCTGACCGTCCCTATAAGTTAAACCTGTTTCTGATCTTAAAAGCACAAGGGCAGAAATAGGTTCCAATTCAACTCATAAAGATTGTTTAGATATTTCTATTGACACTGGTTAGGATGATGTCCCTAAATCCATTTATCTTGCATTGTATGATTTTCAAAATCCCTAAAGCCAATTCACCAAAACCTGCAAAAGCACTCACCCAAAAAAGTCAACTTTCACCGACATGAAGCTCAAATTTAACCCATTTATTTGAATCTCATTTCCCAATTATGTTTAACGAAAAATAGAATGGGTGATGTGAGTCATTCCGATTCAAAGCAGTTCCTGTCGCCTAACTGTCAGTTTGGGGTTACTAATATAAAGCGCAGTTTCAGGTACTGTTAGACACTGTGCATCCTGGCATTAACTCAAAGAATCGATTAAAATAAATCCAGCACAATTGATTAGAAAATGAGCAAGAGAATTTACAACATATATGTAAGATCTATAAATGTCGGCTGCCATCCAAATCCTTTTACTGTTGGTTTTGAAAAGGTCCCGACTGCATATCGCTACTTTGTTTTATATTACAACGACGAAAACATAAAAATTGGCATGACCCAGAATAGCATTTTGGCTTTCTTTGGTTGAATTATATGATGGGCATGTTGGGAGGAGATTGATCTTGCAGAAAACAGCCCTAAAAATGCAATAAACAAATTTCTTAGTTTAAAAAATCCTTATTCACGGATGTGTTTTCTTCTATGGCGTCTCAGAGATGACTAAACAAGACCAAACAACCAGATTGGGAGGAAGATCATTGGCAAATAAAAATATGCATGAATATATAAACCAAAAAGATTAGAGGGCCCTGGAATCCCTTGATAAGGGTTCCTGGCAAGCACCTGACCTGATTTGGGTTCTGGAATGAAGCGGGTGTGCCTTCTCTTCCTCTGTCTCAATGCTAAACAACACTGAAATTGTTTTAATAATAGAAACGCTGAGCTCTAATTATGCATAAACACTGAAATCGTTGTCAATAATAGAAACGCTGAGCTCTAATTGTGCAAAAACACTGAAATTGTTATTAATAAGAGAAACGTTGAGCTCTCATGATGCATAATGAAAATTGAATAGCCAGTTACCTCCCCCTTTCCTCCTCGGTTCTTTGTACTTGNTTCTTTCCCTCTCAAATACAATTATCCCACATTATTGTTAATTATAAGTTCAACACGCCTTCTAATTTTTGAAAGAGTGTTTGATCCGTATTTTGGGTTTGATTAGTAGTTTGTCGTTGTCCTGGTCGTGGAGCAAAGACCGTGTTACTCGTTGATCTTCGTAGGTGTGTTTTATGGGATTTTTGTATAGTACAATTTTATTTAAACTCTTTAGGTGTGTTTTATGGGATTTTTGTATAATAAAAATTTATTTAAACTCCTAGTAAGGTGGAAGTTTTTTTTTAAAGGTGGTTTATCATTTGTTAGAGAGTTACTTCATAGAAAATATTTTGTTATTTTAGATAATCAAGGTATGGGCAATCATTCCTCCCAACCACGTGGCACCCAAGCTATATATATTGGACTTGGAAAATGAAGTTTCTTTTAAGAATAAACATGCCATTGTAAAAAACTTTATTAATTTGAAAGTTGAATGTGATTACATTTTTTTTCAATAGAATGTTAATATTATAAAAAAAATGATATCATATTCTTTTAGTGTGTGGTTGTTATTATTATTTATATAATGTTTGTAATAATTGCAAACATTGTTACCATTGCATGTTTTAGAATCATTGCTCTCTTAACATTTTTTTTATCACTTTCTCATTTGTTTTAACTTAAAAGTTTTTGTCCTTTTCAACTAAGAGAAAAGAGAGGACCTTAGAATTAGAGTGGTGTTTTTCCTTTTAGAAATATTCTTATTACTCTTAAATGGCATTGTTAAGGAGACAGAGGAGCTTTTATAGCTATAGAATCAATTTGAAGATGCAAAATGTGGGCATAATTTCTTTTTTATTCACACATGCACCCACATCACATAGCCCATATAAGGAGGGGATGTAGACTAGAAGGCATATATATCTCACAACAAAGCTAGTAATATGTTATCAGAAGAGGCCATGTCACTATGGAATCGCCTATGTTAGCATAAATTTCATGCCATATAAGCTCTTTTATACATTGTGGACTTGCTCCCTCAAAAAATTGAGATTAACCACATCAAAATATGAGATTAAATAGTCGTAAAAACAATTACAAGATGCACACCTTGACCATGATTCTTTTTTATCCAAACATTTGCACCCACATAACACAACCCGTGAAGGAGGATGAGAAGGTTGAGGAAAAGGCATATACATCCGACAACCTATCTAACAACGTGTTTGTAGGAGAGAAGGCCATGACATATATGGAACCACCTTTGTTGACATAAGCTCCATGTCCTTGAATAACTTTTATATCACACAGACCTAATCTATCACAGCCTTAGGGAGGAGGGTGCCTTAGCCATCACCCCACTGTGGACAAGTTTCTGCATGGTTAGTGAGTGATCAACTTATCATCAGTTTGGGCATCCCGTGGAGGAGAGCAAATGCATGACACCAGCACCTTAGTTGCTTACCCATGACGAGCGGGAAGTAGGGACTTAGCCAAATAAGTGAAGATGTGAGCACAAGACAAAATGACCTTATTCAAAAGCCTCAGGGCTTGCTCGATGGTACCCAAGAGTTAGGCATGTGAGAAACCCATGTTGAGTGGCACAACATCATAACACCTTGGTGGCATGAGACTCTATGGGACAACGAGCTTCGACAAGAGTGCAGCAAGAGAGAGTGTGTGGATATGCCATAGACAATGCAACCAATAGACGAGATGGATGCTCTGTCAGAAGAATCTTAGAAGGAGGTCAGCTATGTGGAAAGGCACACGAGCTTGGGCAAGAGGTGGACTCATTGGTAGATGCCCCTTGCTAGTAAGCATGTGGAAGAGACCAAGTGGAGGTTGGCTCCAAGGAGAAGAGGTGCAACCCGTGAAGGTACCCGGTAGCACACTTGGATGCATATAAGTATAAGGAAGGTGTTGAGGCAAGAAGGCATCCAATTCGAACTTGGAAGCAATCATGCAAGCAATAGTAAGTCGCAGGTCAAGGGAGACGCACCTCAAGAGAAGGGTGCATCTTAGGGAGAATTTATGGGTAGACTTGGGCACTGTTAGGACTGGTGCAGCAATCAGGAAATTAGTTCTAGGTGTCGCGGGAGGTGGACCTACAGATGCGCCAGGGGAAACACTATGGATGGGAAGAGTACACCATCAAGAAGTAGTGGGGTTATTCTTTGGGGTTTCCTTGTAAATGGAGAAGCTATCGATTTGGTCACTCTCCTAACGAAGCAGCCAATGGGCGCACTCCCCATCTATTGTACTCTTTAATTATATTGGATATTTGGGCATGCTGGGTTGAGGTGTCGGCATTGGAAAAGGACCTCAAGTAGTGTCGCACAATCTAAAGAGAGGGACGAAGCTTCAAGTACTCAGGTCAGATCTTTAGACCTATGACATAATCCCTCAACCAATGTGAGATATCCAACGAAGGAATATGAGCTTTTATAATAAGAGACAATTTCAACATGCACAACATGAGCCTTAAAATTGAATCATAAACAACATATAAAAAAATCCTCAATGCTTAGTTCAATATCAATACTCTTAAAGTAGGGAAACATGATACCATGATCATTTTATAGAAGGATCAACTCTTGTTCTCTTTCCTTTTTGAGGTGGCAACCTCTCAATAAACTAAGCTCTAATAGATATCTTCTTGAGGACTCCATCCCTTATTTATATTTATCTAGAAAACCGTAATCATAACCAAATACTAACTACCTGGTGAACATTCTTAATAAGACCACATTACATTTATTCAAGGTTAACTACCCAATGAATCTTATTTAATGATAATAAACATATTGGACACAATCCACCTTGCATTGAATGACCACCATACCTACACTATTACTCAAGTGAGCCCTTCAACACCTCATTACACCCTTATGGGAGATCCCACCACCATGGGCATACTTAACTTTTAGCTATCACACATCGCACAATGCATGGAGGGGGGAGATGGCGAGGGGGGCAAGCAAAAGGCATATATATCGTATAACTTATCAAAAAATATGATAAAAAGAGAGGTTGTGACCACTACGAAACCACCTTATTTGTCATAAACTACATGGAATGGAAGGACTTTTATACCTTGTAGACTCACTTCCTTAACCAACGTGAGATAACAAGGAGGAAAAATGAGTTTGTATAATCATAAAACTTACAATTTCAATTGATTCAATCCCAACAATTCCAATACCCAACCATGTGCATATCTAAGCCTTTATTCATATGGACACACATGTACCTCACATCCCATGTAGCAGGGGGAGGAGGTTGAGTAGAAGGCATGTGCACCTTACAACCAATATAACAATATGTTCGTAGAAAAATCGATGACAATTTTTTATTAACATTCTCAAATTTTTTTCATGCTCTTCCCTGTCCAATTACTTTATCATTTTATATTTTTAATTATTATTATTTTTTAATATTCTCATTTTTTTTCCTACTCTTCCATGTCCATGTCCATGTCCAACCTCAATAATAGGTCATTATACTTTCCTCCATAATTAAAGTGGTTAGCGTTTTACATATTGTTTTTGTAAACATTCGATCTTGCTAATCTCAACTTAACTTCAACCTCCTTTAGTTACATTTTAATGAGCTTTTCCACTTAAAAGTTGTATCTTAGCTTTTAGGTTATTTTAAACGATTGGTTTTTGTTCAAGATCATTGGGATGCCTTTATTTTTTAATTGGTATTTTGTATTCTTCTGTTTTATAAACATTTACTTTAAAATGTGCTGGATATCATTGATCATCATGCTTGCATCACATGCCACTTTATTGTTTTTTATAAATATTCGTATTATATTTATTTACTAAAAGTAACATTGTTTTCATGTGTGTATGTTTTCTTTCTCGTGCACACACAAGTTTAATATATATATATTAATTAATGTTAAATCAAAACACGATGATTGGATTTATTTTTTTTCGAGCATCATGGTTTTGGTTTTCCATGAAATCTTTTTTCTTTGAAATATTTTATTGTTACTTATAATTTATTATGTTGATTGTGTTTTTTTCTCAAAAAGAATTGTTTGTTATGATATTTTGATATTATGATTTTTTAATGTTCATTTTGTGTTTTTATTTTTTTTTGTGTGAGAAAAAAAAAATTATAGTGTGTTTTAAATTTTTATTTGTTTTTGAAAAAAACAAAAGAAAATAATTTATTATGTTGATTGAGTTTATTTTAAGAAAATGATTTGTTTGTTGTGACATCTTGATATTGTAGGATTTTTCGATGCTCATCTTACGTAGTTAATTGTCTTTTTATGATTTTTTATGTGTTGAAGGGAAAAAATGTTTACATTGTGATAGTTAGAGTGAGGTACCATGTTATCATAAGGAGAGGTAAGATCTAAGCATGAGCATTTAGAAAGGAAGTGGAATCCCCACCTGTTTTTTATAGAAACCAAAGAAAATTGGGTTGAGGAGAGAGAAAAGTCACTTGGTCACTTAGGAAATCAACTAGTATAGTGTACTATGGTCATTAGCATTTGTCGAGATAAGTAGATTAATGTTGAATTTAAAGTAGCAAATAACTAAGCAGTAACTTAACAATTGAAGTGTATCTAACTAGGGTTAATTAACCTCCTTCTATTTGGTGAACGAATTAGACTATTTGCTTAAAAGGAAAGTACAAAACTAAAAGGAGAGTGCAACCTAATTAAATCCTCTTTTCCATCCAATTCCTTCTTATGCTCAAGTAATTAGATAGGGAACATGCGGTTTGTTTTAGCTCTTATGTGAGAAAAATCCCAACTAGCTTTTAATATAATCGAGTTGTTTCATACATTAGATCTACATCAAAAGATGGAGATATGCAAGGGCTTGGAGGAAAATAATAAATAACAAGCAAACAAGGAGGATGAGGCCTACTTTGCATCCTTGTGTAGCGCTCCTCCTCCTACAAAGCAAATGTTATGTCCAAATGAAAAGAATAACATCAATACACAATCTAAGCATACTACCAAATATATAATTGAATATACGCAAGTATGACGCCTTGTGTGCCCATGATTAAGAAGGTTAAGTTCGCACCCACTATGGAATGTTCAAGCTTGCCTATAGCAGGAGATTTGGGTGGGAAAATGTGAATGGCAATGGAGAAAAACACCTCAATTAATCCAACCAAAGTAGCCAAGGAATATCTACGCAAATCAATAGAAAGTGCCACCTATAACAATGTCTAAAAAAGTTGAGCGTTTATAGAGATAATAAATCCCAACAATCTTAGGAGTGTGGAAGTTTGAAGGAGAGTACAATATCACAAGAAAACTAACATTTTAACAAAGTTTTAGCATGAGGCAATAAGATTTGGAACCTTTTAACATGGAGCTATGGAGCTACTTGATGGATCACTAGCCAATACACTCATTCTTGCGATGTGGTATTTCCAAGAAAACCTAACTACAACTTTTGGCTTGCCAAACTGCAAGAAGATGAGTCAAAATGCAATAATTTACTAGGAAAAAACCCCTCTATACTACAAAAATTAGTGAACTAGAAAAAATGTTGTGTACCTAACCACAACATTTTTAGTAGGTATTAAACTCTATGTACAAGAGATATTTTGTGTATATGCTCATGATATTTGTTATTAATGTTGTACATGTAAAAGGCCACCTTATGTAATGAGGACATAATGCTCTTATTGGTGAATTAAGAACTAAGTTAGGTTTCTTGCCACTATATCGTTATAAATAGGGGCACCCCCCACAACTCTTATGTATTTCATGTCATTATATCAATACAACCAACTAGCTCTTGGTGTTGATTGAATACATCTTCATCGATTATTTGGAATTTACAAGCATGCAATCCACCCCTAGGTGTGCAAGGGCCCCATTGTTTCTTGTTTGTTTTCCCATTATCATTGTTTTGTTTCTATTACAATAGTGGGTCCAACTAGTTACTAGATCAATGCAGCAAAAAGGTGTGGTACTATCACATAATGTAGTAGTTTGTCTCCAGTACCAAGACCACTTGAGTTTGAGTAAACTTTAGGTAAGTAAATGTTTTAAGGAACATTTCCTAATATATTAGGAACATCCGGGGACCCAAGAGAGGCTCCATAATTAACTAATTCCCTAAATAGCGCATGATGGCTGAGAGGGATCCTAATCAACAAAGGAATGACCCAAATAGGTTGACTAAATCATCTACCAAAATCCAAGCACACTGACAAGAATGTCAAAGACAAAAGGGAACCCCACCATGGGACCATACATCAAAATGGAAAACCACAATCATGCATCTAGACACAGGCAAGGGACTATGAAGGAGAGAATTAAACACATTATAAGCAATAGTTAGGATGGATAAGAGGACCTTGGTGTCATCATAGGGTGAGTCATGTATGGCCAATGCACTTTAAAATACCCTTCACATTCATATCTAATTGGATAGGTGTATGTTCAATATAAAGTGCACACACCATAATCTACATTTTTCCCCATGGAAGGAGTTATTTTCATGAGCACAGATGATTTTAGGCGCGATTTATATCCCATGGGAGATTTTAGGGGGGTCACACAAAATATCTGGGCAAAGTGGTAATATTAAAACGCTTTTTTGAAATATAATAAAATTTTCCATTATTTATTAATCGAACAATGGTCAAACGCGGGATAGCCAACCCCGTGCACAAAGGAGAAAATTGAAAAATTAATTTTAGCCTCATGAAAACTGGCCAAAATGGTGAGTTTGCCCCCGAAATTCTAGTAATGGAGGCTAAGGTCAGTGGTTTTGCCCTATTTTTTTAATTCTTAGAGGCATGAACAATTCGTTCGCCTCAATTTTTCATCCATGGAGGTGATTACCAATTTGTTCACCCTCGATTTATGGACCATAGGGAAATGAGCAATTACCTCGCACTAGGGCCTGGATTCGAGGTTGTGGGTTGAATTCGCCCCCAATTATACTTGATCTATACTTTCCTAGGCCAAATCGTCCAACGAAATTCATTAAAGGAGGTTTGGATGGTGTTTTTGACCTCCACATTTCATGTGGTAAAGGATAAATTCGGGGGTTTTAGCTCCAATTTTGTTAGATGAATAATTTTTAAATTAAAAAATGGTCCATGTTGAGGAAAAATTAAAAAATCTTGCAACGATCTAGTCAAATGGGGATGTTTTTTCCCATATATTGCTGCAAAAGCAAGTTATTCATCCCATAAAAACCCACATGAAGAATCATCAGATATTTACATGAAGCTTGATTTTGGTTATAGTCTGACAACGACTAAGTGAAAAGCATTTCGACAGTAGATGAGTGGAAAATATATGCAGATGTTCAAGGTTCGCTAGGGTCTGTAGTCTTTACAGAGGTTAGTTTCCATAGACTGTTTTGCAGCTTGTTGAAACTCCTGTAGATGACTGTTTTGTTTAGGTGATTGTTTTGTTGAAACTCCTATAGGTGACTATTTTGTTGAAACTCTTGTAGGTGATTGTTTCGTGTAGGTGACTGTTTTGCTGAAACTCCTACAAAATTTGTTGAAACTCCTACAGAACTTGTTGTTACTCATCATGTTGGCGTTGATTTGGTGTTTCAGTGATTAGTAAGTGTTTTTGGTACTCACTACAACACTCCCCGGTCTTTTGAAATTGCTTTTGTGGGTAATTATTGGTTGAATTAGGCACCTCTTTTGGACACCTTTCATGATTGAAACCTACAATATTGAGTTCAATTAGCGTGACTATACTAAAATGATATCCCATGTTTCATTGTGGTTATTACAGGCTAGAAATCATTGCCTTAATTGGAGGATTTTCCATGCATGTTACTTGCTACCCCGAACTCAGAATTGAGGATGTGCGCCCTTATGGAGGGGCTTATCTATTTATTTTTCGAGACTTTGACGTACTTGTAGAAATTCTTCTTTGATCAATCTAATGCACCTTTATGGAAACCTGTATATTATTCTTTAGGTTGTGTTATTCTTTGTCTAGCTAAGGCATTTTCTTGAAACTTTTTCATGTAATATTCCAGGTAGGTTATGTGCTTATATAACTGTATTCGAGCATTATATCTTAAGCTTTTGGTGGGCCTTATATTAATCTTATCTTTTCGGATATTATTGTTATCCATTTGGACTCTGGAGTGCCTAGATTCTTACTATCTACTCTGGGTGTTTTTTTCTAATTTATTTTTAACATTCTTTTAGGTTTTGATGAGGTGACCCACTGACCCTGCATAGCACATGTTTTTATCTATGGTTATATTTGGCAATATGATATGTCTACTTCATTGTCTTGTCTAAGTCTCATTATATTTTCTTGCAATTATAAGTACTTCATTTATAGTGGTGACAATGCTTGCTATCATAGTGGTTCCAAGTATTTATATTATTTTTATCCTTTAAAACAAATATAAATATCTTTGTTTATTTACATGGCTAGAACAAATGAAATAAAACCTATCAAATGTATAGAATTTTATTCTAGATGCAGACAAATATTGAATTAGATATTGGAGTGAAATTAGATGTAGCTTAATGGCAATGGACTCAACCTCATTTTTCATTTATACAACACTTGTTACCTTACAACAAAGATCTAGGATGTTGAAGAACTTTGGATTTTGCTAGTATTGTTGCTTGTTGTACTCATCACTTGAACTATTTACAGGGTTAATACAATGGATTCAAAATTTGTAGTTCCCAGGAAAGTGTCTTTAATGCTTTGCGGTACAAGCACTATTTCCATCACGTTAGGTCGTTCACGAAGATATTCATTTTGTGGACAGAAAACTTGGGCAACTTGGAGATTCTTTGCTCAGAACTTATGTTCATTGTTACTTCTGCTTGAAGGTCAAACATAGGTTGAGACATACCCATATCTAAAATTTAAGTTGCTTCATGATCTTATGTCATTGCTCATTACCCGCATGTGCGTTAGATCCGTAGGAATGTCACATGTGGCTACAACTGCTAATTTAGGTATAGAATGTACCCAAATTACTCATTCATTGGTGTTTTATTATGACTGCTCATTCTCAAACATCAATATGGATAGATTTTAAATGTTGTTGTGAGGCACAAACAACCAAGGTCCTAGAATTATCCTAAAACAACTGAGTTTGCATGTTTGTCTTGGAGTATTTTTAAATAAGCGAACATTTATTTTTTCCAAGAAAAAAAAGCGTACTTTCATTAATTATAAACAAAAATACATTCTTTGGTGCCCAAAAGGCAAGGGAATAAAAAAAGAAGCAACTCATAGCAGTCTTTCAAAGATTTCCAATTATGTTAGTGTTTTCATCCAAAAATCTAGAACAATTATAAGCCAAACTAGAACTCAACCCGCCAGAACTATAATAAGTAAACCTTTATATTAACATACTACACAAAATATAGTATTGTCTATCCATATGTATGTTACTTAGTCTGAAACCATGAAGCTCATTGATCTGAAAGTTATACAATATTTGAGTCCTAGTGCTCCCCCCTTGAAAGGGAAAACAAATCTTACAGTCATTCATCCTATCTAAACCAAAATAGAGAACAAGATTAAGCCATGTAGCCACAACTGATTATTATCCGCTAATAGTCAATGCACTAGACCCGTCAAATAATGATCTTCGATAATACCAAGCATGAAAAAAAAAAACTAAGGTACCCACCATGACCAGATTCTGCACCAAGCATCAGCTATAGACCGGCCAATGGTGGTGCTCCCAACCTGCCTTGCGCTTCACAATGGTTTTCAGCAACCTGCACGTTCTTGGCCAAACCAACATCGAAATAGCTCATCCTGGGGATATAGGGGATTCCCAAATCATTCCTAATAGCATTAATTTTCATGTGCACAAGGCGAGTATTGACATAGAGTTCCTTCAAGTAGGCCAAAGGTATTTCATCTCCTCTTGCTTTTTATTCTTTCTCAGACAACACTGTACTCATTAATCCCTTTATAACCTATTATAGAGTAATCAACTTTTCATACAGCCCATGACCAACTCTTATTGAACCAGGGTTGTGGATCTAGCTCTCTAATGTTGATTCATCAAGTGAAGGTGCATTCTCAAGAACCTCCCATGAAATCATGAATCACAGTAGATCATCATGTTGGAGAATACCTTATAGTGAAAGGATTAGGAAGAAAGATGAATTGTAGTGTAAAAATTGGTAAAAATGCATTGTGAAATTAATCATGGAAGAAAAAACAAATTGCAGCAATAAATTGGTAGCAATTATCATTAATGTGTGTATTAATCATATATAGTACAATGGAGGAAATTCGAATACCCTATGAGGATTCAAATCCCTGACGGTAAACATGACTAGTATTGGAAATATCACCATTGTAGACTTCTCTAGTGCAAGTCCGGACAACTAAATCAGTTAACTAGGCTGGTAGGTGTGCATTGGCACCTTTAGCCTTAAATCATGCAAATCTCATGCAAAAGAGGCACATTATGAGACTTGGATAACTAAAAGTGGTCATCAGAACTTAACTCCACTCAGGGGAGGGTGAAGTGAAGGTGGGACTCCCAAAACATTGAGCAGGATCCTAAACTATAGGGATTGATCTCCAAAGGTCCTAAACTAATGCATGAGGGGACATCAAGTGGATAGTGGGCCCCAGTTAACATTTGCATAACACTAGGGGGTCTATAACATCATCATAAACTAGGAAAATGACAAAATAAATAAGGTGTACAATGGAGGATTATTAAATCATCCTAACACCCCCCTTAATCCAAACTTGAACAATCTGGGCCCCCGCAGGTTTTTTTTTGTAAGTTCAAGTAATCTATTAAGGAAAAATATAAGTACGGATAAAAATACAAATCGACGTGTTTCTGGAACACGTAAACAGAGCCAAAGAAGGCTAGCCGAGAGTACAAAAATGACCCTCCCCATTGTGGGGAAAATAGATCTTACACAACAAAATTAATTGTCTGAAATTCTTAAAAACCAGAGCTGGCCTAGACTAGAGAGCTCTGAAATCCCCCAAAAATTCTGAAATCCCAAAAATCTAAGAAGCATGAAGAACCTGAACCCCTGGCATTACAGCTACTTGTAAGGGACCTTGGTGATTGGGCAACAGTATTCGGTACCTCACTGCAGACCCTGCTCCTTGCATTTTTCTGTCTTCTTGCCTGGTTCATTTGGCACTGCTGGTAAAACCGATATCCTTGGTATTGCCCGAGTTGTCTCTGTTGGCAGGGGAGGGTTGCTTCACTGGCAGAGGTGAAGATTTCCTGACCGCCTTTCCCTTTTTCTGAACAAATTAGCGTTGTGGAGAGGTGAGGGTGGGAGGAGCAGTGGAGGGCGAGGGGACAGGGGGAGGAGGTGGAGGTGGAGACGCGGGTTCAATAATGCCTAGGATAGAAGGCTGCGCAGTTGGGGCTAACGGGGTGTTAACAGAGCGGAGAATGAGCCTGGTTAGGAGATTTTTAAAAATCCAGTAATTGCCCTATGGGAAGAGATGCGAGTAGCTGCAGCGAGGGAGCGGGAAACTTCATCCTCCCAATCATCAACCAAGGTTCTCAGCTCTTCCGGCACCTCTGTGTCAAAGCCCTAATTTCTAGCTTGGGGGTGGAAGGGTGGCGTTCTGGGGTTGTCATCCCTTCCTCAACCTCTCCTGCCCCTGCGAGGTCCTCGTCGACACGGAGGCATGGATTTTCCTCCGTGATATGGACTAGAGAGAACACAGCAGGAGCTAAGCTGAGTGAGGGACTGGGTGCTGAAAATGCGAAATCGGGAGTTGAGCATGAGCGAACAGAGCGGAAGAAGATCCGAGGTGAGCAAACAGAGCAGGAGCAGAGCGGGCGCAGTAGAGCGAAGGTGACGAAATGCGAGAACGAGATAACAAAGAGCCTAGAAGGAGGCATGTTGCATTGCATCTGAGGAGTGTAATGGTTGACCATTACTGCTCTGTACCGGACCTTCCAAACCTTAAATGTTGAGGGGACTGGAGTTGCCTTGAAGATCAAGCTCGTTGTCATCCGTTCTGCTGGTGGCATCATTCTTGGAGACGTCATCATTCCGTCTGTTGTCGAGCTGTGAGCCTGTCGCGTGGGTGTTCTGGTGAGCATGGGGCCACCTATCCTCATCGTCACTGCCAGTGGGGGTGGTGAAGGGACTGCTGACGTGTTGGGATGCGTCATCGGTCTAGAGTCTAGGGTGTGCCTTCTTGTCACCCACATCTGGGGTGGGCCCTTGCAGCTTAACCAAAGGTCACCCATAAAATAATAATGAAAAACAATTGCTCATTAAACTAATGAAACATGAAAAACATCATGGGAACACCTCCCCCCCTCAAAATCATTAGTCAGGGAATTCAATCAGCCTTCACACTAAGTAGAGATTTGAGATAGACAAACCTCTTTTGAGTGAAAGACTTTGTGAAAATGCCTACAATCTTCTCCTCTGTAAGGCAGTAATGCAGTGTGATGGTCCTATTGTGCAATAGTTCCCTAATATAGTGCATGTGAACCTCTATGTGTTTGGTATGTTGTTTATGTACTATATCACTAGAAATATTAATTTCACTTTGATTATCACAGGAAAGGTCTACTGAAGGAGAAGTGTGAATATCAAACTATATCAAAATGCCATATAAGCAAGTTGCCTGAATGACAGGATTCACAACCCCTTGTACTCTGGTTTAGCTTAAGAGAGTGCAAGAGTTTCTTGCTTCTTACTTGAACAACAGATTGGTCTTGATTGATCTGGACTTATGTGTGAACGAAATAAAAGAACATATATAGAATCATAAACACATACATATTGCAACAAAAACAAAGATACAATAAACACATTATATTAACTTGAGGAAATCGAACAGACTGTAAATACAACAAATAGAATGGTGGTAGTTATCTATGAGAAGAGATGTTGCTGCTATGCTCATCAGTGCTAAGATGAATACAAAATGAGGCCAAAATGACCTATTTATAATAAGAATGAGGGCAAGAACCCTAAACAGCTAAATAATAACCCTAGAAGATGAATCGTCATAAAGTTTATGGCCCCAAGGTGGTTAGTTGCATAGTTAACTTCTCGAAGTCATAATTTTTGCATACAATCTCTGATTTGGGTTATCGATATCTCGTTAGAAATGGTTGTCAATGACATCCATTTGGCCCCCCAAATCGTCAAAAACGTCATTTAGGACCTCAAAAAGGCCCCAGAAGTTTAGGACCCAAAAAACCATAGAAAAATAACTAGAAACTGCCAAAATGGACAATTATTTTGAGCCAGTGGAATAGGTGGGTGGCCACTGATCTCCATCTGGATCAATCCCCCCACCTTACGAAGCAATGGTCTCCATTGTGTCAAATCTCGTATCATATCTCCAACTGTGTGTTGAGTTGATCTCCTAGTGCGATATTATCTGAAATGAAAAGGCTACCTTTCTTTGACATCCCGAGAGGGCTATAATTGTTGTTGATGCATGCGCTGGAGTTGTTCAACAATTTTGGTTGTTGTGTTATCCTTTGTTTGAACTGGTCTGGATGATTTCTTTATGGACGAGCACCTTAAATACACGACTTTGTATTGTATATATATTCGAATGGATGAGGGAACACTGACTTTGTGTTCTTCTTGTTTCTTATGAGTAGAGGGACCTTGTGTAGAGGATGTGGAGGTCTCTGCAATATGATGTTTTCCTTTAAAGGCATTTGTGAAGAGTGAGAATTTCACAGCATGGGAGATTATCATCCCACCCTGCGAGATTGTGGGTGGCCAAATGGGCCCCACCCGAATCACAAAAAACATCGTTTAGGGCCTCAAAATGGCACCAAAAGTTTAGGACCCGAAAAACTATAGAAAATTAGCCAGGAAACTACTAAAATGGAAAATTGTTTTGAGCTAGTAGAATAGGTGGGTAGCCACCTATCTCCATCTGGATCGATCCTCCCCCCTTAGGAAGCAATGGTTTCCATTGCGTCAAATCATGTATCATATCTCGAACTGCGTGTTGAGTTGATCTCCTAGTGCGACATTTGTAGAATGAAAAAGGTTGTCTTTCTTTGACATCTCAAGAGGGTTGTAATTGTTGTTGATCGATGCGTTGGAGCTATTCAACAATTCTGGTTGTCATGTTATCTTTTGTCTAAACTTGTCTGGATGAGCACCTTGAATATGTAGCCTTACATTATAGATCTATTCTAATGGATGAGGGAACATTGACATTGTGTTCTTCTTGTTTATTCTGAGCAGAGGGACCCTGTGTAAAGGATGTGTGAGTATATGTGATATGATGTTCTCCTTCAGAGGTAATTGTGAAGAGGGAGAATTTCTCAGTGTGGGAGATTATCTTCTTGTCCTTTGAGACTGTGGCAGGTGTGACTCTCTCCGGTATCTGATACAGTTGTCCTCCCAAATTGAAAATGACACTACGAGGTCGTGATTCACATATATGGTTGTCCTAAAAGAACATCACATACTTTAAGTGGGGCCACATCAAAAAATACCTCATCTTTGAAAGGCTTTATGCCATATGGTAGGCAACATTGTTGAGTAACGAAGATACCTAGTCCTTGGATTAGCCAACCAATGTTGTAGGGTTATTGGTGTGATGTTGTCAGAAGCTCCAATCTCTTGATAACTTCTACTGATATTAGGTTATTGTGGTTGTCATTATCAACAAAAAAATGCAATGAGATTCCCTTCACCCACATCTGCGAGTGGAAGAGGTGCTCGTCTGCCTTTGATGCTTTAGGTTCCTCTAGTTGGATCTGTGTGGTAGCAATAGTGACACTGGTTTCTGCATCAATGATCTGCTTCCCATAGTCTGCGGCTGTGACATTGGGTTCTAAATTAGAGTCAGGATATTAATTTGAAGTTTTGATCTCGACCACCAATAACTGCTTTGAGTGGCATTCATCATTGTTGTGCCACGAGATTTTATGGAACTTGTTCCACTTATTGGTGTCTTTCTTTGTCTTTTCACTACCCTTCTTTGCTTGTGGTGGGAACAGGTTGTACTTTCCTTGTCCTATGTTATGCTGGCCAGGGTTTTCCTTTCCAAGTGCTTCTGCGGTGGATTCGCAGGTCCAAAGTCTCACTTGTTCTTTTACCGAAATTTCTCCTCATTTTTTATAGCATACTGATCGGTGGATCCGAGTGAAGAGATGTCCAAGAATTCCATCTCTGTTCATATGTACTAATGTAGGCCAATGAGATCTTTTAGTACCATGTGTTGCTCAGAGTCCTTGATACCCATCTTTGTGCGCAATGAATGAAAGTTGTTGGTGTACTCTGGAACTGTTTAGTCCTTCTCTTAATGTAGAATGGTCTATTTGGTGTACTAGACATATTAGTTTCCCACAGGGTAATATTGTTCCTTGACGCCATCTATGAAAGAGGTCCAAGTGGGATTGGCCTCGAACATTGTAGACATGTATGATGAGTTTTACTCACAATAAATATCCCACCAATTTTTGACACGGGGGACGAACCAAAGGAGCGCAAAGGTGATCCTTTCCCTTTTGAAAAAATTGTGGACAAAGAAATACCCTTCTAGAAGATTCAACCACTTATTTAGGGCATCATCATCGATTTGGCCTTCAAATAAAGGAATATCGAAGTTAAATTATACCTTGAAGGGAGTTGCATCCCTGAAACGAATGCTCATTGAAGGTGCTTCTGTCATTGTCGTCATTCATTGAAGGATCTAGGCAAAATTATCCATCCTCTTGTTTCTTTGTCATGTAAGCGATTCCTCGAGCAACAACTTAATAGGGTCTCCTGCTTTGTCATCTCTCTTTTCTTTCGCCATGGGAGGTCATTTGGGCCAGCGAGAGTGATATTCCCCAAGTGAAACTAGTTTGAGACCCAAATCTCTATACCCTAACCTAGTTGGGGACATGCACCGATAAATAATCAAAGAGTAGATTGCTATGATACCACTAATCCAGATTTGTGTGTGAACGAAATAAAAGAATGAATATAGAATCATAAACATAAACATATTGCAATGAAAACAAAGATACAATAAACACATATTCTATTAAATGGCATAAAAAGAACAGACTGTAAATACAATAGCTAGAATGGTGGTAGCTATATTTGAGAATAGATGTGGTTGTTATGCTCATCCATGCCAAGATGAATACAAAATGAGGTCGAAATTGAATATTTATAAAAATCATGAGGGTGAGAACCCTAGACATCCAAAACATAACCCTAGAAGATGAATCATCATAAATTTTGCGGCCCAAAGGTGATTAGTTGAATAGTTAACTTCCCGAGGTCATAACTTTTGCATATGATCTCCGATTTGGGCGCTCGATAGGCCGTTGGAAAGAACTATCCAAGCTTGATATCTTCCAATTAGAGCCAAATGGATTTCGTTGGACACCATTGGTCCTCTTGAATTGCCAAAAACATAATTTAGGGCCTTGAAATGACCCCAAAAGTTTAGGACCCAAAAAACTATAGAAAAATAAGTAGGAAATTGCCAAAATGGACCATTGTTTTGAGCCAGTGGAATACGTGGGTGGCCACCGATCTCCATCTAGATCACTCCTCCACCCTTAGGAAGCAATGGTATCCATTGTGTCAAATCCCACATCATATCTCAAACTGTGTGTTGAGTTGATCTCTTGGTGTGACATTCGTTGAAATGAAAAGGCTGCCTTTCTTTTACATCCTGAGAGGGTTGTAATTGTTGTTAATGGATGTGCTGAAGTTGTTCAACAATTCTGGTTTTCATGTTATCCTTTGTATGAACTGGTCTAGATGATTTCTTTTAGGACGAGCACCTTGAATACGTGGTGTTGCCTTGTAGATGTATTTGAATGGATGAGGGAACACTGAGTTTGTGTTCTTATTTTTTCTTCTGAGCAGAGGGACCATGTGTAGAGGATGTGGAGGTATATGTGATATGATGTTCTCCTTCAGAGGCAATCGTGAAGAGGGAAAATTTCCCAGTGTGGGAGATTATCTTCCTTCCCTACAATCCTGTGGAAGGTGCAAATGCATGTGGTGTCAGATAGAGTTCTCTACCCAAAGTGACAATGACACTATAAGGTCATGATTCATATATAACAGGACGCTTCCACATATAAGGTTGTCCAATAACATCACATACTTCAAGTTGGGCCACATCATAGAGTACCTCGTCTTTAAAAGGCTTGATGCCATATGGTAAGCAACATTACTGAGTAACGTAGATACCTCATCCTTGGCTTAGCCAACCGATGTTGCAAGGTTGCGGGTATGGTGTGTTGGAAGCTCCAATATCTTGGTAACTTCTGCTGAGATTAAGTTCTTCTAGTTTTCATTGTCAACAACAAAAATGTAGTGGGGTTTCGTTCACCCACATCTGAGAGTGCAAGAGGCGCTCATTTACATCTGACTCTTCAGGTTCCTCTGGTTGGATCTGTGTGGTAGCAACAGTGACACTAGGTTCTGCATCAATGATCTGCTTCCCATAATATGTGGCTGTGACATTGGGTTTTGAATCAAAATTGAGATATGATTTTGAAGCTTTTATCTCGACCACCAATGACTGCTTTGAATGACATTCATTAGTGTTGTGCCATGGGATTTTGTGGAACTCGCACCACTTCCTGGTACCCTTCTTTGTCTCTCCATTAACTTCTTTGCTTATGGTGAGGATTGGTTGTCCTTTGCTTGTCTTTTGTTATGCGGGCCAGGGTTTCCCTTACCTTGCTTCTGTGGTGGATTCACAAAGTATTTCTTGTTCTTTTGCTAAATTTCTCCTCGATTTTGACAACATAGCCATAGGAAGATCTGAGTGAAGAGATGTCCAGGAAGTCCATCTCTCTTCGTATGTATCGATGTAGGCCACTGCGATATTTTGGTACCAGGTACTGCTCGGAGTTCTTGATATCCATATTTGTGCGCAAGGTATGAAAGTTGTTGGTGTACTCTGACATCGTCTGGTCCCTCTCTTGATGCATAATGGTTGAGTTGGTGTATTGGTCATTATAGTTTCCCATAGGGTAATATTGTTTCTTGAAGGCATCTATGAAAGAGTACTAATTGGGATTGACCTCGAACATTGCAAACTCATATGATGAGTTTTGCTGAAAATAAATATCCCACCAATATTTGACATGGGGGACGACCATGAGGAGCACAAAGGTGACCTTTTCCCTTACGAAAAAATTGTGGAAGGAGAAATACCCTTTTAGAACATTCAACCACTTATCTAGGGCATCAACATAAATATGTCTGAATTCAAATAAAGGAATATCGAAGTTATATTGTACCTTAAAGGGAGTTGCATCCTTGAAATGACTGCTTATTGAAGTTGCATATGCCGATGTCGTCATTCATCGAAGGATCTGGGCAAAATTATCCATCATCCCATTCCTCTTTTTCATAATGGATTTATCGAGAAAGAACTTAATGTGATCTCCTGCTCCATCATCTCTCTTTTCTTTCGCCATGGGAGGTCGTTTGGGGAGGCAAGAGTGATATTCCCCTATTGAAACTAGTTCAAGACCCAACTCTCTATACCCTAACCTCGTTGGGGACATGCATCGAGAAACAATCAAAGAGCAGATTGCTTTGATACCACTGATCTAGATTTATGTGTGAACGAAATGTAAGAACGTATATAGAATCATAAACACGGACATTGTAATGAACAAACAAAGATATAGTAAACACATATTCTATTAAATGACATAAATAGATCAGACTATAAATATAACAACTAAAATGGTGGTAGCTATCTCTAAGAAGATATCTGGCTCCTACACTCATTCGTGCTAAGATGAATATAAAACGAGGCCAAAAGGGCCTATTTAATGGAAGTTTAAGACCCAAAAAACCTTCAGAAAACTAACTAGAAAACTACAAAATAGACAATTGTTTTGAGCTAGTGGAATAGGTGGGTGGCCACCGATCTCCATCTGGACCAATCCTCCCCCATTAGGAAGCAATGGTCTCCATTGCTTCAAATCCCTATCATATCTCGAACTGTGTATTGAGTTGATCGCTTGGTGCTACATTTGCTGAAATGAAAAGACTGCCTTTCTTTGACATCCTAAGAGGGTTGTAATTGTTGTTGATGGATGCATTGGAGTTGTTAAATAATTATTGTTGTCGTGTTATCCTTTGTTTGAAATGGTCTAGATTATTTCTTTCTTGACAAGCACTTTGAATGCATGGCCTTAAACTATAGATGTATTCGAATGGATGAGGGAACACTAACTTTGTGTTCTTCTTGTTTCTTATGAGCAAAGGGACCCTGTGTAGAGGATGTGGAGATCTATGTGATCTAATGTTCTCCTTCAAAGGAAATTATTAAGAGGGAGAATTTCCTGGTGTGGGTGATTATCTTCCTTCCCTGCAAAATTGTGGCAGGTGCAACTATCTCTGGTATCCAGTACAGTTGTCCTCCCAAAGTGGCAATGACACTACGAGGTCATGATTCATATATAGCATGGCATTTCCATATATATGGCTATCCGAAAAATAACATCACAGACTTCAAGTGGGGCCACCTCACACAATACCTCGTCTTTGAAATACTTGATTCCATATGGTTGGCGACATTGTTGAGTAACACAGATATGTCGTCGTTGGCTTAGCCAACTGATGTTGTAGGGTTTGTGGGTGTGGTGTTGTCGGAAGCTCCAATCTCTTAATAAATTCTGTCGAGATTAGGTTCTTTTCACTACCATTGTCAACAATAAAATGCAATGTGATTCCCTTCACCCACATCTGTGAGTGGAAGAGGCGCTCCTCTGCCTCTGACTCTTTAGTGTTGATGTATTTGTAACTTTGGAAGATATTCTGATGTATATTATCATTGTATGTTGTTGTAACCCCATTGGAGATGTGTTTGCCTCCTTGCGGGATGTCTTTATTGTGTCTAGACCTTGAGGTACAACCTTCTTTGTAAGTTGGGGAAAGAGTCCTCGGTGTGACATCATGTAATGTGTATTTGGAGTCTCTCTAGGAGAAGTAGGCCCTGTTAGGGAAATAGGTCGGCCCAATCATGTAAAAGGTCAGTCACTTGATTAGTATAAACAGGGAGGTGCCCTCCCTCATTTATACACAACTCACACTCACTCAAGTTCACATGAGAGAGAGAGAGAGAGACAAGGGAGGAGAGATAGATAGTTGTTGAATACTTCTTATTAGTGGGATTGATCATCTTTTGACACGATATTTGTGACTGTACTATTTTGAGGAAGTTTGCGGGGTTTTATATTGTGTATCTATTATATCTTATGCATCTAGATGTACTTGTTATTCTTTCAGACAAAGATCCTAATTAAGCTAATAAGATCTAGAAAAACTAACATGGTATCAGATCCTCTCTGAAAGAAGGCACTGTGCAACTACAAAAACTAGGGATTCCTAGTTCAAGTTGTTCTCTCCACAGATCATCAAGAAAATATGGCTAGGTTAACTTGCCTAAGTAAGGCGCATCTTTTGGTGGAAGTACATTAGAGAGAATTTGAGGTCAAAAATGGGCCTCAAAAGGACCAAAATGTACTATAAAAATCAACCAATTACATTCTAGTAGATGACATCACCCCCCATGGTTGAGGTGGCATTGCATGAGTTAAGAATGCTTATTTGTCACATTTTCTATGGTGGATGAAAATCCATAGTTAACCAAGGTAGTGGTACAAGTACTTTTAAGTCATAAAGTGAAGTACTCACAATAAAAGTCATTTCACACTTTCTCATAAAATAATATTATTGTTATTTTCAAGTAAAGTACTCACAATTCACCTTCTCATAAAATAATATTATTGTCATTTTCAAGTAAAGTACTCATAATTCATAAAAATGTCTTTTCACATTTTTTTATAAAATAATATATTGTCATATTCATGTTTTTTAATTTTAAATTATATATTCACTCAATTGTATTTAATATCATAATGTCAAACTAATATATATTAAATCTTGTACTTTTAAAATAAATTAAATTCATGAATGATATTTATAGGAAAAAAATATGTTAGTTATGCATATAAAATAAATTCTCTTTTGTTTAATTTTATTTACAAGTTCAATACAAATAAATGCTAAAGGACAATAATTTTTTGGGAATTTACAATGAATCTTAGTCACATCATTGTAGAGTTATTTTATTAATTTTATTTATAGTCAATTTAGAAAAATAACTTAACCATGGTTATTTATATTGTGCATAAAAAGTAGTGTAGGAGATGAGTTGTCATATATACCTACCCCATAAAACCCCTAACTCATAATATTTTAATATATCTTATATTTTTGTAGTACATCTCTTAGGAGGCCCATTTTTGACCTCAAATTCTCTCTAATGAATTTCAGATTTGAAGAAGTTTCATTTTTTACCCTCTCGCTAGAGCTGAGAGAAACTAGGGAATAAAGTTTCGGAGGCTTCTCACCTCAGTCTTCAGAAAGTGACCTTGCTCAACAACTCACCTCAAGGAGGCATATCTTTTTGTCCAAATAGAATTCCCAAACTTGAAGTTGTAAAAATTAGGGTTTCTCTAACAAACCCTAGGTCAGCTAGCTCTAGAGCTGGGTCAAACACCTCAAATTGGTAAGATCTAATTCTTTGTTATTTCCATTTGAGGTTCTCATTTGAAAAGATGACTCACCATACTCAGCTTGAGGGAAATATTGGAGGGGATGATAACTTCCGAGCATGGAAGTACAAAATCTCCCTGATCCTTGAAGAAAATGATTTGGATCGGTACATCACTGAGGAGGTTCTAGAACCAAAGGGAGATGAGGCTAAGCCTTCTCTTAAGAGAAGCATGGCTAAGGCCAAGAGAATCATTGCAAATTCTATTAAGGATCACCTCATCCCCCATGTGTCTTCATTCATGACAACGAAGGAAGTATATGATGCTTTAACAAAGATGTTCAAAGGAAAGAACATCAACCATAAGATGAATTTGAGGAACGAGTTGAAGAATGTGAAGATATAGAACTCCGAGACTATACATTATTAATTCACAATGGTTGCTCAAATAAAAGAACAACTTTAAGCAGTTGAAGAGAATGTCAACAAGGGAGAAATTGTAATGACTACCTTGAATGGTCTCCCTAGATCACGGGACTCATTCATTCAAGGAATTTGTGCAAGAAGGAGGTTGATCTCTTTCAATAGACTCCGAGAAGAATGTGGAAAACAAGGAGCTTGACTCGTGACAAGAGAAGAGAAGATGAGAGAAACTTAAGATCAATCTCTCACAGTTCACAACTGGAAGAACTTCAAGAAGAAGGAGAAGAAGGAGAGATTTCATCACAACAAGAACGATAAGAAACAAAAGAAGACCAAGAGAGATCCTTCAAATGTTTGATGTTATACTTGTGATGAAAATGGACACTTTGCAAGAGATTGTCCCATAAGGAAAAGGAGACACCATGCTTATGTTGTCGAAGATGATGAACCAACAAACAAAAGATTCAGAAGAAAGAAGGATGATTCGGATGGAGAGTATGTGCTAATATCAGCACTTACCGACACTATCTCACACGGAAGTAATGATTGGCTTGTGGATAGTGGAGCTTCTAAACACATGACATGATACAAGGAATGATTCGTTAATATGTTTGAACATGAGTCACCTCACAAGGTGAAACTTGGGGTGATTACCAATGCCCCATAAAAGGGAGTGGAGAAGATTCATAAAAGCTTAACTCTAGGAAATCCTTAAAGATGAAGGATGTGATGTATGTTCTGGGATTGAAGAAGAATCTTCTCTCCACTCTGCACTAGATGGAAAGGGAATTAGAGTTGCATTTTTCGATGGTCAAGTTATAATGTGTCCTAGAGGGAAGACAATAGAGGATGCAACAATGATTGGAGAAGAAGACAGAGGCTTGTATAAGCTAAAGGGACAACCTTAGAAACCACCGGTTCATGAGTCAATTGAACCAAGCACACTATGGCACAAAATGTTTGCACATGTGCACTACATAGCACTACCGATGGCAAGCAAAGCAGTCTCTGGACAGCAATATATCCAAGCAAATCATTTACAAAGGATTTGCACAAGGAAAGAATGCAAAGAAGATATTTCCCAGTAGTGAGAGCAAGGCCAAAGGAATACTAGAAATAGTACACTCATATGTGTGTGGACCCATGTCTTCTAGCTCATTAAGCGGGTACGTGTACTATGTTTCCTTTATAGATGATTTCTCACGTAAGACTTTTGATATATTTCTTGAAAGGGATACATGAAGTTTTTAGTAAGTTCAAGGAATATAAATCCTTGGTCAAGAACCAAACCGATAGGAATATCAATACTCTACAGTTAGATAATGGTGGAAAATTCACCTCGAAAGAATTGAAGGAACTCTGCAGAGAGTTCGGGATTAAGAGAGAGTTGAGCACTCCATACAATCCTCAGCAGAATGGGGTTGTGGAATGAAAGAACCGAACCATCATGGAAGCAACAAAAGCAATGCTGCAAGACCAGGATCTTACTATGCACCTTTGGGCGGAGGCAGCAAGGACAACTGTGTATGTACAAAACCGTACTCCTCATTGAATATTTGACAACAAGACTCCTGAAGAGGATTTCTCAGGAGAGAAACCAAAAGTTAGTCATATGAGAATATTTGGTTTCTTGGTGTACATACATATCCCAAAGGAAAAAAGGACCAAGATCGATCCTTCTGGCAAGAAGGGTATATTCGTAGGATACAGTGATACATCAAAGGACTACCGAATATACTTCCTAGGATCCAAGAAGTAGAGATGTAATCTTTGATGAAGACTCGACATAATTAAGATCCAAGACGACACCTATTCAAGAGGTCAAGGAACTTGAAGATACAAGAACCCGAGATATGGAAATTAGAGAAGCATTCCAGAATACCATGAATATCATGACATGGTAGAACTAGAGGATTCGGTAGAAACAATCCTTGAGAAGGACTCCCACAAGAGGAAAACAACATGGGCATGGGAGCTCATACGAGAAGCTAAAAGGTATGGCGCTCTAGAAGGATTACATGGAGAGAGAAAAAGGGAAAAGACATCTAATAACTATGTGGCCCTGCTATGTGACATCATTGACAGAGAACCTTCCACCTATGAAGAGGTTGCATAAAAGAAAGAATGGAAGGATGTTATTATCAAGGGGTATCATTCGATCATGAAGAATGATGTTTGGGAGATAATTTCGGGACCGTAAAATAAGTTTGTCATAACTTTGAAGTGGATCTACTAGATCAAGCATATTGCAGATGGCAACATTGAGAAATAAAAGGCAGGGTTTGTATCACGAGGCTTCTCATAGAAAAAAGGCATAGACTACGAAGACACATTTGAACCCATGGCGAGGTGCACTTCCATTAGGACCATACTTGCATTGGCAACAATTATGAAATGGAAAATACACCAGATGGATGTCACGACAACTTTCTTGAATGGTGTAGTTGAGGAAGACGTGTACATGGAACAACCACTTGGATTCGAGACACATGATAGGAAGACCCATGTGTGCAAATTGAAGAAGGCTTTGTATGGATTGAAACAAGCACCAAGGACATGATACAACATGATGGATAACTTCCTGATGAGCCTAGGATTTACCAAGAGTAAAGCAGATTCCAACCTTTACTTCAAGGTTGAAGACGAAAGATCAGTGATGCTCCTGCTATATGTCGATTACTTGTTTTTGACAGGTGAAGAGGAACTCATTAAATATGCAAGGAGGAGAGTTGCTACAGAGTTCAAGATGAAAAACCTAGGTATGATGCACTAATTCTTAGGCATGGAGGTTTGGCAGAGTGCAAATGGGATCTTCCTTGGTCAAGGAAAGTATGCAGTGGAGATTTCGAAGAGATTAAGAATGTTGGACTGCAAGGAAATAACCACACCTATGGCATCTAACTTGAAGCTTCTAAGTGATGCTTCATATGAGATGGTTGATTCCACGATGTATCATCAGATGATTGGCTCATTGATGTACCTGATAAATATAAGGTCAAACATATGCTTTGCGATGAACACCTTGAGCCAGTTCTCGACGAATCCGATACATGTTCACCTGATAGCTGCAAATCATGTACTGAGGTACCTAAAAGGTACAGTGGATTATGGGCTTAAATATGATGCGAATCAGAAGATTAACCTACACGATTATGTTGATTTAGATTGGGCAGGTAGCACTGACAGGAAGATCACCTCAGGTTGCTGCTTCAATTTAGGATCTAGCATGATCTCTTAGTTCAGCAAGAAGCAATCATGCATGGCACTGAGTACAACCACGGTAAAGTATGTTGCCTCTTGCTCGGCTAGTTGCGAGGTAGTATGGCTATAAAAGCTACTTTCTGACTTGGTTGATCTCTAGTTGTATGTGAATTGTATCTTCTACGACAATCATAGTTGCATGAAGTTGTTGGAAAACCCTGTGTTCCATGACAACTCAAAGCACATAGAGATCAAGTTCCACTATATCAGGGATATGGTGCAGAGGGGAGTAGTGAAGCTCCAGTACATGGAAATGGACGAGCAAATAACCAATTTTTGACAAAGCCTCTAGCGAGAGTAAAGTTCGGGTACTTCATAGAAGGAATTGGTGTGATCCAAAATGAGACCCCTTGAAAGAAGGAGTGATGTGTTCTAACATAGCTAGAGAGACAGGTTGTCTGAGCATAAAATCTGGATGAAGATCATAGGTTGCTCAAACGTAATTAGTCCTGTAGGTTGTCCTTGGATGTAATAAGTCCTGGCGAAGCTTGCAGGTAATCCTTGGATGAAATCAATCCTGATATGATTCTATGCTAGAAATAGCGGATGCATAATATCCCACATGGGAAATGAGACAGGTTGTCCAAGCAGGAAAAATCCTGGTGAAGCAAGATGCTCAAACGTAATTAGTCTTGTAGGTTGTCCTCGGATGTAATAAGTCTTGGAAAAGCTTGCAGGTCATCCTTAGATGTAATCAGCCCTGAGACAGGTTATTCGAGCGTAAATATGAGCCTTGGCGTGGTACGTAAGTTACACTAATGTAATAAGTCCTATGGGTTGTCTGAGTGTAAAAGGAGTCCTGACGTAGTACGTAGGTTACTCAAATGTAATTCACCTCGAAGTTTATCTGAGTGGAAAAGATTGTGGACGCAAGTTGTTCAGATGTAATAAGTACTTGAGGTTGACCTAGAACGTAAAATTCTTGATGTAACAGGTTTTTTAGTCGTAATCAGTCCTTACATATATATCTATATATGTGTGCGTTCCCAGGGTTAGATGATTAGGTCATGAAGCACATGAGGTGTACCTAGGTGGTTCTCCTTTACTAGTTGAATGTAGGTTGACCATGGATGCTCTATGTGCTCTATTTTGTTTTGTGCAGGACAAAAGAGATGATCTGGATACAACGAGATAAGGGTAGAAGACGTAGGTTATTGTCATGGTAATGTAAAGAAGGTCCTAGACAATCCCTACGAGATGGCTTGCTCGAAGATGTGATGAAGACCTATATGAGGACTAGGTCTACACCCAACATGAGAAAGTGTTGACTCTATAGAAACTTCTGATTATATATACTACCATTTGATGATCAATAAGAAGAAGATGATGGCAGCATCTATGACGATGACTCTATGACTCTGTGATGATGAGTCTGCAATGAATACTTGACTAGATGTGTTGATGACTATGGAAGTGAGAGAATACCTTCCTAGTTAAGAGGGAGTGTTGATGTATTTGTAACGTTGGAAGACATTCTGATGTATATTATCATTGTATGTTGTTGTACCCTCATCAAAGATGTATTTTCCTCCTTGTGGGATGTCTTTATTATATCTAGACCTCGAGGTACAACCTCGGTTGTAAGTCGGGTAAATAGTCCCTAGTGTGACATCATGTAATGTGTATTTGGAGTCTCTTTAGGAGAATCTGAACCTTTTAGGGAAATAGGTCGACCCAATCATGTAAAAGGTCAGTCACTTGATTAGTATAAATAAGGAGGTGCCCTCCCTCATTTATACACATCTCACACTCACTCAAGTTTGCATGAGAGAGAGAGAGACAAGGGAGGAGAGATAAATAGATGCTGAATACTTCTTATTACTGGGATCGATCATCTTATGAAACAGTCTTTGTGACTGTACTATTATGAGGAAGTTTGCAAGGTTTTCTCCTTTATGGTTTCCCCGGTGAAAATCTTTGTGTCTTATGTATCTGTTATATCTTATACATTTAGATGTACTTGTTATTCTTTCAGACAAAGATCATAATTAAGCCAATAAGATCTAGAAAAAACTAACATTTAGGTTCCTCTGGTTGGATCTATGTGGTAGCAATAGTGAGATTGGGTTCTGCATCAATGATCTGCTTCCCATAGTCTACGGTTGTGACATTGGGTTCTGAATCAGAATCAAGATGTTAATTTGAAGTTTTGATCTTGGCCACCAATAATTGCTTTGAGTGACATTCATCAATGTTGCGCCAGGGGATTTTGTGGAACTCGCACCACATCCTGGTGTCTTTCTTTGTCTTTCCACTACCCTTCATTACTTGTTGTGGGGATAAGTTGTCCTTTCCTTTTCCTATGTTTGCGGGTCAGGATTTCCATTGCCTTGATTCTACGGTGGATTTGCAGGTCCAAAGTCTCGCTTATTCTTTTGTCGAAATTTCTCCTCAATTTTGTTAGCATACCGATAGGTAGATCCGAGTGAAGAGATGACCAAGAAGTCCATTTCTGTTCATATGTAATGATATAGGCCACTGATATATTTCAGTACCAAGTGCCACTCAGAGTCCTTGGTACCATCTTTGTGCGCAAGGTATGAAATTGTTGGTGTGCTCCGACATTATTTGGTCCCTCTCTTGACGTAGAATGGTCCATTTTTTGTAGTGGTCATCATAGTTTCCCATAGGGTAATGTTGTTCCTTAACGACATATATGAAATAGGACCAAGTGGGATTGACCTCGAACATTGCAGACTCATCGGATGAGTTTTTTTCACAATAAATATCCCACCAATTTTTTACATGGGGGACGACCTTGAGGAGCACAAAGGTGATCTTTTCCATGTCGAAAAAATTATGGATAGAGAAATACCATTGTATAACATTCAACCACTTATTTAGGGAATCGATATCAATCTGGCCTGAATGTCAAAGTTAACTTTTACCTTGAACGGAGTTGCATCCCCAAAACGACTACTCATTGAAGGTTCATCTGCCACTATCAACATTCGTCTAAGGATCTGGGCAAAATTATCCATCATCTCGTTCCTCTATAGCATGAGGTATTCCTTGAGAAACAGTTTAATATGATCTCTTGCTCCATCATCTCTCTTTTTTGCATCATGGGATGTCATTTGGGGCGACGAGAGTGATCTTCCCAAGTGAAACTAGTTCGAGACCCAACTCTCTATATCCTGACCTCGTCGAGGACATGCACCAAGAAAAAATCAAAGAGCATATTGCTTTGATACCACTGATCCAGATTTATGTGTGAACAAACTAAAATAACAATTTTAAAATCATAAACACATACATATTGTAATGAAAATATAGATATAGTAAACACATATTTATTAAATGGCGAAAATATAACAGACTATAAATACAACATCTAGAATGGTGGTAGCTATCTGTAAGAAGATATGTGGCTGCTACACTCATACGTACCAAGATGAATACAAAATGAGGCCAACACGACCTATTTATAATATGCATGAGGGAAAGAACGCTAAATGTTCAAAACATAACCCTAGAAGATGGACCGTCATCAAGTTTGCGACTGTAAGGTGGTTAGTTGAACAATCAACTTCTTGGGGTCATAACTTTTGCATACTATCTCTTATTTGGGCGCTCGATAGCCCGTGGGATGGTCTATTTGAGTTTTACATCTTTCGGATGGGGCCTAATGGATGTTGGTGGCAACCATTTTGCCCCTTGAATTGCCAAAAAACGTCATTTAGGGCCTCGAAGTGGCCCCAATGGTTTAGGACCAAAAAACCGTAGAAAGATAACTAGGAAATTGCCAAAATGTAAAACTATTTTGAGCTAGTGGAATAGGTGGGTGGCCACCAATATCCATATGGATAAATCCTCCAACCTTAGGAAGCAATGGTCTCCATTGTGCAAATCTGTATCATATCTCGAACTGTGTGTTGAGTTGATCTCTTGGTGCGACATTGAATAAAATGAAAAAGTTGCCTTTCTTTGACATCTCGAGAGGGTTGTAATTGTTGTTGATGGATGCGCTGGAGTTGTTCAACAATTCTGGTTGTCATGCTATCCTTTGTATGAAATGGTTTGGATGATTTCTTTATGGACGAGCACCTTGATTGTGTGGCCTTGCACTATAGATGTATTCGAATGGATGAGGGAACATTTACTTTGTGTTCTTCTTGTTTCTTCTGAGCAGAGGGACCCTATGTAGAGGATGTGGAGGTCTATGTGATCTAATGTTCTCCTTCAGAGGAAATTGTGAAGAGGGAGAATTTCTTGGTGCAGGAGATTATCTTCCTGCCTTATTAGACCGTGGAGGGTGCAACTCTCTCTGGTATCTAATAGAGTTGTCATCCCAAAGTGAGAATGATACTACAAGGTCATGATTCATATATAGCATGACTCTTCCACATATGTGGCTATCCAAAAAGAACATCATAGACTTCAATTGAGGCCATGTCACACAATACCTCGTATTTGAAAGGCTTGATGCCATATGGTAGGTTACATTGTTGAGTAACGTGAATACCTTGTCCTTGGCTTAGCCAACCGATGTTGTAGGGTTGCGGGTGTGGTGTTATCGGAAGCTCCAATATCTTGATATTTTTGACTGAGATTAGGTTTTTTGCAGCCATTTTCAACAACAAAATATATTGGGATTCCCTTAACCCACATCTACAAGCTGAAGAGGTGCTCCTCTACCTCTGGTCCTTCAGGTTCCTCTGGTTGGATCTATGTGGTAGCAACAATGAAAATCGGTTTTGCATCAATGATCCGCTTCCCATATCCAGTGGCTATGGAATTGGGTTTTGAGTCAAAATGGGGATTTGATTCTGAAGCTTTGATCTCGACCAACAATGATTGCTTTGAGCGATATTCATCAATGTTGCTTTAGGGGATTTTGTTGAACTCGTACCACATCTCGGTGTCTGTCTTTGTCTTTCCATTACCCTTTTTTTATTTTGGCGGGTACTAGTTGTGCTTTCCATGTCCTGTGTTCTGCAGGCTAGGGTTTCCCTTGCCTTGCTTTTGCGGTGGATTCCCAGTTCGAAAGTCTCACTTGTTCTTTTACCAAAATTTCTCTTCGATTTTGATAACATACCAATAGGCATATCCGAGTGAAGAGATGTACAGGAATTCCATCTATGTTTGTATGTACCGATATAGGCCACTGCGATATTTTAGTACCAGGTGCCGCTCAGAGTCCTTGATACCCGACTTTGTGCGCAAGGAATGAAAGTTGTTGGTGTACTCCGACATCGTTTAGTCTCTCTTTTGTTGTAAAATGGTCCATTTAGTGTACTTGTCATCATAGTTATTCACAGGGTAATATTGTTCCTTGACGACATCTACGAAACAGGACCAAGTGGGGTTGGCCTCAAAAATTCCAGCCACATCCGATGGGTTTTGCTCACAATAAGTATGCCACTAATTTTTGACATGGGGGACAACCTTGAGGAGCGTAACAATGATCTTTTCCCCGTCAAAAAAAATGTGGATAGAGAAATACCCTTCTATAACATTCAACCACTTATCTAGGGCATTAACATCGATCTAAACTTCAAATAAAGGAATATCAAAGTTAACTTGTACCTTGAAGGGAATTGCATCCCTCAAACGACTATTCGTTGAAGGTGCATCTACTACTACCAACATTCGTTGAAGGATCTAGGAAAAATTATCTATCATCTCGTTCCTTTGTTGCTTGAGTGCTTCCTCGAGCAACAACTTAATAAGATCTCCTACTCCGCTGTCTCTCTTTTTTTCTTCCATGGGAGGTCGTTTGGGGCGGCAAGAGTGATCTTCCCAAAGTGAAACTAGTTTGAGACCCAACTTTTTGTACCCTTACCTCGTCAGGGACATGCACCGACAAATAATCAAAGAGAAGATTGCCTTGATACCACTGATCCATATTTATGTGTGAATGAAATGAAAGAACAAATATAGAATCATAAACACAGACATGTTGCAATGAAAACAAAGATATAATAAACACATATTCTATTAAATGGCATAAATAGAATAGACTGTAAATACAACAACCAGAATGGTGGTAGCTATCTCTAAGAAGAGATGTGGTTTCTACACTCATATGTGTTAATATGAATAGAAAATGAGGCTAAAAGGGCCTGTTTATAATAAGCATTAGAGTGAGAACCCTAAAATGTCAAAAACATAAGCCTAGAAGATGAACCATCTTAAAGTTTGAGTCCATAAGGTTGTTAGTTGAACAATCAGCTTTCTGGGGTCATAACTTTTGCATACAATCTACGATTTGGGCACTCGATAGCCTAATGGAAAGGTATATTTGAGTTTTACATCTTTCAACAGGGTAAAATATATGACGTTGGAAACCACATGGCCCCCTAAATTGCCAAAAAAAATCATTTAGGGCCTCAAAAAGGCCCCAAAAGTGTAGGACCTGAAAAAACCGTAGAAAAATAACTAGGAAATTGCTAAAATGGACAATTGTTTTGAGATAGTGGAATAGGTGGGTGGCCACCGATCTCCATATGGATCAATCCTCCCCCTTTAGGAACCAATGGCCTCTATTGCATCAAATCCCTTATCATATCTTGAACTGTGCGTTGTGTTGATCTCCTAGTGTGACATTCGCTGAAATGAAAAGGTTGCATTTCTTTGACATCCCGAGAGGGCTGTAATTGTTGTTGATGGATGTGTTGGAGCTGTTCAACAATTCTGGTTATCTTGTTATCCTTTGTCTAAGCTTCTATGGACGATTTCTTTCTATGATAGCACCTTGAATATGTGGCCTTGTGTTGATGTTTTTGTAACTTCAAGAGATATTATGATGTATATTATCACTATATGATGTTGTACCCCCATAAAAGATGTGTTTGCCTCCTTTTGGGATGCCATTATTGTGTATTGACCTTGAGGTACAACCTTCGTTGTTAGTCGGGGAAATAGTCCCCATTGTAACATCATGTAATGTATTTTTGGAGTCTCTCTCAGAGAAGTCGACCTTGTAAGGGTAAGAGGTCAGCCCCACTCATGTATTAGGTCAGTCATTTAAAAGGTATAAATAGGAAGGCACCCTCCCTCATTTATACAGACTCACAGTCACTCAAGTTCACACGAGAAGAGAGAGAGAGAGACAAGGAGAAGAGATAGATAGCCATAGAATACTTCTTCTTATTGGGTTTGATAATCTTGTCATACAACCTTTATGATGGAACTATTATGAGGAAGTTTGCAATATTTTCTCCTTTATGGTTTCCCCGGTGAAAATCTTTGTGTCTTGTGTATTTGCTCTATCTTGTGTATCTTGTTGTACTTGTTATTCTTTCAGATAAAGATCATAATCAAGCTAACTATATTAGAAAAACCAACATGTTATCAGAGCCTCTTTGAAATAAGGCATTGTACAACATCAAAAACTAGGGATTCCTGGTTCAAGGTCTTCTCTCCACATATCACCAAGAAAAGAGGTATAGGCTAACTCACCCTAGAAGGGCACATATTTTGGTGGAAGCAGAATAAGATTTGAAGAAGTTTCATTTTTTATCTTGACACTAGTTCCGAGAGAAACCAGGGCATCAAGTTTCATAGGCTTCCAACCTCAGTCTTCAGAAAAAATGACCTTGCTTAGCAACTTTCCTCAAGGAGGCACATCTTTCTATCCAAATAGAATTTTGAAATTCCAAGTTCAGAAAATTAGGGTTTCTCTCACAAACCCTAGGTCAACTAGCTATGGAACCAGGTCGAACACCTAAAATCGATAAGATCTAAATATTTTCTATTTCCATTTGCGGTTCTCACCATACTCAGCTTGAGGACAAGCTTGGAGGGGTTGATAAATTTCAAGCAAGGAAGTACAAAATATATGTGATCCTTGAAGAGAATGATTTGGATTAGTACATTAGTGGAGAAGTTCTAGAGCCAAAGGGATATGACGCTAAGGCTACTCATACAAAGAACTTGGTTAAGGCCAAGAGAATCACTACAGATTCTATTAAGGATCATCTCATCCCCCATGTGTCATACTTCGAGACACCGAAGGAAGTATTTGATGCTTTGACAAAAATGTTTGAAGGAAAGAACATTAATCAAAAGATGACATTTAGGAACCAACTGAAGAATGTGAAGATATAGAACTCAAAGACTATACAGTCCTACTTCGCAAGGGTTTCTCAAATCGAGGAACAACTTGAAGCAGTTGAAGAAAATGTAGAAGGAGGAGAGATTGTTATGACTACCTTGAATAGCCTCCCAAGATCATGGGACTCATTCATTCAAGGAATTTGTGCAAGAAGGAAGCTGATCTCTTTCAGTTGACTCCGAGAAGAATCCACAAAGGAAGAATATTGACTTGTAACAAGAGAAGAGAACATGGGAGCAATTGAAAATCAAGCTCTCACAACTCACACCATAAAGAACTACAAGAGAAGGAGAACCACCATCACAACAAGAAGAAGGACAAGAAAGAAAATAAGCTTAGAAAAGATTCTTCTAACATCCGATGCTACACTTATGATGAAAAGGGACACTTTGCAAGAGACTGTCCCAATAGGAAGACGAAACATCATGCCCATACCGCCAAAGACGATGAAGGAAAAAACAAAAGTTTCAGGAGAGAGAAGGATGATTCAGATGAAGAGTATGTGCTAATATCAACACTCTTGGGCACTATCTCATATGGAAGCAATGATTGACTTGTGGATAATGGGGCATATAAACACATGATGATATATAAAAAATCATTCATTAATATGTTGGAGCATGAGTCACCTCACAAGGTGAAACTTGGGGATGATTATCAATACCCCATAGAAGGAAGCGAAGAAGCTTCATACAACCTAGACTCTTGAAAATATTCAAAGATGAAGGATGTTCTATATGTTCCAGCATTGAAGAAGAATCTTTTCTCCATATTTGTACGAGATGCAAAGGGAATGTGAGTTTCATTTCTTGACGACCAAGTTCTAATGTGGCCTAAAGGAAAGATAATAGATGATGCAACAATGATTGGAGAACAAGACGGGGGCTTGTACAAACTAAAGGGACAACCTGAACAAGCTTTGGTTCATGGGTCAATAGAACTAAGTGAACTATGGAACCGAAGGCTTGCACATGTGCACTACAAAGCACTTCCGATTGCAAGAAAACGGTCTCAGGACTTCCAGAAATCCAGGCAAAGCATGAAGGCATTTGCAAAGGACATGCACAATGAAAAATTCAAAGAAGAAATTTCCCAGTAGTGAAAGAAATACTCGATATAGTACACTCATATGTATGGGGGGTCATGTCTTCCATCTCATTATCGGGTATGTGTACTATGTTTCATTTACAGATGATTTCTCACATAAGACTTGGATATATTTCTTGAAAGGGCAAAATGAAGTATTAAGTAAGTTCATGGAATACAAAGCCCTGGTAGAGAACCACACCGAAAGGAAGATAAAGACTTTGTGGTTAGATAATGGTGGAGAATTCACCTCGAAAGAATTCAAGGAACTCTGCAGAGAGTCTGGGATTAAGAGGGAGTTAAGCACTCCATACAATCCTCAATAGAATGGTGCCGTAGAACGAAAGAACCAGACCGTAATGGAAGCAACAAAAGCAATGCTACATGACTAGGATATTCCAATGCACCTTTGGATAGAAGAAGCAAGTACAATTGTGTATGTACAAAACCATACTCATCGAGTACTTGACAACTAGACTCCTGAAGAGGATTCCTCAGGAGAGAAACCAGAAGTCAACCATCGCATAATATTTGGCTGCCCAATGTACATATATATCTCAAAGGAGAAGAGGACCAAGATCGATCCTTCTAGGAGGAAGGTTATATTCATAGGATACAATGATATGTCAAAGGCCTACCAAATATACTTCCTAGGATTCAAGAATATTGACATCAGTAGAGATGTAACTGTTGATGAGGATTCGAAATACTCTAGATCTAGGAGGCTACCTATTGAAGAGGCTGAGGAACCTCGAGGAAGGAGAATCCTAGGTACACAAATTGTTGAAGTAATTCTAAAAGACCATGAATATCATGACATGGAAGAACCACAATATCCTGTAGATACACTTCACGAGAAGGAATCACACAGGAGGAAACCAACATGGGCACTTGAGCTCATACAAGAAGCTAACAAATTTTGGCGCTCCAGAAGGGATGCATAGAGAAAGGAAAAGACCAAATCCTTACAATAGCTATGTGGCCCTGTTGTGTGACATCATTGACAAGGAACCTTCCACCTTTGAAGAGGATGCAGAAAGGAAAGAATGGAAGGATGCCATGATCGAGGAGTATCAATTAAATGATTTATAGAAGATAGTTCCAAGACCGGAAAAGTAGTTTGTCGTGACTTCGAAGTTGATCTACAATATCAAGCATATTGTAGATGGAAAGATTGAGAAATAGAAGGAAATATTCATAGCATGAGGCTTCTCACAGAAAGAAGGGATAGACTACGAGGATACATTTGCACCAGTAGCGAGATACACCTCCATTAGATCTATACTTTCATTAGTTGCAATTGTGAGATGGACGATACACCAGATGAACGTCAAGACAACATTCTTGAATGGTGTCGTCGAGGAGGAAGTGTATGTAGAACAACCACTGAGATTTGAGACACATGACATGCAGACATGTGTGCAAATTGAATAAGGCCTTATATGGATTGAAACAGGCTCCCAGGACATGGTACGTCATGATGGATAACTTTTTGATGAGCCTAGTCTTTACTAAAAGTAAAGTGGACTCCAACCTTTAATTCAAGACTGAAGAAGGAAGACCGGTGATGCTCCTGCTATATGTCGATGACCAGTTCCTGACAGGAGAGGATGAACTCATTGAAGATGGAAGGAGGAGACTTGTTACTGAGTTCAAAATGAAATACCTGGGGATGATGCACTACTTCTTAGGCATGGAGGTGTGACAGAGTGCAGATGGGATTTTCCTTGGTAAAGGAAAGTAAGCACTGGAGATTCTGAAGAGATTCTGAATGTTAGACTGCAAAGAGATAGCCACACCTATGGAATTCAACTTTAATATTCTGTGTGATTCTTCATTAGAGTCGGTTGATGCCAAGTTTTATCTTCAAATGATTGGTTCATTGATGTACCTGATGAATACAATACTAGACATATGCTTTGCTGTGAACACCTTGAGATAGTTCTTGACCGATCTGAGACATGTTCACCTGGTTGCTACAAAGCATGTATTGAGGTACCTGAAGGGTACTGTGGATTATGGGATCATGCATGATGTGAATAAGAAGATTAATGTGCACGGTCATGTTGATTCATATTGGTTAGGTAGCGCCACTAATAGGAAGATCACTTTGGGTTGCTGCTTCAACTTGGGATCTAACATGATGTCATGGTTTAATAGGAAGAAGTCCCATGTGGCGCTAAGTACAGTCAAGGGAGAGCATGTTGTCGCTTGCTCGGCTAGTTGTGAGGTAGTATGGTTGCGAAAGCTACCGCTTGAATTGTTTGATCTCCAGTGAGAAGCGATTTGTATCTTCTGCGACAATTACAGTTGTGTGAAGCTATTGGAGACTCGAGTGTTCCATGACAAGTCAAAGCACATAGAAATCAAGTTCCAATATATCAAGGATATGGTGCAAAGAGGAGAATTAAAGCTCAATACATGTCAACGAACGAGTAGATAGACGATGTTTTGACCAAGCCTTTAGCCAAAGTGAAGTTTAAGTACTTCAGAGAAAGTCTTGGTGTGATCCAGAATGAGATCCCTTAAAAGAAGGAGTGATGAGTTCTAGCATAGTTGGAGATGCAGGTTGTCTTGGTGACATAATCAATCCTGTAGGTTGTCCATGAATGTAATCAGTCTTGGTTAAGTTCACAGGTTATCCTTGGACGTAATCAATCCTAATATGTTTTTTTATGCTAGAAGATGACAAGATACTAGAAGACGCAGATGCATGAGATCTCACATGGGAAACGATACAGGATGTATGAGTGTAAAAAGAGTGCTGGTGTAGTGCGCAGGTTGCTCGGACGTAATCAGTCATGTAGGTTGTCCTCAGATGTAATCAGGCCTGACAAAGCTCATAGTTTATCCTTGGACGTAATCAGTCCTGGTATAGGTTATCTGAAATGTAAAAAGGAGTCCTAGTGTGGTACGTAAGTTGATCGGATGTAATAAGTCCTGTAGGTTGTCCAGAGTGTAAAAGGGGTCCTGGTGTGGTATGTAGGTTGCTCGGATGTAATATGTTTTGGAAGGTTGTTCGATTGAAAAGATATTGGACACAGTTTGTTCAGATGTAATAAGTCCTTGAGGTTAACCTAAATGGAAAAGATCCTGGCATGATACACATGTTGTTTGGTTGTAATCAATCCTTGTATGTGTGTGTTCCCATGTTGGTAGAATGCAGGTTGACCGTAGAGAGACGTAATGCACTTGGTGTGCTCCTAGGCGATTCTTGCATAGTGGTATATGCAGGTTGTGAAATATCCTGGCATGTTCCTATGTTGGTAGAATGCAGGTGGTCTACATCTCGGTTGTACTCAAGTTTGCATGAGAGAGAGAGAGAGTGGGGGGGGGGGANAATACTTCTTATTATTGGGTATGATAATCTTGTGATACCGTCTTTGTGATGGAACTGTTCTAAGGAGTTTTTTGGGGTTTTATCCTTAATGGTTTCCCCGGTGAAAATATTTGTGTCTTGTGTATCTGCTATATATTGTGTATATTGTTGTACTGGTTATTCTTTTAGATAAAGATCTTAATCAAGAAAATTATATTAGAAAAACTAACACCTTGCACTGTAGATGTATTCAAATGGATGAGGGAACACTGAATTTGTGTCTTGTTTCTTTTGAGTAGAGGTGCCCTATGTAGAGGATGTGGAGGTCTCTATTATCTAATGTTTTCCTTCAGAGGAAATTATGAAGAGGGAGAATTTCCTAGTGCAGGAGATAATCTTCCTACCCTGCGAGACTGTGGCAAGTGCAACTATCTCTGGTATCCGATAGAATTGTCCTCCCAAAGTGACAATGACACTACGGGGTTGTGATTCATATATAGCATGACGCTTCCACATATATGGATGGCCGAAAAGAACATTTCAGACTTCAAGTGGGGCCACATCACACAATATTGTGCCTTTCAAAGGCTTGATTCCATATGGTAGGCAAGATTGCTGAGTAACATAGATACCTCATCCTTTGCTTATCCAACTGATGTTGTAGGGTTGCGGGTGTGGTGTTGTTGGAAAGCTCCAATCTCCTGATAATTTCTGTTGAGATTATGTTCTTTTGGCTATCGTCACCAACAACAAAATGTAGTGGAATTCCCTTCACCCACATCCACGAGTGGAAGAGTCGCTTCTCTGCCTATGAATCTTCAGGTCCCTCTGGTTGGATCTGTGTGGTTGCAACATTGACACTGGGTTCTACATCAATGATCTGCTTCCCATAGTCTGTGGTTGTGACATTGGGTTTTGAATAAGAATGGGGATCTTATTTTGAAGCTTTGATCTCAGCCACCCATGACTTCTTTGAGAGACATTCATTAGTGTTGTGCTAGGGGATTTTGTGGAACTCAAACCACTTCTCGATGTCCTTCTTTGTCTTTTCGTTACCCTTCTTTGCTTGTGGCTGGGACTTATTTTCCTTTCCTTGTCCTATGTTCTATGGGTCAAGGTTTCCCTTACCTTTCTGTAACGATGGATTCACAAGTACAAAGTCTCGCTTGTTCTTTTGTCGAAATTTCTCCTTGATTTTGACAGCATACCAATAGGCAGATCCGAGTGAAGAGATGTCCATGAATTCCATCTCTATTTGTATATACCGATGTAGGCCACTGTGATATTTCAGTACCAGGTGCCACTCAAAGTCTTTGATACCAAGCTTTGTGCGCAACATATGAAATTTCTTGGTGTACTCTAACACTGTTTGGTCCCTCTCTTAACGCATAATGGTCCATTTGGTATATTTGTCATCATAGTTTTCCACAGGGAAATATTGTTCCTTGATGACATCTATGAAAGAGACCCAAGTGGGATTGACATCTTACATTCCAGATTCGCTTGATGGTTTTTTCTCACAATATGTATCCCACCAATTTTTGACATGGGGGACGACCTTGAGGAGTGCAAAGGTGATATTTTCCTTGTTGGAAAAATTGTGGACATAGAAATACCCTTCTAGAATATCCAATCACTTATATATGGCATCAACATTGATTTGTCCTTCAAATAAATGAACATCGAAGTTAACTTGTACCTTGAAGGGATTTGCATCCCCGAAATGGTTGCCTATTGAAGGTGAATTTACCGCTACCAACATTCGTCGAAGGATATGGGAAAAATTATCCATCATCTCGTTCCTTTGCCTTGCAAGGGATTCCTTGAGCAACAATTTAATAGGATCTCCTGTTCCATCGTCTCTCTTTTCTTCCACCATGGGATTCCATTTGGGGCAGTGAGAGTGATCTTCCCCGAGTGAAACTAGTCCAAGACCCAACTCTCTATACCCCGACCTCGTCGGGGACTTGCACAGAGAAATAATCAAAGAGAAGATTGCTCTAATACCACTAATCTGGATTTATGTGTCAATGAAATGAAAGAACATATATAGAATCATAAACATAGACATATTTCAATGAAAACAGAGATACAGTAAACTCATATTCTATTAAATGGAAGAAATAAAACAAATGGTATATACAACAACTAGAATGGTGGTAGCTATCTCTGAGAAGAGATGTGGTTGCTATGCTCATTCGTGGGAAGATGAATACAAAATGAGTCCAAAAGGGCCTATTTATAATAAGAATGAGGGTGAGAACCCTAAACGTCCAAAACATAACACTACAAGATGAATTGTTATAAAGTTTGTGGCACCAAGGTGGTTAATTGAATAATCAAATTCCCGAGGTCATAACGTTTACATACGATCTCCTATTTGGGAACTTAATAGTCAATTAAAAAGGTCTATCTAAGATTTACATCTTCCAACTAAGACCAAATAGATGTTGTTGGCAACCCTTTTCCCCCAAATCGCCAAAAAACGTCATTTAGGGCCTCAAAACGACCCCGAAAGTTTAGGACTCAAAAAACCATTGAAAAATAAATAGGAGACTACCAGAATGGACAATTGTTTTGAGCCAGTGGGATAGGTGGGTGGCCACTGATATCCATTTAGATCAATCCTCCCACCTCAAGAAGTAATGGTCTCCATTGCGTCAAATCCCGTATCATAAGTCGAATTGTGTGTTGAGTTGATCTGCTGGTGCGACATTCATTGAAATGAAGAGGTTTCCTTTCTTAGAAATCCCGAGAGGGCTTTAATTGTTTTTTATGGATGCACTGAAGTTGTTCAACAATTCTAGTTTTTGTGTTATCCTTTTTTCTAAATTGGTCTAGATGATTTCTTTCTAGACGAGCACCTTGAATGCATGGCCTTGCACTATAGATGTATTCGAATGGATGAGGGAAATTGACTTTCTGTTCTTCTTGTTTCTTCTGAGTAGAGGGACCCCGTGTAGAGGATGTGGAGGTATTTGTGATATGATGTTCTCCTTCATAGGAAGTTGTAAGGAGGGAGAATTTCCCAGTGTGGGAGATTATCTTCCTTTCCTACGAGATTGTGTCAGGTCTAACTGTCTCTGGTATCCGATAGAGTTGTCTTCCCAAAGTGACAATGACACTATGAGGTCATGATTCGTATATAACATGACGCTTCCACATATAAGGTTGTCCTAAAAGAACATCACATACTTCAAGTGGGGCCACATCAAACAGTACCTCGTCTTTGAAAGGATTGATGCCATATGGTAGGCGGCATTGTTGAGTAACGCAGATACCTCGTCCTTGGCTTAGCCAACTGATGTTGCAAGGTTACAGGTGTGGCATTGTCAGAAGCTCCAATATCTTGGTAACTTCTGCTAAGATTAGGTTCTTTTGGTTGTCGTTGTCAACAACAAAAATGTAGTGGGATTCACTTCACCCACATCTGAGAGTGGAAGAGGCACTCCTCTACCTTTGAATCTTCAGGTTCCTCTGGTTGCATCTGTGTGGTAGAAACAATGACACTAGGTTACGCATCAATGATCTTCTTCCCATAGCATGCATATGTGACACTCAGTTCGGAATAAAAATCAATATTTGATTCTGAAGCTTTTACATCGACCAACAATGACTACTTTGAGCGACATTCATTAGTGTTTTGCCAGGGGGCTTTGTGGAACTCACGCCACTTTTAGGTACCCTTCTTTGTCTTTCCATTACCTTATTTTCCTATGGCAAGGAGTGGTTGTCCTTTCCTTGTCTTATGTTCTATAGGACATGGTTTCCCTTGCCTTGCTTTTGTGGTGGATTCACATGTCAAAAGTCTTGCTTGTTCTTTTGTCTAAATTTCTCCTTGATTTTGACAGCATATCGATAGGTATATTCGAGTGAAAAGATGTCCAGGAATCCCATCTCTATTTGTATGTATTGACGTAGGCCACGACAATATTTCAGAACCAAGTGCTACTTGGAGTTCTTGATACCCAACTTTGTGCGCAAGGTATGAAAGTTGTTGGTGTACTCCAACACCGTTTGGTCCCTCTCTTGATGTAGAATGGTGCATTTGTTGTACTGGTCATCATAGTTTCCCATAAGTAATACTATTCCTTGACGACATCTATGAAAGAGGCCCAAGTGAGATTGGCCTCAAATATTTAGACTTGTCTGATGAGTTTTGATCACAATAAGTATCCCACCAATTTTTGACATGGGGGACGACCTTGAGGAGTGAAAAGGTGAGATTTTCCTTGTCGAAAAAAATGTTCACAGAGAAATACCCTCCTAGAACATTAAACCACTTATCTAGGGCATCAACATCGATCTGGCTTTCAAATAAAGGAATATCAAAGTCTACTTGTATATTGAAGGGAGTTGCATCGCTGAAACAACTGCTCATTGAAGGTGCATCTTCTGCTGCCGACACTCATCAAAGGATCTGGGAAAAATTATCCATCATCTCGTTCCTTGGGCAACAACTTAATAGTATCTCTTGCTACATTGTTTCTATTTTCTTCTTCCATGGGAGGTCGTTTGGAGCAACGAGAGTGATCTTCCCCAAGTGAAACTAGTTCGATACTCAACTCTCTCTACACTGACCTCGTCGTGGACATGCACCGAGAAAAAATCAAAGACCAGATTGCTCTAATATGAATGATACAAATCTATGTATGAATGAAATGAAAGAACACATATCAAATCATAAGCACAGACATATTGCAATGAAAACAGAGATACCGTAAGCACATATTCTATTAAAGGGAGCAAATAAAACATTTTGTAAATACAACAATTAGAATGGTTGTAACTATCTTTGAGAAGAGACACGGATGCTACGATCATGCATGCCAAGATGAGTACAAAATGAGGCCAAAAGAGTCTATTTATAATAAGCATGAGGACGAGAACCCTAAATGTCCAAAACATAATCCTTGACCTAGTGCAGAGGATGTGGACGTCTCTGTGATCTGATGTTCTCCTTCAAAGGCAATTGTAAAGAGGGAGAATTTCCTGATGTGGGAGATTATCTTCCTGCCCTCCGAGATTGTGGAAGGTACAATTGTCTCTGATATCTAATATTGTTGTCCTACCAAAGTGACAATGACACCATGAGGTCGTGATTCATATATAGCATGGTGCTTCCACATATATTGTTGTCTTAAAAGAACATCTTAGACTTCAAGTGGGGCCACATCACAAAGTGCCTCCTCTTTGTAATGCTTGATCACATATGGTATGCAACATTACTGAGTAATGCATATACCTCATCCTTGTATTAGCCAATTGATGTTGTAGGGTTGCGGGTCTGGTGTTGTCAGAAGCTTCAATATCTTGATAACTTCATTGAGATTAGGTTCTTTTGGTTTCCGTTGTCAACAGAAAAATGTAGTGGGATTCCCTTCACCCATATCAAAGTGGAAGAGGCGCTCCTCTGCCTTCGACTTTCAGATTCCTCTGGTTGGGTTTGTGTGGTAGCAACAATGACACTGGGTTTTGCATCAATGATTTTCTTCCCATAGTCCGCGACTATGACATTAGGTTCTGAATCAAAATCAGGATCTGATTTTGAAGATTTGATATCATCCACTAATGCTGCTTTGAGCGACATCTATCAGTGTTGTGCTAGGGGATTTTGTTGAACTTGCACCACTTCTTGATGTACTTTGTTGTCTTTCCATTATCCTTCTTTTCTCGCGGCAAGGAATAGTTATCCTTTCCTTGTCCCATGTTCTGCAGGCCAGGGTCTCCCTTGCCTTGCTTCTACGGTGGATTCACAGTTCCAAAGTCTCGCTTGTTCGTTTGCTAAAATTTATCTTTGCTTTTGACAACATACCGATAAGAAGATCGAAGTTAAGAGATTCCCAGGAAGTCCATCTATGTTCATATGTATAGATGTAATCCAGTGTGATATTTCAGTACCAAATGCCCCTCGGAGTCCTTGATACCCAGCTTTGTGCGTAAGGTATGAAAGTTGTCGGTGTATTTCAACAACGTTTGGTCCCTCTCTTAATGCAGAATGGTGCATTTGTTGTACTGGCCATCATAGTTTCCCATAGGGTAATACTATTCCTTGATGATATCTATGAAAGAGGCCCAAGTGGGATTGGCCTCGAACATTCAGATTTGTTCGATGAGTTTTTCTCACAAGAAGTATCCCACCAATTTTTGACATGGGGGACGACCTTGAGTAGTGCAAAGGTGAGATTTTCCCTATAGAAAAAATTGTGGACAGAGAAATACCCTCCTAGAACATTCAACCTCTTATCTAGGGCATCAACATCGATTTGGCCTTTAAATAACATAATATTGAAGTTAACTTGTATATTGAAGGGAGTTACATCCCCGAGAAAGGTGCATCTTTTGCTACTCGAGGGATTCCTCAACCAACAAATTTATGGTATCTCCTACTATATGGTCTCTCTTTTCTTTCACCATGGGAGATCATTTGGGGAAGCGAGAGTGATCTTCCCCGAGTGAAACTAGTTCGATACTCAACTCTCTCTACACTAACCTCATCGTGGACATTCACCGAGAAATAATCAAAGTGCATATTGCTCTCATATCATTGATCTAGATTTATGTTTGAACGAAATGAAAGAACAAATATAGAATCATAAGCACGAACATATTGCAATGAAAATAGAGATACAATAAAAACATATTATGTTAAATGGAGGAAAAATAACATACTATAAATACAATAGCTAGAATGGTGGTAGCTATCTCTGAGAAGAGATGTGGCTGTTATGCTCATGCATGCCAAGATGAATACAAAATGAGGCCAAAAGGATCTATTTATAATAAGCATGTGGGAGAGAACCCTAAATGTCCAAAACATAACTCTAGAAGATGAATCATCATAAATTTTGCAGCCCCAAGGTGGTTAGTTGAGCAGTCAACTTCTCGGGGTCATAACTTTTGCATACGATCTCTGAGTTAGGTGATCGATAACCTATTGGAAAGGTTTATATGAGATTTACATCTTTCGAATGGGGCTAAACGGATGCCATTGGCAACAATTAATCCCCTTGAATGACTAAAAAACATCGTATAAAACCTAAAAAATGGCCCCAGAATTTAAGGACCCAAAAAATCGTAGAAAAATAACTAGGAAACTTCCAAAATGAACAATTGTTTTGAGCTAGTGGAATAGGTGGGTGTCAACCGATCTCCATCTGAATCAATCCTTCTCCATTAGTAAGCAATGATCTCCATTGCGTCAAATTGCATATCATATCTCGAACTGTGTGTTGAGTCTATTTCCAAGTGCAACATTCACTGAAAGGAAAAGGATGCCTTTCTTTGACATCCCGAGAGGGCTGTAATTGTTGTTGATGGATGCGTTGGAGCTGTTCAACAATTCTGGTAGTCGTGTTATCCTTTGTCTGAACTGTTTTGGATTATCTCTTTCTTGAAGAGCACCTTGAATGCGTGGCCTTGCACTATAGATGTATTCGAATGGAAGAGGGAACACTGACTTTGTGTTCTTCTTGTTTCTTCTAAGCAGAGGGACATTGTCTAGAGGAATTGGATGTCTTTGTGATCAGATGTTATCCTTCAGAGGCAATTGTGAAGAGGGAGAATTTCCTGGTGTGGGATTATCTTCCTCCCCTAAGAGATTGTGGTAGGTGCAACTATCTCTAGTATCCGATAGATTTGTCCTCCCGAAGTGGCAATGACACTATGAGGTTGTGATTCATATATAACTGAAGCTTCCACCCATATGGATGTCCTAAAGGAAAATAATAGACTTCAAGTGGTGCCACATCAAATAATACCTCGTCTTTGAAAGGATTGATAGTTGAGTAACGCAGATACCTCGTTTGTGGCTTAGTCAACCGATGTTGTAGGGTTGCAGGTGTGGTTTTGTTGGAAGCTCCAATATGTTGATAACTTCTTCTGATATTAGGTTCTTTTGGCTGCCACTATCAACAACAAAATCTAGTGGGATTCCATTCACCCACATCTGCGAGTGGAAGATGCGCTCCACTGCCTCTGACTCTTCAGGTTCCTCTGGTTGGATCTATGTGATAGCAACAATGAAATTGGGTTCTGCATCAATGATCTTGTTGGGTAAAATATGCATTATCTAATTCAACACTTATTTGTCAACCTGGGAAGGGAGCTTGTGAGATGCAAACACTATATGTGCAGGATTGAAGGCTTGAACTAACCTAAGCTAACTAAAGATGCAAATGCGCTAACATGCAACTATATGATTTTAATCTACATGCATGACTTTCATAATACAAATGCAAGAATTTAATCTATCTATGAAAACAAGAAATTAATTAAGAACTTGGAAAGTAACTATAATTTCAATTCTAATCTAATGTTATATTAATCTATTCTATAAAGGCAGGAAACTAATTAATAATTGAGATTCAAACTAGTCTAATGCTATGCTAATTTATTATATGGAAGGAAATTGCAGATACTAATCTAGAAAGCAGTCGGTTGGTCCGAAAGCATTTCAACTAATGAAAGCAAAACTAACTACTTGCAACAAATTATCTGATCTTTATTATAAATTAGAGACTATTCCATGTATGCATAAGTAAATGCCTATCTAAGAATGCAAGTGCAACTGAGTTATGGAAATCAATGAATTATTTAATTGGAAATTCATAGAAAGCAAAAACAAGTAACTACAGATTTGTAGAAAGCAAATAAAATATTTTTCTAAAGACCAAGCGTAAATAAATGCGTTGTAAAACAGTAAACTAATCAAAGCAAACTAAACTTGGAGCTTTATAATCAAATCTAAAACTAAGTACAAAACAATAACTAGAAATATATTCAATCTGTAAGCAAACCTACAACAGAAAAAACAAAATACTTCTACTCTACCTCTTCAGCAAACTATACCATAAACTAAATGATATTAACCAATCATAAAACGATCATACAACTAATTTACAATTTGAAAAATAAACTTACACTAAACTAGGTTATGTGAACTTTTATCATCAAATTTTAAAATACTGAAAACTAATGCATCTAATATGAAGGGAAAAATGGAAACAATCTAAACCAAAGATATAATTACAAAACATGACAATGATATTTGAAGAGAGAAATAAGAAACCACAATAAACCAAAACACAATACATAGGGTGAAAGGATAAAAATAGGAATAAAAATTTAATAAATGCTTTAAACAATCTAACTTATGATCCTAAAGACAAACATAACCATTACTTAACTACCATAGTCGAAACACAATCAGAAAAGTAAAGAAATAGGCTTCAAACAGATTGACAATGGTAAAGGCTGAATGAAAAGCTGCATAAGACACTGGAACACATGTCTAGATGACAGGCCGAACAGGTTGTCTGAAAGACAGGGCTGAATGACAGTCTAAACAGACGATCCGAATGACAGTTTGGCTGACAGAAAATGATATAAACTAAGAAAACGAGCAGATTAAATGATCTTGACACCAATTGGTTTATGCATATTAACCTATGGTGCAAGCAAAGCAGTGAATAAGCTGTTTAAAGTTGAAATAATAATAAAAAACAGCTGCACTTATTGGTACACAAGGAAAGAAACTATTTTTATTGCATAATAAAATAGAGTTGAAAAGTAAATGAAACTAATCTACAACTATGGTAACATTATTAGAACTAAATATGATTATAAACTAATCTTGAAACACTGAAATAATTAAATTCTATCTAATTGCAATGGGAAAAGCTAAAAGGAAAACTAACAAAAACTAAGTATGACCGGTCGTTCTAAATTCTGAAAATGTAGATTGTATTAACAACAAGAAATATATTACAGGAAACAATCACCATCTACAGGAAAACTAAGTTAAATACTGAAAGTGAAAACTACTTATCTACAGAAAAGAAATAGTGAAATATACACAATGAAAAAACCTCTGGTTGTTGAGGTGCCCTTCTCAGCAATCAGGGGTTGTGTCTAACTCAGATCAGTCACAAACAAAGTATGAAATTACTCATCAACATCTAAAACATAGACTTTTTATTAAACTGAAGCAAAGTTTTACAAAGAGTTTTTCTCGCCCTCTCTTCAAAACCAAAGAGGTATTTATAAGATGACTACAATGGAGATCAGGTCGACCACCTCTTGCTAAAAATAGAGGTTCTTTACTACTGTAACAACTACCCACGAATTCAGAAAATGGCCCATCACAATCTCTAGAAAAGTTGGTTTCATAGAACCACAATTTTCTCCCAAATGGCTTTGTATTTTGTGAAAATTCCTCACTATGATTGAAATGGTCCTATTATGCACAAAACCCATGTGCCAAAATTTTTCAGTTTCGCTTTTGTTTGCTTAAAAATAAATTGTCTGTTAAAAACACGTGGTCTGCATGGGCGTTTGGATGAACGTCCGGATGAGCTGTAACTAAGATTTGTTCATAAATCCAGATTCTGAACAGATTTTCTGCTAGTTTGTTGGCTACATTTATGGTTGGGTCTAGATTCAGATCGTGGTTGGATTCTATTGTTGCATCACACGATTCTCCACCCTTTTCATGCTGCATGCCCTCCATTTCTTATGATGCATACGTTAATCTCCATATTTGCATGCTTTGTTCACGACCTGTTTAAAACAAAAACATGCGTTAGTTATATCAAAACAATACAATGAAAATATTTTATAAGTAGCAGGTTAAATTATATCAAAACAATATTTAAATCAATGCTTTTATATGCTATATAAGTGGCCACATGATTTTTATTCCTTTTATGAGTTAAAGCTCTTTTATTTTCTAAATAATCAATTTTTAAGCATTTGAAATTTAAAACTAAGTATTACTTATAATAAAAATTCTTTTTTAAATTTATTTTAAGCATCACTTTTAATAATTGTTTATTTTTGTTCTAAAAATAATGCAAAGAAATCTTAGCATTAACTCATGGCTTTATTTTGCATATGTAGGAGCAACAAGACTAGCAAGAATCAGAAGATAACGGGTAAGCCAAACCAAGAACTTAATAAAAGAAAACATGTCATCAAACCTAGTGCAGAACTTAAGACCAAAAGAAGGGGCAGAATGGAGTGCAGAACGTCTATTATTTGCAAAATACTACATTTAATACATAAAAATAATATATTTGTCTTATTTTACATTTACGATATTTTAATTAATAAAATAGAGTAAAAGACACTTTTTTTTTTAACAGGAGCGGTTATGTTATATTAATATAGTCAGCAAGGAAATTGCTGAAAAGAGAACTTGAAACAACAATCTGCCTATTCTTTGCTTCCTTCAGTCAATCACCCTACAAAGAAGCTAAGGAGGTATTTTAATGCTTACAACCGAATTAACAATAAGTTCATTGAGGCCTACAACTATAGATTTATTGGCTGCAAGATCCTCCAATACATTTAGCTCCCTAAGAATATGAAAGAAATGGACCTTCCTGAACATATTGGCCTTGGATCTAATTCTCTTAATCAACCTTACAATTCATTCCTTATTTCCCTTTCTTCCCTTGTTCAATGCCTGGATAATTAACCTGGAATCACCAAAGACCATTACCTCTTCCACCCCTTTCTTCTGTAATTGCTTGAGTCCTTGCCAGAGCCCACAAGCCTCGGCCATATTGTTAGAGTTATAGCCAATGTTCCAGTAGTATTCGCTCTTGACTTTCCCACCCGGATCAATAACAACTCCTCCTCCTCCCGCTCTTCCAGGGTTCCCTTTGGAGGCTCCGTCGAAAAACAGTTTGAAAATCTTCCTTTCTCTTAACCAGTTCTCAAACTGGGACTTGTCCATCCTGATATCCCAATCCTCCGATTTTTTCCCATCCATAGAACTTGCAGCCGTGATGTTGAGACATTGCATCCAGTATTTTTCATTATCAGTCAGGTTTTCTTTATTATTTGGGATCTTTGAGATACTGACCACCTCCCCAAGTAATGCAATTGCTTTGGTAGCAATCTTCCATGTTGGCTGAATCTTGTCTTGAAATATTCTATGGTTTCTTTCATTCCAAATGCACCAACATATTATTTTATGGAGTTTCATCCAACATGCTTTCACACCTTTTTTTTTATTCATATCTCCCTAATAAAGATTGTCCCATTTGAGAAAACAGGCTTGGATATGATCCGCTAATTGTACTCCATCTCCCCAATGCTTTAGCACCTCCATCCAGACAGAGATAGCATAAGGGCACTTTAAAAATAGATGACTGATAGTTTCAGAAGCTTCAACACAGAGAGGGTAGCGAAATGGCCCAACAATCCCCCTTTTATCCAAATTCTCACATGTCAGTACTCTCCCATGCAACAACAACCAATTGAACATCTCAATTTTCGGCACTGTCCTGCATTTCCACAAATTGTTCCAGATTTCTAGGTTACCCGGCACATTTTAATTGGTATAAAATCTATGGTAACCTTCAGCCGCTGAGTATATGCCAGAGACCGTCCCCCATCCACGCTTGTCCTTCGTGGTCTTGTCCAACGGAGCCAGATCGGTCAAGTGATTTAACAACATTTTTTTTCCAGTTTTTAATTCGGCAGGGCAATCTGACAAACTCCAGCCTGTCCAACGATTTGAATCATCATTCTCCCAGTCAGAAATATCCCATAATGTATTGAGACCCAAATCAACCATCCAAATTTGCAAACATGGGAGATGAGGAGGAGGTTGTCGAAGAATCGCATCTTGCCACAGTCTGGTTAATTTCCCGTTGCCCAAGATCCAATGCAACTCGACTTTGAAGTATGGCATCACCTTCTTATAGATATTAAAAATTGGAGAGCCGTTCTTAATCTCACGATCCTCGTTGAGACATCTAAGCCTAGGTTCCAGGAAATATTTGCAGTTTAGCACCTGACTGCTCCAGGAAGGTTTGGGCTAGAGCAAATTCTAGAGCAGCTTGGATCCCATAGCCAAGTTTTGGATTCTTAAGTCTCTGATTTGAATTCCACCCTCTAACCAGGGCATTTTGATGGTTTTCAAGCTGACCAATGCAAATTTTTTGTCCCCCCCCATTAATCCCACCCTGCCAGAGAAAGGTTCTCATCAGACCTTCAATCAAATTTATTATTTTGACCGGAGCAAATAGTAAGGAGCATTGATAAAGCAGATAGTTGTTCAAAACAACTTTAATTGGCACTACCTTCCCAGCCAAATTGAGCCAGATCGCCCCCCATCCCGTGATTTTCCTTTTGATTTTTTCAACAATAGGACTCCAGGCTGAGCTCTTGGGTTTGGATTTGAATATGGGTACCCCTAGATAATTGAAGGATTCCCAGGTGACAGCACCATCCATATTAAGAACCCGAGTAATTTCTACCATTTCCCTAGGATTTATGTTCCAGCCATAGATCTTACTCTTACTGAAATTGATTTTGCTACCGGAGGCTTGACAGTAACAGTTCATTTCATTCTTGAAACAACGAGCCGTTATCTCGCTGGCTCCTCCAAGCAAGATGGTATCATTCACGAATTGTGCATGATTGATGTCTTTTGTACCTCTTGCCATGCTAATTCCTAAAAGCTCTCGATCTTTCCTGGCAGATTCCAGTTGAAAACTTAGAGCTAAATCCTGGATGGCGTATAGCAGAGGGGATAGTGGGCAACCTTGCCTCAGACCTCTTGAAGCTTGGTAGAAGGGGGTAGCTCTTCCGTTTACTAGCGGAGCTATCCAAGGGTTGCTGATACATGCTTTGACCCAAGAGACAAATTCAGGAGAAAATCTGAATCTCCTCATTACCTGGAGGAGAAAAGGGTGGCTGACTCTATCGAAAGCATTTGCTAAATTGAGTTTCACCACCATTCCTTTATCTCCATTCTTCAGGCTAGAGTGAATAGCCTCTTGGACTAAGATAATATTATCCCAAATCTTCCTACCTTTTACGAAACCACCTTGGTTCTCCAGAATAAGGTAAGGCAAGATATGTTTTAATTTGCTGGCCATAATCTTAGTAATGATTTTATATCCTATATTGCACAGGGATATAGGCCGGAACCTGTCAAAAGATTTAGCTTCCTTCTCTTTGGGGATCAGGGCTAGGAAGGCAGAATTCGTGCTGCCTCCAATTTTGCTACATCTCTGGGATTTACTGACCATTTTGAATAAATCATTTTTAATAATGTCCCAGCAAAGTTTGATGAAATTGGTGTTGTATCCATCAGGACCCGGTGCTCTATCATCCTCCATACCATCAACAACATTCTTGATTTCATCCATCGTGATCAGCTCCTTTAGAATGTCATTGTCTTTATTTTTAACAACGCTGGGAATAAGATTTAGAAGGTCGACGTCTTCATTGACAGGCTGGGCCGTGAATAATTCTCTGAAGTGCCTAGATGCTTCAGCTTTGATGTCCTCGAATTGGTTACTTATCCTGTCGTGAGTTTGTATCTCATGCACGTAATTGAAATTTTTTGTGGACTCAACTTATTTGTGGAAGAAGCCGACGTTTCTATCGCCATCTTTCAGCCATTTGCAACGAGATTTATGCCTCCACCACTTCGAATCTTCTTTGCATGCTGCATGGAGGTCCATTTGCAACTTAGTCTTAGCTTGAATATAATAATTGACCACAGTTCTGTCCTCCATGCTGGCCTAATGGATCTCTAGCGCAAGGGCAGCTTGGAATTTTTTGGAATTGGGGGAAGGGATCGACTTGGCCCAAATTTTTAGAACTTTCTTGAGCCTCCTTAGTTTCTTCTCCCAAACGAAGAAAGGGGATCCAGTAACCGGGGGAGACCAAGTATCCGCAACAATCTGAAGGAACTCAGGATGAGACACCCAGAATGGATTGAATCTGAAAGGTATAGGGCCTAGATTCTTATCCTTCACCATCTCAAGGAGGATAGGATTGTGATCCGATCCTCCAAATGGTAAGATTTTGGAAGACATATTCAGGCCAAGGAGGAAGGTGTCTTGGACAAGGAAGTGGTCTATCCTGGCAGCAATGTGCCCAGGCCCCATCCTTTTATTATTCCAAGTATATTTTCCTGAGGAGGGCTTAACGTCCATGAGATCCCAATCCAAAATAGTCTCATCAACGATTTCTTTGATGGGGTCTCTAACCAGGGAGCCCCTTCTTTTTTCATCTTGGCTGAGAATGACATTTAGATCCCCTGCCAGTATTACATTACCTTGTAGATTGCTTCTTTCCTCACGAAGGAGGCTCTAGCAAAAAAAAAATATTTCAGCATAAGAATTGGGTGCATAAATGTTGAAAATTCTTAGCAGCATGTTAGTATCTTTTTTCCTCAACAGGGTGAGGATCCAACAAGAGCTGTACTTGATGTCAACAGCCTCATATTTCTTGTCATCCCACAGAGTTCCAATGCCTCCGGAAGCGCACCTTGAACTAATTGCAGCTTTACCTTTTTTTTTCCAAAATTTCTGACTTACATGGAGAAATGCAGCTTCCTCCATCTTGGTCTCCTGGATCAGCAAGATGTCTGGTTGATGAAGAGAGATTAGATCTGTCATAGATTATTCCTTGCTTTTGCTACCGAGACCTCTGTAGTTCCAGGAGAGGAAATTCATTATTTACTTTTAGAGGCCATAGGGATTCCTTTCTGGGCATGCCCTTGCTGGCGGGTGTTTCTCGTGTTCTTCAGCAGTTTTTCCAGGGTTAGATGGGAGCCTTGCAGCTTATCCTTATAGGTTTCCTGTTCGCTTACTTCTTTCTTGGATTTCCTTCCTTTAGTTTTAGTCATTCTTGGGGTAGTCAGCTCTATTTCCCCTTCTTCCTCTTCTTCTTCTTCTGATTTAGTTTCTTCCTCCGACTTCCCCATGCTTTCTCCTTCTTTTGTCATTGTTGCTCCTTCATCGTGATCTTTCACTTGGTGTTCTGATAGGGTTGCTTCTCGCTCTGTACTATCTCCATTACTTGATTTCTCCTCTACATCAATGGTTTCATCTCTTGCTTCATTGGTTTCTTTAGTCTTGGAGGTTTCTTGAGATCCTTCAAGAGGGATAGCTCTAGCTTCTTTGGTGCCTTCACCCTTCTTAGAGGCCTCCCCGACTTGATTTTTAGTTCTTGATCTATTCACCTTTTGCCATCCTTGTGCTTTGTCCTGTTGGGTTTCTGGCTTTTTAGGGCAATTTCAGATGAAGTGCCCATATTCTTGACAGCCTCTGCACTTGAAAGGGAGCTATTCATAGTCGATCTTTTGGTAGTGGGTCCAGTTCCCCACAGATAGTTTTATAGCCTCTGGCAATCCAGCTTCAAGATCCACTTCAATGCATATGCAAGCACAGGCGTATTGGTCCTTTGGACTAGCCATGTCAATGTATTTCCCCAGGGCGGTCCCTTGAGCCTGGAGGGATTTAGGGTTCCAGCAGTGCACGGGGAGATTGGGTAATCTGACCCAAACTAGCACATATTTGGGGGTGTCAGCCTTGGGATCGAAGTCCAGAGACCACCCATTAAGGTAGAGTCCCTATGGCCCCATGAAATAGGGCCTGTTCCTGAAAATTAGGTCTTTGTCTTCCTTAGATTCGAAGTCGAACAGAAAGAAGCCCCTTCCAACGGAGTATGATGCAATATTTTTGGATTTTAGAGGACTCCAGTTTCTTTGGACCCAGCTATCCATAGTTTTTGGCGAGGGCCAGAGCCCCGTGAATTGCCCGATTAGGGCTCGATCTTCCAGGGAGAGAGCAACCCGCATAGTTTCTTCTGAGGGAGGGCAACTTTAGGTACATCTTCAATTCTTTTGATGAACGTTGGAGGGTTTCCTTTACTCGATCTCTTGTTCTGAGAGGAAATTAGTCGGTTGAAGGCCTCAGAGCGTAGATCCGGGGGCGAACCCATCGGATTGCCCCACCAGCAATCCAAACCAGCCAATCAGCACATGGGGTGAGAGGGCAGCCTCGAATATTCCCCACGTGAAAGCGATCCTAGCCAAGGCCCATGCTCTTCCCACGATGGAGAGGCCCACTGCACAACTCCATCGATTACTACGATCAAGCAGCCCTGCAGTCGCCAATCCACACGCCCCCGTCCAAAGCTCCTTCGATTGCCTGAAATTCAGCAAAATCACCAACATTCGTAGAAAAAAAATATTTCAAGAAGGATCTCTTGTTAGTGAAGCTTCCAACAACTAATTCTCTGAGTTCATAATACAAGGCCTGCCTAATCCCTCAAGAATGCACTGACTCCTCTCATGGTGTACACTCAGGTTAGAAGAGGTCCCTTTGATCCAGGAAACTATTGTCTTTCATTTGTTTTGGTTTTCTATCAGAGTAAAAGACACCGTTATTGAACATAGATGTATTAAATTACAGTAAATAAGTAAAAAATTAATGTAAATAAAACCATTATAAAATACAATTTCGAGGCCCAACAGATCCGCTTCCCATAGTTGACAACTATGACATTGGTTTCTGAATCAGAATCGATATTTGATTCTGAAGTTTGATCTTGAACACTAATGACTGCTTTGAGCGACATTCATAAGTGTTGTTTCAGGGGCTTTTGTATAACTCACACCTTTTACCGGTGTCCTTATTTGTCTTTCCATTACCCTTATTTGCTTGTGGTAGGTACTGGTTGTCCTTTCCTTATCCCGTGTTCTGTGTACCAGGGTTTCCCTTGTTAGTTTTTCTAATCTATTTCAACTTGATTAGGATCTTTATCTGAAAGAATGACAAGCACAACAAGATGCATAAGATAGAGCAGATACACGTGATACAAATATTTTCGTTGGGGAACCATAAAGGAGAAAACCTTGCAAACCTCCTCAAAATAGTTTCGTCACTAAGTCAATATCACAATATAGAAAAACCCAATGATAAGAAGTCTTCTGCAACTCTCTCTCTCTCCGCATGTGAACTTGAGGGAGGGAGCCTCCCTATTTATACCCTTCAAGTGACTAATGTTACAACTTGACTTGGTCGATTTCTCCTAGAGGGACCTAAAATACATTTTATTGTATTTCACTTGGGGACTACTGTCCTGACCTACAACGAAGAGTTCACCTCAATAACCATATACAATAATGACATCTTGAAATGAGGGGAACACATCTCCAATGGGGTACAACAATATACAATAATAATATACATCAGATTATATTTTGAAGTTACAATTACAACAACAATCCCTCTTAACTAGGAACTTATTCTCTTGACATAGTCATCAACACATTTGGTCATGTCATCATAGTTGAATCATCATCGTCGTTCATGTCGTAGTTCTCATCTGGTTGATGATTGAATAGTGACATATGTTTGTCTATCTATCATAGAATTTTTCTACAAAGCCAACCGTATTTAATGTTGGGTGTAGGCCTAGTCATCATCTAGGTCTTCATCATATCCACGATCAATCCATCGCATAGGTACAACCTAGGACCTTTTATTACATTGCCACTGCAAACACCTGCATCTCCTACCATCATATTGTCGTGTCTAAGTCATCTCGTCATATCGACATCATCTAGTCATCGTACACTAAGCATAGCCCATATGCATATCACTAACCACCCGAGTTCTACCAACATAGAAGCACATCAGAACTCTTTACGTCACCAAGAAAACCTGTGTATGCCAATATGCAAGAGTCACCTAGGAGCACACCAAGTGCATTATGTCTCTCCATGGTCAACCAATGTTCTACAAACATAGGAGCATGGTAGGACTTATTTACGTCACCAAGACAACCTGCATCTACCACTATGTGAGAACCTCCTAGGCGCACACCAAGTGCCTTGTGACCTATCATCATCTCCAATGTGGGACCACATAAGAAATGATTACATCCAAGGAAAACCTACGTACCATGCTTGGATTGATTACATCCAAGGATAACCTCATGGAATTATTACATTTAAGGAAAACTTGTGTACCATGCCAGGACTGATTACATCCAAAGACAACCTTCTAGGACTCATTACATCTAAGGAAAACCTGCATACCACACTAGGACTAATTACATCCAAAGATGACCTGACATGAATGATTATATCCTGGGACAACTTGCGTATTATGCCAGGAATGATTACATCAGGGGACAACCTGTATACCTTCCCATGTGAGATCTCGTACTCATGCATCTGCCTCTCCTGGTCTTCTCATCATTTTTGGCATGGGAGTGCGCTAGGACTGAATACGTCACCAAGATAACCTGCATCTCTGACCATGCGAGAACTCATCACTCCCTCTTTCTAGGTATTTCGATCTGAAGAACACCAAGTTTCTCTGAATTATTCAAACTTCACTCTAGCCAAGAGCTTGGTCAACACATCTACTATCTGCTCGTTTGTCTCCATGTACTGGAGCTTCACTGCTCCTCTCTACACCATATCCCAGATATAGTGATACTTGATCTCAATGTTCTTCGACTTTTCATGGAACACCATATTCTCTGACAACTTCATGCAACTTTAGTTGTTATAAAGATACAAGTCGCCTCTAACTCGAGATCAAACAAATCAGACAGTAGCTTCCAGATCCATACTGCCTCACAACTAGCTAAACAAGATGCAACATATTATGCTTTGACTATACTCAGCGCCACCCAGGACTGCCTCATGCTAAACCGACAGATCATATCGGATCCCAAACTGAATCAACATCCCGAAGTGATATTCATATCTGTGGCGCTTCCTGCCCAATCAGAATCAACACATCCATGCAGGTTAATATTCTGATTTGCATCATACTTGAGCCCATAATCAATTGTACCCTTCAGGTACCTCAATACATGCTTTGCAATTACCAGATGAACATGTCTTAGATCTATCTGGAACTGGCTCATTGTTTTCACAGTAAAGCATATGTCTGGTCTCATATTTGTTTGGTGCATCAATGAACCAATCATCTGACGATATATCATGGCATCAACTGTCTTTGATGAAGCGTTACACAATAGCTTCAAGTTTGCTGCCATAGGTGTGGCTATCACCTTGTAGTCCAACATTTTGAATCTTTTCAGAATTTCCACTACATACTTTCCTTGACTAAGGAAGATCCCATACGTACTCTGCCACACCTCCATTCCTAAGAAATAGTGCATCATTCCTAGGTATTTCATTTCGAACTCAGTGGCAAGCTTCCCTTTTGCATTTGTGATGAGTTTGTCCTCTCTTGTCAGAAATAGGTCATCAACATATAACAGGAGCATCAATGGTATTCTGCCTTCAACCTTGAAGTAAAGGTTGGAATCTTCTTTACTCCTTGTAAATCTTAAGCTCATTGGGAAGCTGTCCATCCTGTCGTACCATTTCCTGAGTGCCTTTTTCAATCCGTACAATGCTTTCTTCAATTTGCACACATGTGTCTACGTTTCATGTGTCTCAAATCCTAGTGGCTTCTCTATGTACACTTCCTCTTAGACTACACCATTCAATAATGTTTTCTTGACGTACATTTGGTGTATCTTCCATTTCATTATTACAACCAATGCAAATATAGATATGATGGAAGTGTATCTCGCTGCGGGTGCAAATGTCTCCTCATAGTCTATGCCTTCTTTCTGGGACAAGCCACGTGCCATGAACCTTGCCTTGTGTTTTTTAATGCTACCATCTGCATCATGCTTGATCTTGTAGATCCATTCTGAAGTCACGACAGACTTCCCTTCCAGTATCATAACTATCTCCCATACATCATTCTTCATAATGGACTGGTACTCCTCGGTCATGGCATCCTTCCATTCTTTTTTTAGCAGCTTCTTCATAACTGGAAGGTTCTTTGTCAATGATGTCACATAATAGGGCCACATATTTGTTGTATGGTTTGGGTCTCTTCCTTTCTCTATGTATCCCATCTTGAGCGTCATATCTTTCTGCATCTTATATTAGCTCCCGTGCCCATGCAAGTTTTCTCTTGTGGGAGTTCTTCTCGTGAAGTGGTTCTATAGGATCTTGTGGTTATGCCATGTTGTGAACTTCATGGTATTCTGGAATTGTTTCTTTTAATTTCGTGTCTCAAACTCTTGTTGTTTCAGGTTCTTAAAATTCTACAATAGGTAGTTTTCTGGATCTGGAGTATGCTAAGTCTTTGTCGAATGTTACATCCCTGCCGATGTTGATCTTCTTGAATCTTGGAAAGTATATTCGGTAGGCCTTTGGAGTTTCACTGTATCCTATGAATACTTCCTTCCTCCCTAAAGGATCGAGATTAGTCCTCTTTTCCTTTCATATGTGTATGTACATTGGACAACTAAATATTATGAGATGGCTTACTTTTGGTTTCTCTCTTGAGAAGTCCTCTTCAGAAGTCTTGTTGTCGAGCACATGGTGAGGAGTACGGTTCTGTACATACACAATTGTTCTTGTTGTTTCTTCCCAAAGGTGCATCGGAAGATCCTAGTCATGTAGCATTTCCTTCACTGCTTCCATTATTATTCTATTCTTTTGTTCTACAATGCTATTCTGTTGAGGATTGTATAGAGTGCTTAAATGCCTCTTAATCCTAGATTCTCTATAGAGTTCCTTAAATTATTTTGAAGTGAACTCTCTACCATTATCTGACCGCAAAGTATTGATCTTCCTTTTAGTATGGTTTTTGACCAAGGCTTTGAATTCCTTGAACTTGTTGAAGACTTCATTTTTCCCTTTCAGGAAATATATCCAAGTCTTACTTGAGAAATCATCTATAAAGGAAATATAGTATACATACTTGCTTAGTGATATGGATGACATGGGCCCATAGATTTCTGAGTGGCCCTTATATCTAGTATTTTTTTTGGCTTTGCTCTCACTATTGGGAAATGTCTTCTTTATGTTCTTTCCTAACACACAGCCCTTGTAAACGCCTTCATGCTTTGTCTGAATTTCTGGAAGTCCTGAGACTACTTTTCTTGCAATTGGTAGTGCTCTATAGTGCACATGTGCAAGCCTTCTGTACCATAGTTCATTTGGTTCTATAGAATCATGAACCAATGCTTGTTTAGGTTGTCTCTTCAACTTGTACAAGCCTCCCTCTTGCTCTCCAATAACTGTTGCATCTCTATTGTGTTTCCTTTTGGTCACATTAGGACTTGGCCATCAACGAATGCAACTCTTATTCCCTTTTCATCTAGCGGAAAGATGGAGAGAAGATTCTTCTTCAATCCTTGAATATATAACACATATTTCATCTTTAAATATTTCTCGGAGTCTAGCTTGTAGGAAGCTTCTCCACTTCCTTTTATGGGGTATTGATAATCATCCCTAAGTTTCACCTTGTGAGGTGACTCATGCTCATATAGATTTACAAATGCTTGTTTGTACCCCGTCATATGTTTGGATGCCCCACTATTTATGTAACACCCCGGTTTTGACCTCGTTTGTGTTAAAATGTATATGATGTATATATTGTAATTAATCGTGGTGTGGAGCTAAAGGCAAAATCCCCACCATCGATTTGGTTGTTTTATGTTTCGGCGATTGAAATCGTTGTCGATGGTATATCGTGCTATCCGGCACATATTAATTCTGGCATCATGTAATTATGCATTTTAATTAAAATGAACCCAAACCAGCTATGTAAATGCAACCATAATGAAAAGGGCATGATTTTCCTAAGGATAAGGAGGGGGAATTATTAAACTTTGGGCCAATGGGGAAAATCCAAGTGTCAGCCGTTAAACCCATTTAGTTGTCACCCACCCTTTTGACTTACTCACTTTCCCTTGTCTCAATCAGTCAACTACCACATTAAAAACCTTTGTGGTTAGTTGGGCAGTTATTGATGGGCAGTGGTGTGTGGCGGGACTGTCAGTCCTTGTCCACACCCACACTCCACCAGCAGACTCGTTCACCCTCACGTGGGCAGGAAGAGAGGGGATGACCCCATTCTTGCATTCTTTCCCATCCTCACACAGAGACAGTAATTTTTCTCCTCACATGCAGGTTTGGGATTTTCTCTCACGCAGTCACTTAGTTTTCATGCGTGCATGCAGTGACTAGTTCAGTCTTCATTTTCCCATTTCTGGGCCGTGGGTGTGCATTTTCCTTACCGCATTTGTGGTTCTATGTATACGTTCCCTTGTCCATACTGAGAGTCTGATCTCCTCTTCCAATTTCAGGCTGTGTATTTCCTGTTGCTTTAGTGGTGAGATCGGGGCTGTTGTTTTCCCCATGTGTGTGGGTTGCTGCTGAGTTGTTTTGGCCATGTCAGGGACAAGAACAACTCTGAAATAACTTTGTTTAGTCTGAGCTGCAGCCACCATTTTTGGTTTCCATCATGTTTCCCTTTTTCTTTCGCAGAGTTATGAATTGCTTGACCTTGATGTGTGTATGAAGTGGTTGGTCTTTGGACTATATCGGAGTGGGAATGAAGGTTTGGTATGATTGATAAACTTGGTGTGTTTGGGAGCCTCATAGACAGAGCTAAAGGGTTGGATTTATTCTCCACAACCCCTGAATATCACTGGAAGGGAAGTCAGGGCCCGAGGGACTGTGTAGCAGAGAAGGGACCGATTCCTTGTGTTAGGTGTGTGTGGGTGTCCTAGAAGTCAGGCTAGTTCTAGTGTAGGTGTCCTTAGCTCTTCAATGAGCCCACCAACTTAGCATTCAACTTTTCCCAGCTCCCTGATGGCTTGATAAACCCAACTGTGTTGGCTTGGCTGATTTGTGTACCTTTGGCTATGTGTGAGCCTGCTTAGTTCCTTATTCCTTGGAGAATCAGGCCCAGCTCGGGGTGGTAGTGTTGCTGAGAGATTAAGGAGCACACTGGCCTATGGTTGGGTGGAACGTTGCAGCGATGTAGCTGGTTGCGGGACAAGTGCTTCATAAGATAAGTATTCTTGTGTTCAATATCTGCAATCATATTTAATATTTAATTAATTATGATGAACATGTTGAATGCCTGAATGTATGTTTTGTTTCCGTTGTATGTTGAATAATTATGCATCTCTGCATGTTTTACTTCAAAGCATTTCAGTTTTTTTGTATGTACATGTTCATGGGGCTAGTTTCTCGGATAGTTAATGGTATGGTAGCGTCCTCTTCACCGGTCGGAGGGTCAGGGACGTTACAATTTATAATCCAATAATTGCTTCCATTTGAGATAGTGCCTGTGAGTGTTGAGATAAGAACATATGCTTCATCACTTGAAGAATCAGTTTCTACTTTGAGTCTCTTTATTGTTGGTTCATCATCTTCAGTGGTGTGAGCATGGTGTCTCTTCTTATTTGACTTCTTGTTGAAGGAGCCTATGTTTATGTGACAATCTCTGTAGTAATGTACCTTCTCATTACAAGTATATCATCAAATGTTGGAAGGATATTTTATGAATTTCTTTTGTCTTTTGTGATGAGGGTCATCCCTTTTGTTGTGATGGTGCTCCTCCTTTCTATGATATATTATGATGTGAACTATGAGAGCTTGATCTTTAGTTGCTCCCATCTTCTCTTCTCTTGTTATGAGTTGATATTCTTCTTGTGTGCATTCTTCCCAAAGTCTACTAAAACTGATTAACCTTCTTCTAGCACATATTCCTTGAATGAACAAATCCCATGACCTAGGGAGACCATTCAAGGTGGCCATAACAATATCTCCTTCTTCTACATTCTCTTCGACTGGTTCAAGTTTTTCCTTGATTTGAGCAACCCTTGTGAAGTAGGATTGCATGGTCTCTAAGTTTTGTATCTTCACATTTTTCAGCTGGTTACTCAATCTCATCTTCTAGTTGATGTTCTTTCCTTCGAACAAATTTTTCAAAGCATCAAACACATCCTTCGGTGTCTTCAATGATGACACATGGGGGATGAGATGATCCTTAACAGAATCCGCAATTATTCTCTTGGCCTTGACCATGTTCTTCTTATGGATAGACTTAGCCTCATCTCCCTCTAGTTCTGGAACTTCCTTACTGATATATTGATCCATATCATTTTCTTCAAGGATCAAGGAGATCCTTTACTTCCATGCTCACAAGTTGTCAGCTTCCCCAAGCTTGTCCTCAAGCTGAGTATGATGATTCATTTTGAAATGAGAACCTCAAATGGAAATAACAGAGATATAACTCTTACCAATTTGAGGTGCTTGACCTGGTTCGAGATATAATTGACCTAGGATTTGTTAGAGAAACTCTAATTTTCCAAACTTGGAGTTCTGGAATTATGCCTGGATAAAAAGATGCACCTCCTTGAGGCGAGTTGCTTAGTAAGGTCCTTTTCTGAAAGCTAAGGTGGGAAGCCTCCGAAACTTGATGCCCTAGTTTTTCTCGACACTAGTGTCTAGGTAAAAAATGAAACTTCTTCAAATTTGATTCTATTTTAACCAAAAGATGCACCCTTCTAGGGTGAGTTATCGTAGCCATATTTTCTTGATGATATGTGGAGAAAATACCTTGAACTAGGAAGCCCTAGTTTTCGCTGCTGCATAGTGCCTTCTTTCAGAGAGGGTTTGATACCATGTTAGTTTTTATAATCCAAATCAACTTGATTAGGATCTTTATCTGGAAGAATAACAAGCACAACAAGATGCATAAGATAAAGCAGATACACAAGACACAAATATTTTTCTTGGAGAAACCATAAAGGAGAAAACCTTGTAAACTTCCTTAGAATAGTTCTGTCACTAAGACAATACCACAAGATAGAAAAACCCAAGTATACAAAGTCTTCTGCAAATCTCTCTGTCTCTCTCTCTCTCTCTCTCTCTCTCTTTCCTCCTTGATCTTCTCTCTCTCCTCACGTGTACTTGAGTGACTGAGTGTGTGTATAAATGAGGGAGGGCGCTTCCCTATTTATACCCTTCAAGTACCTGACCTTAGAATTTGACTGGGTCGACTTCTCACCCTAATTGGGCCAATTTCTCCTAGAGGGACCTAAAAATACATTTTATTATATTTGACTTGAGGACTACTGCTTTGACTTACAACATAGGGTATACTTCAATGAACATAGACAATAATGACATCCCAAAAGGAGGGGAACACATCTCCAATGGGGTACAACAATATACAATAATAATATACATCAGAATATATTTCTATGTTACAATTACAACAACATCCCTTGCCTTGCTTATGTGGTGGATTCACAGGTTCAAAGTCTCGTTTGTTCTTTTGTCGAAATTTCTCTTCAATTTTGATAGCATACTGATAGACATATCTAAGTGAATATATTTCTATAAAGTTCATCTCTGTTCATATGTACCGATGTAAGCCACTGGGATATTTCAATACCAAGTGTCGCTCGGAGTCCTTGATACCTAGATTTATGTGCAAGGTATGAAAGTTGTTGGTGTACTCTAACACAGTTTGGTCCCTCTCTTGATACAGAATGGTCCATTTGGTGTACTGGTCATCATAGTTTCCCATAGGGTATTATTGTTCCTTGACAACATATATGAAAGAGGCCCAAGTGGCATTGCCATCGAACATTCCAAACTCGTCCGATGAGTTTTACTCACAATAAGTATCCCACCAATTTTTGACATGGGGACGACCTTGAGGAGTGAAAAGGTGATATTTTCCCTGTCGAAAAAATTGTGGACAGAGAAATACCCTTCTAGAGCATTCAACCACTTATCTAGGGCATCGACATCGATCTGGCCTTTAAATAAAGGAATATCAAAGTTAAATTTTATCTTGAAGGAAGTTGCATTTCAGAATCAACTACTCGTTGAAGGTGCATTTGTTGCTGTTGACATTCATCAAAGGATCTGGGCAAAATCATCCATCATCTCGTTCCTCTATTGTGCAAGGGCTTCCTCGAGCAACAACTTAATAAGATCTCCTGCTATGTCGTCTCTCTTTTCTTCCGCCATGGGAGGCCGTTTGGGACGGAAAGAGTGATATTCCCTAAGTGAAACTAGTTTGAGACCCAACTCTCTATACCTTGACCTCTTCGGGGACATGCACCGAGAAACAATGAAAGAGAAGATTTCTTTGATACCATTGATCCATATTTATGTGTGAACAAAATGAATGAACATATATAGAATCATAAACACAGACATATTGCAATGAAAAAAAACATTAAACACATATTCTATTAAATGGTAGAAACATAACAAATTGTGAATACAACAGTTAGAATGGTGGTAGCTATCTCTGAGAAGAGATGTGGCTGATACGCTCATCCGTGACAAGATGAATTTAAAATGACGCCAAAAGGGCCTATTTATAATAAGCATGAGGGAGATAACCCTAAACGTCCAAAACATAACCCTAGAAGATGAATTGTGACAAAGTTTGTAGCCCCAAGGTGGTTAGTTGAATGGTCAGCTTCTCGGGGTCATAGCTTTTGCATACGATCTCTGATTTGGGTGCTCGATATGCCATTTGGAAGGTCTATCTAGGATTTTAATATTTTGATTGGGGTTAGTCATAAGCCCCCAAATCACCAAAAAACATCGTTTAGGGCCTCAAAACGGACCCAGTAGTTTAAGACCCAAAAAACAATAGAAAAATAACTAGGAAACTACCAAAATGGACAATTGTTTTGAGCCAATGGAATAGGTGGGTGGTCATTGATCTCCATCTAAATCACTGATCCCAAAATAAACACAAATACTGATGTAGATTTTATGTTAATATTGTTTCCATCCCAATTGGATTCAGTCAAACCAACCAAATCTAATTGAGAACCAACATAATAGTGGATCCCAACTCTCTAGTACCCTGCACATAGTGCAAGATTCTCTTTGCTTCCTTCCAATGTAGCTCATGTGGCTCTTGTAGGTACCTTGAAACAACAGTTACAACATAAGACAAATATGGTCTTGAATGTGTCAAGTACAGTACGCTATTAATCAATTGTCTGTATAGTGTGTTATTTACAGAGGGAGTAGAACCACCTTATGCCAATCTGATTTCAAATAAGAAAGGACACGTTTCTGCTTTGCAATCAGTCATGTGGAATCTTTTGAGCAGGTCAGATACATCTGGACTGTGAAATCATTATCCCTTAATATTTTCGATTTACTTCAAGGACAATAAACAATGTTAGTAGCCCTAGATCTATCACGGAGAAAGATTTGCTTAAAGCTAACTTGATGTTCCTCAATTCAGTAGATGAACCACCGGTGATGAGCATGCCATCCACATACAATACAATCAACATTAAGTAACCTCCCTTCTGTTGCATATAGACATTTTAGTCATACTTGCACCTTTCGAATCTCTGTGATAGTAATAAAGAGTTCATCTTGGCATGCCATTTCCAACGGGATTGCTTAAGCCCATACAATGATTTCCTCAGCCTGCATACCGAGGAAGGATCATCAGTGTACCTCTCAGGTTATTTCATATAGTTCTTTTCTTCCAAGTCACCATGTAGGAAGAAATTTTGACATACACGTGATGTACCTCCCACTATTTTGAAGCTGCAATGGCCAAAACCAGCCTGATCGAATCCATTCTTGCAACAAGAGTGAATGTCTCATTGTAATCCAAACCATGGCGTTGAGAGTACCCCTTTGAAACTAACATAACCTTGTACTTGATTGTAGAACCATCATATGCAAGTTTTGTTTTGTATATCCACTTGCAATGGACAATATTTCTCCCCAGAGGAAGAGAGACAAGATCCCATGTCTAATTCTTCTACAGTGACTCATATTCCTCATCCATGGTAGCCCATCATCTTGGATCATGGCAAACCCCTTTTTAGAACCGTGGATCATACCCCACCATCATGTAGAACATCTCTAGGAGAAGTATATCTGTATGACATAGTGTAAGGTTCTCACCTTTATACTAAGATCTAATTCCTCTTTGGTCAAATGGATCCCCAATAATGTTCCTAGTAGATTCAATGAGTTTTTTAGCCCATTTAGGCCTAGTATTGGGAGCAGGGGCAGGAGTTGGATCTGGATTTTGATTTGCTTGATATTCATACTCAACATCAAGATTTCATTCAACTTGGTCCTCATATTTGAATTATGAGTCTAAATCATCATAAGAAACATCATTTTGATCTTCATCATGTGCAAATTGTGTAGGGAGATCAGATCTACCTTTCTCTTCAACTGACTGCATATATTGCAATGAATATTCAGTGAACTGGACACTTCTTTCAATGAAGCATCTCTTGGTTGCAATCTCCATAAGTTTATAATATTTTTCATATCCCAGCAGAATGCATTTGCTACTATGGGGTTGAAGATCTTTTCTTTTTTCAGATAGGATTATGGACCATGCCTGTGAACCAAAAACCCTCGGGTGTGACACATCAGACTTATGTCCCATATGTGCTTTGAATGGAGTGACCCCAACTACTGACTTGTGGGGTACCCTATTCTAAATATACGAATAACAATTCACTACTTCTCTCCAGATATATGGTGGAAGATTCCTTACTTCAAGTAAGCAAGAGACCATCTATTTCAATGACCGATTCTTCCTCTCAACTAAACCATTTTGTTGTGGTATGTATGGGAAAAATGTTGCGTTTATATGCCCTTAGAAGCATAGAGATACTAAAAATATTTCTTGATGTACTCCCCTCCATCGTCAAATATGAGTGCTTTAATCTTCTTCCCATCAGTATTCTCAACTAAGGCCTTGAAAACTTTGAAAGTCTCAAACACCTCAGTCTCCTGCTTAAGAAAAAAGACCCAACATAACATATAACAATCATCTATGAAGGTCAGAAGGAATCTGTATCCATTTATATAAGTTGTAGGCATTGGTGTTGAGACATCGTTGTGTTTAAAATCAAGTGTGGAGGAATCTCTTCTTCCCTTCCCAACATCATACTTTCGATGTGGATGCTTCCCTACCAAGGAGCATTTGCAGTTTCTTTGAGAGAACTTTATGAGGCGAAATCCTTCAACCATTTCTTCTTTGTGCAACTGTTGTAAGTACTTGAAGTTCATAAGACTGAATATCTCATTCTAGAGTCTACTTGTCTTATCGGCATGGGTCAAGAGGGCACTCTGATGTGATTATTTCAAAAAGTGTGAGAAATCATATGCCTTGGAGGCATGGTTTGCAACACCTTTAGCTATCAATTTCCTAGAAGAGATCTCTAAAATATCAACTGTGTCAGGCCCAAAAGAAACTATATTTGGTGAACTAGTGTGTGCAATATGATAAACAAATAACGAGTTTGCTGCTAAAGAAGTTACACATAGAACATTGTTGAACACACCATGTTCGAATTGTACTATGCCCTTCCCTATAGTTGGGATGTGAGAATCATCTCCCATGTGAATACTTGGACCATCAGTGAGATATAAAGAAGAAAATGACTCTTTGCAGGCAACCATGTGGTTGGAGGCTCCATAATCTATGAGGAAGGATTGAGGTTATGATATTCGAGCCTTTAGTGCATGGCAACTCTCATGATCATCCGTCTTACTTCCAGGATCAGTTTTCCTTTCGCCTTCTCGGAGGGAAATGTGGTTATGTTTAAGAATTTTGGTCACTCGATCTATAGTTTTATCAATATATGAACTCTCTGGATGGGTTCCTTTCTTACAATAGGTACACTTGGTCTTTTCAAACCTCTTTTGCTTATCCTTCCTGGAACTCAAGGATACATCTGATGGATTAAGCTTCTCCTTTGGTTTGGATTCAAAAAATTTCTTATCCTTTCCATTTTACTTCCCTTTGGTATTCTTATTCTTTGACTCCAACTAAAAGAGCCCGATTCTTGGAGGATTTCAGGGCTCCCATTTGGATCAGTTTGTCTTGTTCTTGGATTAGGGATTCAGTGAATGCATCTAGTTAAGAAATTTTCCAATTTGGGATTGTTAGTCTCCCAGGTGGAAGGTGAACACAAATATTGAAAATTCAAGGCCAATATTACTTATAATGTATAACACCATCTTCTCATCCTTCTTATCAATTCCAATTGTTTGCACTGCATGACCAAAGACTTGAATTTGGTGAAGAACTGTTGAATGGTTTCAAAACTGTTGGGTTGAAGGAGAAATTAATTCATTATCCAAAATGTGGCCTCTCAGCTTATCTTGCTTTCCATATAGAGGTTTGAGCTTCATCCAAACCTCCCTTGGTGTTTTCAAACAATCAGGATGGAAGAGAAATTCTCTGGAGGTGTGAATACACATAAAACCAAAAGTTTCATCAAGCTTGTTTAAGAACTTTTATTTCTCAATAGCTAACTGGGGTTCAACCTCCTTGCCCATTGTGACTTTGTACAGAATTTTGTTGCACAATACTATCTGCATATGTGCCCTCCAATATAGATAATTGAAGGATGAGAGGATTCTTGGTGTCAAGGGAGTTGAATTATCCATTTTGCAGTTGTAACAACAACACAATTTTTACTGAAAACATCTCAAAACCTCCATAAAACTCTCAAATTGAGGATAAACCATCTCTGTATAGACCTGATACCATGTGAAATTATGAAGAACAATAGGTCATCATGCTAGAGAATACCTTACAGTGAAAGAATTAGGAAGAATGATGAATTGTAGTGTAAAAATTGGTAAAAATGCATTGTGGAATTAATCATGGAAGAAAAACCAATTGGCAGCAATAAACTGGTAACAATTATCATTAATGTGTGTATTAACAATGCATAGTACAATGAAGGAAATTTGAATAACCCTGGAGGATTTGAATCCCTAAATGTAGACATGATTATCATAGGAAATATCATCACTGCAGACTTCTCTAGGGCAACTCCAGACAACTAAATCAATTAACAATTAGTTAAGTTAGTTGGAAGATGTGCATGGGTGCCTTTATCCTAAAATCATGCAAAAGAGGCGCATTAGGAGACTTGGATAGCTTAAATTGGCAACCAGATCTTGACTTCACTTAGGTGAGTGTGAATTGAAGGTGGGACTCCTGAAACACTTAATGGGCTCCTAATAGTATAGGGATTGGTCTCCATCGCTACTAAACTAATGCATGAGGGCCTATCAAGGGGCTAGTGGGCCCCAGATAACATCTGCATAACACTAGGGGGTCTACAACATCATCTAAAACTAGGAAAATTACAAAATGAATAAGGTGGACAAGGGAGGATTGTAATGTCCCCATTTTTAATAATTGCATAGCATGACAATTCCTTCAATCCTACTAGTTCCCTAGGTTGGATGGATACATTTGGAATTTTAATAAGGGAACTAATAAATGATGTTGATACATTAGAAAGGAATAAATATTTAATAATGGATCTTATTAAATAAATACAAGAGAAAATTGAAGTGGCAATGTAGCATGGAGACTATGGGGCCCACACAAGCTAGGAATTTGGTGCCGCATGGCATCCTCCTCTTGCAATTTCAAATCAATGGGAAGTATAAAGGTTCTTGGAGTAGATATAAGGGTAATACACTTGTCCATATGCATCATAGTTCAAATTTGGGAGGAAATGTAACTTACATGGGAGAGGAAGAGTAATTTTGGAGCCAGTGGGACACTTGGACTAGATTCTCTAGCTCTTTGACAACAATGATGAAGATGCTATGAAACCTATGACAAAAATCATATATGAAGGCTGAAATATGACATATCTGACATGTTAGGTTGAAATAGAGCATCCAAGAGAGCTCTCATGGAGTTGGGGAAGCTCACTGGGCTCCAACTCAAATTTGGGGAAGGTGGAAGGCTAGGAAAGGGAGGACACATGGCAAATCATGAGCACAGACCCAAATTTGAATTGGATCAAGTTTGTGGATAAATTGGGAACCTTAGAAGGATAATTATGTTTATAAAATACACGAAGCAACCAAGAGAATGGTTTTTGATCATTTGAAAAATTGTCATTTGTGAATTGTGAGAGCTAGTGGATGACTAGTTTTCTTGCCTTAGCCAATTTCGAGGGTGAAAGATTCCCATCCAAGTTGTTGTTTGGAGAGGCCACTCAGGAATTTCAAGGAGCTTTAATGGAGTATTATTTTCAGGTGTAATATATAGCAAAGCATGTGGATTCTTCTATTGCATCACTCTTTATCAACCATTTCCAATTTTCTTTGCATATTCATGCTCATGGAGGGATTGCGCCTTGGGTGAGCTCATGTACTATTTATGAGATATATTCCTGATCTATTTATGATTGTAATCAGTAAATATTCTCTTTTCTTCACTCTCAAAAAGTTTCAAGTCTAATTACCCAATATTTGTATGTCAAAATGACTTTTAATGAGCAAATAGTGACCATTTCCACTCTATTTTGATATATGCTATGGTAATGCTTATCATTTCGAATGGAAGAATGTATCTGTGATAAAGGTATGATGAATTGAATTTAATTAATGTTTATTTCAAGTCTCATGTCAGTACTTAAGCATCGGAATCCATTTTACTCATTTTTATTGCATTGGGAGAAGATTTGGTGCATTTTCCCCAAGGGTTGAAATTGTGATTTGGGAGCTGTTTTGGAAAGAGTCATAACAACATGTATAAACTAAAACATGATGCATATTAGACTTTTAAAATGTCCCTTACACATACCCTGCCTTTGTTCTAAAATTCGAGTGACTTTGGGACCATTTGAGAAGCCATTTCCGGCAATTACCCAGGGGGAATTGGAGCCCCAATTTGCTAGTAAAGACTCCTACTTTGAAGAGAACATTAAAAAAGTTTTTAGAAGTAATTGGGGGGTCATAAAAAATCCATGAACATCATATTTTCACTTGGAAGGAGATGCCAATGAATGGTGGTTCCATGGCCTAAAAAATTTGGGTCATGATCAGGTTAACACATATGGAGAATTTATTGATAGGGTACTAGAGATATTTGAGCAAAAAGATCATGAATTGTCTTTCAAAGAACTAGCACAATTGAAGCAAGTTGGAACCCCGACTGATTATATGATGGAATTTAAAAAATTATCAGTCAAGGTGGCTGATGTGTCTATGGGAAGGTTAGTATTGTTGTTCATTGAAGGTTTTCCTGAACCCTTGAAAGGTTTGGTCAAATCCCACAAGCCTACTACATTAAAAGATGCAATGAGCTTTATTAGAGATCTCCAAGATGGGCTTCCTAGAATAAGATTTCCTCCCAAGCCTAACTCCGAATTTTAAAAGAAACCTTGGAAAAAAGATGCACCTGATAAGAAGCCTTTAAAAAGAGATTCATTTGAAAAGAATAAGAAAGAAGGACTAAATAGGGATGAACTTCGAAGAAAAAAATTGTGCTTCACATGCTTTCAACCATGGACACCGAGGCATAAATGTACTAAGGGAAAGGCTCAATACATAGAAGTATTTTCTGATAATGATGGGTATGAAGGAGGTATGGAGGAAGGAGGAAAAAATTCAGATCCATAGGAGGCATATGAGACAACGGTTGAAGAATAAAGACAAGAAGAAAAACATCCTTCACCCGACAAAGCAAGAATGACAGTGCTTTCAGCAGTGCCTCGCTATCACACTATTCGATGCAAGGGTGTGGTACTAGGACAAAGAGCTTCAGTTTTGGTAGATGGAGGAGCCACACATAACTTCATTGATGCAGATATGGTGGAGAAAATGTAGATACAAATTGAACCATTAGATGGCTTCACATTTGTCATTCCCGATCACAACATAATGTAGTGCAAAACATGGGTTCCAAAGTTGCAAGTCGCCGTAGGTAACTATACTTTTGTTGATAGTTTTTATGTGGTTAGTGTTGTTGATACTAATTTGGTTTTGGGAGTGCAATGGTTGTATTCTATAGGGGAACATACATTAAACTACCAAATTCCTGAGATGAAATTTCAAGATTCGAAAGGTGTACTAAGGGTTGTAAGAGGGCATCACGCTTACCCAAACCAAGTAATGACTTGCAATAGTATGAGATCTATATTGAGGGACGAGGACATAGAATGAGCTGATGAATGTAATGTGATATCTCCCAATCCGAATATAAATGTTGTTGGTGAGTTGGTTCTTTCTCCTACATCCTACACTTCGAAATTTTGCAGCATTCATCCAAATGAAGTATGGGTGAAAGGTTCCTTTTTTTATTGTGCCACATGAAGAGTATAAAATTTCTATCTCTCGTTTTTATGATGAAATTATTAGAGAGCCATCTTATTTACATTTGCAGCAGCATCCCTTGTCACCTTATGATGATACACATCCACATGGATGCACCTATGGCATTCCCTCGAGTCACTTGGAGACTCCTGATTTTCATTGTTCCTTGCCTGGTCCATTTGATATTTGGAGGACTTCATCCCACAATTGGGTGAAGATACATATGATCGAAGGAAATTATTTTTGGAAGCAACATAATTTGTTAGTTCATGATGATATACATATTTATGAATGTATTGATGATACTTCTGTGAGCCACTTGAAGTCTCCATGTTTTATTTTCTCCTTATTTGGTTCAAATTTTGGTGGAAGTTCTTCATTCACTTCTTGGATGAGAGAATACATGGTTGATCATATTGATGTACATTATATACCTTGGGAGCAGAATTATGGGACATGGGATCCTCACCTATGTCATTGGGGCAGATATGATATAATACTTCATGCTCGTGTGTTTGGGCTACATGGTGATCTACTTACCTGGAGGATCATATGGGACCCTGGGACCATTTTTGGTTTCATTGGTTTCAATTGTGGGCAAAACAAGCAACACTGGATATTTATTCATCACTTGAGAAGATGAATGTAATCAGAATATTGCAGCATACAAATATTAAATTGCTTGAGGACAAGCAATCTTGGGTGGGGAGGACTGTAATGTCCCCATTTTTAATAATTGCATAGCAGGACAATTCCATCAACCCTACTAGTTCCCTAGGTTGGATTGATACATTTGGAATTTTAAAAAGGGAAATAATAAATGATGTTCATACATTAGAATGGAATAAGTATTTAATAATGTATCTTATTAAATAAATACAAGAGAAAAATGAAGTGGCAATGGAGCATGGAGACATATGGAGACTATGGGGCCCACACAAGCTAGGAATTTGGTGCCACATGGCATCCTCCTCTTGAAATTTTGAATCCATGGGAAGTATAAAGTCTCTTGGATGAGTTACAAGGCTAATACACTTTGCAATATGTATCATAGGCTGAATTTGGGAGGAAATGCAACTTACATGGGAGAGGAAGAGTCATTTTGGAGCTAGTGGGACACCTGGACTAGATTCCCTAGCTCTATGACAACAATGATGAAAATTATATGAAACCTATGACACAAATCATATATTAAGGATTAAATATAACATATATAACATTTCATGTTGAAATAGAGCATCCAAGAGAGCTCTCATGGAGTTGGGGAATCTTAATGGGCTCCAACTCAAATTTGGGGAAGGTGGAAGGTTAGGAAAGAGAGGACACATGGAAAATCATGAGCACACACCCAAATTCAAATTGGATTTTTTTTTGGATGTATTCATAACCATAGAAGAATAATTATTTTTATAAAATATTGGAAGCAACCAAGAGAATGGTTTTTGATCATTTGAAAAATTGTTATTTGTGAATTGTGAGAGCTAGTGGATGACTAGTTTTCTTGCCTAGCCAATTTCGAGGGTGAAAGATTCCCATCCAATTTTTTATTTGGAGAGAGAACTCAGGTATTTAAAGGATATTTAATGGAGTCTTATTTTCAGGTGTAATATACAGGAAAGCATGCGGATTCTTCTATTGCAGCACTCTCTATCAACCATTTCCAGTTTTCTTTGCATATTCATGCTCATGGAGGGATTGTGCCTTGGGTGAGATCATGTACTCTTTGGTAGATATATTCCTGATATATTTATGATTTTAATCAGTAAATATGTTCTGTTCTTCACTCTCAAAAAATTTCAAGTCGAAATACCCAATATTTGTATGTCAAAATGACTTTTAAAGAGCAAACAATGACCATTTCCACCATATTTTGATATATGCTGTGGTAATGCTTATCATTTAGAATGGAGGAATGTATATCTGATAAATGTATGATGAATAGAATTTATATTATGTGTATTTAAATTTTAATGTTCATTACTTAAGCATTGGAATCCATTTTACTCATTTTTATTGCATTGGGAGAAGATTTGGTGCATTTTCTCCAAGGGTCGAAATTGTGATTTGGGATGTGTTTTGGAAAGAGTCATAACAGCATGTATAAACTGAACCATGATGCATGTGAGAATTTGAAAATTTTCCTTACACATTCCCTTCCTCTGTTCTTAAATTTGAGTGACTCTGGGACCATTTGAGAAGCCATTTCCGGCAATTACCCAGGGGGAATTGGAGCCCCAATTTGCTAGTAAAGACTCCTACTTTGAACAGAACATTAAAAAAGTTTTAAGAAGTAGTTGTGGGGTCATATAAAATCCATGAACATAATATTTAAGTTATAATATCATTCATGTGCCTTATGAGAAAATTTGGGAGCATTTGGGCCAATTTGGAGGTCTAGACATCAAAACTAGTTAAGACCAAAATTGGGGAAAAAGTGAAATAATTGGTCATTTAATAAAATTTTAAAAAGGGAAATTAAAATTGGTATAAGAGCATGGTATTGGCACCTTATTGTATTAATAAGGAGTTAAATAAATAAACCATCACCCTTATATCCTGAATTTGAAGGTGTTTTTGTTGGAGGAGAAGAAGTAGTAGAAGAAGAGGTACATTTTGCTGAGACTATGACCAGCGAGGGGAAGGGACCCACTGATCATGAAAAGATGGAATATATTAAACTCATACAACCTATTTTTGATTAAATAACTACGAACATGAACCAACAGCTTATGAAAGGATTCGAATTGTTGGTTAGACAATTTGGAAGCAAATTAGGAGTAATGGGAGATAGTTGTAGTTCACAATAAGAAAAAAAGAAGACATTGGGTGAGCATATTTTCTCAAGAGCAGGACCCCATAATAAACCCCATAAATTTCAGATCACACCAAGGCCTACTACACCTAAATTCCTTGTACCCAAAGAAGAGCCTAACATTCATCTTGAACTTGCTACAATGGCAAAAGAATGGGATAAATTGGATGGAGATTGTAAAAGAAGTGTACCATTTGATCAATACTTTCTTGCTGCAAACAAAACAAAAAAGACGGAAGCTAATAAGTCTCTATAAAAAAAAGAATTAAATTGTGCAATTATTAAAGTGCCACTCCATACTTTTGATGGTTCCTCTCAAAGTTCTGCTAACACTTGGGTGCAAAAATTAGATGTGTATTTTCAGCTGAATCCAATGCTAGAAGAAGATGCCTTAAAAATGGCTATATTGCACTTGGAAAGAGATGCCAATGAATGGTGGTTCCATGGCCTAAAAAATTTCGGTCATGATCAGGTTAACACATATGGAGAATTTATTGACAAGGTACTAGAGATATTTGATAAAAAAGATCATGAATTCTCTTTCAAAGAACTAGCACAATTGAAGAAAGTTGGAACCCCAACTGATTATATGATGGAATTTAAAAAATTATTAGTCAAGGTGGATAATGTGTCTATGGGAAGGTTAGTATTGCTGTTCACTGAAGGTTTGGATGAACCCTTGAAAGTTTTGGTCAAATCCCACAATCCCACTACATTATATGCAATGAGCTTGACTAGAGATCTCCAAGATGTGCTTCCTAGAACAAGATTTCCTCCCAAGCCTAACTCCGAATTTGAAAAGAAACCTTGGAAAAATGATGCACCTGATAAGAAGACTTGGAAAAGAAATTCATCTCAAAAGAATAAGAAAGAAGGACTAAACATGGAAGAACTTCGAAGAAAAAAATTGAGCTTCACATGCTTTCAACCATGGACACCGAGGCATAAATGTACTAAGGGAAAGGCTCAATACATAGAAGCATTTTCTGATAATGATGGGTACGAAGGAGGTATGGAGGAAGGAAGACACATTTCAGATCAAGAGGAGGAATATGAGACAACATTTGAAGAATAAAGACAAGAAGAAAATCAACCTTCACCGGACAAAGCAAGAATGGCAGTACTTTCAGCAGTGCCTCGCTATCACACTATTCGATGCAAGGGTGTGGTACTAGGACAAAGAGCTTTAGTTTTGGTAGATGGAGGAGCCACACATAAATTCATTGATGTAGATATGGTGGAGAAAAGGAATATACAAATTGAACCGTTCAATGGCTTCACAGTTGTCATTCCCTGTCATAGCACAATGCAGTGCAAAACATGGGTTCCAAAGTTGCAAGTCGCCGTAGGTAACTATACTTTTGTTGATAGTTTTTATGTGGTTAATGTTGTTGATACTAATGTGGTTTTGGGAGTTCAATGGATATATTCTATAGGGGAATATATAGTAAAATAAAAAATTCCTGAGATGAAATTTCAAGATTCAAAAGGTGTACTAAGGGTTGTAAGAGGGCAACACACTTACCCAAACCAAGTAATGACTTGCAATAGTATGAGATATATATTGAGGCATGAGGACATAGAATGAGCTGATGAATGTCATATCATATCTCCCAATCAAAACATAAATGTTGTGTGTGAGTTGGTTCTTTCTCCTACATCCTACACTTCGAAATTTTGCAGCATTCATCCAAATGAAGTATGGGTGAAAGGTTCCTTTTTTATGGTGCCACATGAAGAGTATAAAATTTCTATATCTCCTTTTGATGATGACATGATTAGAGAGACATATTATTTACATTTGAAGTAGCATCCCTTGTCACATTACGATGATACACATCCACATGGATGCACTTATGGGAATCCCTTGACTCACTTGGAGACTCATGATTTTCATTGTTCCTTGCCTGGTCCATTTGATGTTGGGGGGACTTCATCCCACACTTGAGTGAAGATACATATGATCGAAGGAGATTACTTTTGGAAGCAACATATTATGTTATTTTAGGATGATATACATATTCATGAATGTATTGATGAGACTTCTGTGAGCCACTTGAAGTCTCCATGTTTTGTTTTCTCCTTATTTGGTTCAAATTTCGGTGGAAGTTCTTCATTGACTTCTTGGATGACAGAATACATGGTTGATCATATTTATGCACATTATATACCTTGGGAGAAGCATTATGGGACATGGGATCCTCACCAATGTCATTGGGGTAGATATTATATAATACTTCATGCTCATATGTATGGGCTACATGGTGATCTACTTACTTGAAGGATCATAGGGGACCCTGGGATCACTTTTGGTTTCATTGGTTTCAATTGTGGGGGAAACAAGCAACATTGGAGATTTATTCATCACTTGAGAAGATGATTGTAATCAGAATATTGTGGCATACAAATATTAAATTGCTTGAGGAAAAACAATCTTGGGTGGGGAGGACTGTAATGTCCCCATTTTTAACAATTGCATAACAGGACAATGCCATCAACCCTACTAGTTCCCTAGGTTGGATGGATACATTTGGAATTTTAATAAGGGAACTAATAAATGATGTTCATACATTAGAATGTAATAAATATTTAATAATGGAGATTATTAAATAAATACAAGAGAAAATTGAAGTGGCAATGGAGCATGGAGACATATGGAGACTATGGGGCCCACACAAGCTAGGAATTTGGTGCCACATGGCATCCTCCTCTTGCAATTTCGAATCCATGGGAAGTAGAAAGGTTCTTGGATGATTTATAAGGATAATACACTTGGAAATAGGCATAATAGGTCGAATTTTGGAGGAAATGTAACTTACATGATAGAGGAAGAGTCATTTTGGAGCTAGTGAGACACTTGGACTAGATTCCCTAGCTCTATGACAACAATGATGAAGATGCTATGAAACTTATGAGACAAATCAGATCTGAAGGCTGAAATATGACATATCTCACATGTCAGGTCGAGATATACCATCAAAGAGAGATCTCATGGAGTTGGGGAATCTCAATGGGCTCCAACTCAAATTTGGGGAAGGTGGAAGGCTAGGAAAGGGAGGACACATGGAAAATCATGAGCACACACCCAAATTCGAATTGGATTGAGTTTTTGGATGGATTGGGAAGCTTAGAAGGACAAGGATTTTTATAAAATACAGGAAGCAACCATGATAATGACATTTTATCATTTGAGAAATTCTCATTTGTGAATTGTGAGAGCTAGTGGATGACTAGTTTTCTTGCCTTAGCTAATTTGGAGGGTGAAAGATTCCCACCCAAGTTGGTGTTTGGAGAGGAAAATCAGGTCTTTCAATGATATTTAATGGAGTCTTATTTTCAGGTGTAAGATACAAGAAATCATGTGGATTCTTCTATTGCAGCATTCTCTATCAACCATTAACAATTGTTTTTGCATATTCATGCTCATAGAGGGATTGCACCTTGGGTGAGCTCATGTACACTTTGGTAGATATATTAATGATATATTTATGATTTTAATCAGTAAATATGATATTTTCTTCACTCTCAAAAAGTTTCAATTCTAAATACCGAATATTTGTATGTCAAAATGACTTTTAATAAGCAAACAGTGACCATTTCCACTCTATTTTGATATATGATATGGTAATGATTATCGTTTAGAATTGAGGATTGAATATCTGATAAATTTATGATGAATGGACTGTAATTAATGTGTATTTAAATTCACATGTTCATTACTTAAGCATTGGAATCCATTTTACTCATTTTTATTGCATTGGGAGAAGATTTGGTGCATTTTCCCCAAGGGTCGAAATTGTGATTTGGGNTAGCATGTATAAACTGAACCATGATGCATATGAGACTTTGAAAATGTCCCTTACACATCCCCTTCCTCTTTTCTGAAATTCCAGTGACTTTGGGACCATTTGAGAAGCCATTTCCGACGATTACCCAGTGGGAGTTGGAGCCCCATTTTGCTAGTAAAGACTCCTACTTTGAATAGAACATTAAATAAGTTTTCACGGGGGTAATAAAAAATCCATGAAAATAATATTTAAGTTTTGATATCATTCATGTACCTTATGAGAAAATTTCGGAGCATTTGGGCCAATTTGGAAAATGTTAAGACCAAAATTGGGAAAAAAGTGAAAAATGGTTATTTAATAAAATTTCAAAAAGGGACATTAAAAGTGGTATCCAAGAATGGTAATGGAACCTTATGGTATTAAAAAGGAGTCAAAGCAATAAACCACCAGCCATATATCTTGAAGTTGAAGGTGTTTTTGTTGGAGGAGAAGAAGTAGTAGAAGAAGAGGTACATTTTGCTGAAACTATGACTAGCGAGGGGAAAGGACCCACTGATCATGAAAAGATGGAATATATTAAAATCATACAATCTCTCTTTGATTACATAACCAAAAACATGAACCAACAGCTTATGAAAGGATTCGAATTGTTGGTTAGCCAATTTGGAAGCAAATAAGGAGTAATGGGAGATAGCAGTAGATCACAATCAGAAGAAAAGAAGACAATGGGTGAGCATATTTTCTCAAGAAAAAAACCCCATAATAGACCCCATGAATTTCAGATCACACCAAGGCCTACTACACCTAAATTCCTTGTACCCAAATAAGACCATAACATTCAAATTGGACTTGCTACAATGGCAAAAGAATGGGATAAATTGGATGAAGATTGTAAAAGAAGTGTACCATTTGATCAGTACTTTCTTGCTGCAAACAAAATAAAAAAGAAGGAAGCTAATGAGTCTCTATAAAAAAAAAGACTTAAATTGTGCTATTAGTAAAGTGTCACTCCCTACTTTTCATGGTTCCTCTCAAAGTTCTACTAACACTTGGGCGCGAAAATTAGATGTGTATTTTCAGTTGAATCCATAAGGGGAAGAAAATGCCTTAAAAATGGCCATATTGCACTTGGAAGGAGATGCCAATGAATGGTGGTTCCATGGAATGAAAAATTTGGGACATGATCAGGTTAACACATATGGAGAATTTATTGATAGGGTACTAGAGATATTTGAGCAAAAAGATCATGAATTGTCTTTCAAAGAACTAGCACAATTGAAGCAAGTTGGAATCCCGACACATTGTATGATGGAATTAAAAAAATATCAGTCAAGGTTGTTGATGTGTCTATGGGAAGGTTAGTATTTCTGTTCACTGAATTTTTTTCTGAACCCTTGAAAGGTTTGGTCAAATCCCACAAGCTCACTACATTAAAAGATGCACTGAGCTTGACTAGAGATCTCCAAGATGTGCTTCCTAGAACAAGATTTCCTCCCAATCCTAACTCCGAATTTGAAAAGAAACCTTGGAAAAGAGATTCATCTAAAAAGAATAACAAAGAAGGACTAAACATGGATGAACTTCGAAGAAAACAATTGTGCTCCACATGCTTTCAACCATGGACACCAGGGCATATATGTACTAAGGGAAAGGCTCAATACATAGAAGTATTTTATGATAATGATGGGTATGAATGAGGTATGGAGGAAGGATGAAACATTTCAGATCAAGAGGAGGCATATGAGACAACAGTTGAAGAAGAAAGACAAGAAGAAAATCAGCCTTCACCGGACAAAGCAAGAATGGTAGTAATTTTAGCTGTGCCTCGCTATCACACTATTCAATGCAAGGGTGTGGTACTAGGACAAAGAGATTCAGTTTTGGTATATGGAGGAGCCACACATAAATTAATTGATGCAGATATGGTGGAGAAAATGAATATACAAATTGAACCATTCGATGGCTTCACAGTTGTCAGTCCCAGTCACAACACAATGCAATGCAAAACATGGGTTCCAAAGTTGTGAGTCACCGTAGGTAACTATAATTTTGTTGATAGTTTTTATGTGGTTAATGTTGTTGATACTAATGTGGTTTTTTGATTTCAATGGTTGTATTATATAGGGGAACATACAGTAAACTACCAAATTCCCGAGATGAAATTTCAAGATTCAAAAGGTGTACTATGGGTTGTAAGAGGGCAGCACACTTACCCAAACCAAGTAATGACTTGCAATAGTGTGAGATCTATATTGAGGCATGAGGACATAGAATGAGATGAAGAATGTCATATCATATCTCCCAATCAAAATATAAATGTTGTTGGTGAGTTGGTTCTTTCTCCTACATCCTACATTTCAAAATTTTGCAGCATTCATCCAAATGAAGTATGGGTGAAAGGTTCCTTTTTTATGGTGCCACATGAAGAGTATAAAATTTCTATATCTCCTTTTGGTGATGAAATGATTAGAGATCCATATTATTTACATTTTCAGCAGCATCCATTGTCACATTATGATGATACACATCCACATGGATGCACATATGGGATTCCCTTGAGTCACTTGGAGACTCATGATTTTCATTGTTCCTTGCTTGGTCCATTTGATGTTGGGGGGAATTCATCGAACGACATTATTATTGGAAGAAACATACTATGTTATTTCACGATGATATACATATTCATGAATGTATTGATGAGACTTTTGTGAGCCACTTTAAATATCCATGTTTTATTTTCTCCTTATTTGGTTCAAATTTTGGTGGAAGTTCTTAATTCACTTCTTGGATGAGAGAATACATGGTTGATCATATTGATGCACATTATATACCTTGGGATAAACATTATGGGACATGGGATCCTCACCTATGTCAATGGGAAGATCTGATATAATACTTCATGCTCGTGTGTATGGGCTACATTGTGATCTACTTACTTGGAGGATATATGGGACCCTGGGATCACTTTTGGTTCCATTGGTTTCAATTGTAGGAGCAACAAGCAACATTGAATATTTATTCATCACTTGAGAATATGACTGTAATCATAAAATTGCATCATACAAATCTTAAATTGTTTGAGGACAAGCAATCTTGGGTGGGGAGGACTGTAATGCCCCCATTTTTAATAATTGGATAGCAGGACAATTCCATCAACCCTACTAGTTCCCTAGGTTGGATGGATACATTTGGAATTAGAATAAGGGAACTAATAAATGATGTTCATACATTAGAATGGAATAAATATTTAATAATGGAGCTTATTAAATAAATACAAGAGAACATTGAAGTGGCAATGGAGCATGGAGACATATGGATTCTTTGATTCTTTTGTGATTAGTTAGGGTTTTACCTTAGTTCAAGTTCCTTAATTTACTCTATTAACTGATTTATTAATTTAGCTTGATTTCAGTTTATTTATCTTTATTTATTTATTTATCATTTTTGTAATATAATTAATTATTATTATTATTATTATTATTATTATTATTATGTTTAAGTTTTTTTATGATCAATTTATTATTTCCCTTACTTAAAATATATGTTGTTTACCGCCGCATTCTCGTCACGACTAGAATTATCAAGGTGTTATGCTTCTAGCATGCCTTTCCAATAATTCCCACAGGTGCGGAGTTGGTTATGATGATTGAGCCAATATTACCTCGGTTCTCCTACCCTGGGAAGATCCAGGTGGTTCCTGGGTAATAAGGCCGAATATTACGCGCCCCTTAGTAATAATCTTCGTGAGTGACCAACTTGCGGCCTACCCTCACGACACACATATCTGATGAAATGGAGTTTTCCCCACTTTATTTAAAGTTCATTGCGTCATCCAGTTTTCTAGCCTTACATGTATAATTTTCCAGCCCCGTCACCTTATGTGCATCGATTGGCAATCAAAATCCCATCACCTGCACATAAAATAACCTGTGCATCAAATCTCATAAATAAGATTTCAAATATAACAAAACCATCAATCAACCTCAATTTTCAAGGTTTCCTGACTCGTCTAGAGTCCATGCATGCCAATGCATCAAACATATCACAATTTAATCATGGTATATACAAGACTGATAGCACCTGCCATAGTCGTCGACACAAATAGAGCCTTTTCATATCGACGCTTTCTTCTGTTTCATGTACATGTCCTTTCCTGTCACACTCGATAGACCATATGAGTACATGATACATAAATTTTGTTAATACATTATACAACTTTAATCATTGCTAATAAATTTACATGATTTTTCATTCACAATTAAAATCATAATATAACTGTTTACATAATTGCCCAAATGTCGGCATTATTTTCATAATCATAATTTACTCAATAATATGTCAGATAACCCTTCTTAGGTCATATCTCATGAATAATTCCTTGCTTCACACAAGTCTAGGTCATCCTAAACTGGATGCCAAAAATAAGACGTCCATACAAAGTTATTTTAGATATCAAAATCGTAAGTAGCCGGGTCATTTGTCATAGAACGCCCTCATAGATTAGTCATAATAATCTCATAAGTTAAGGTAAAAACAGGTTGTTACATCTACTGTTAGATGGAAATATCCTAGCCAATGTCGACATCTCCATTATCAAGATGAATATACTAAATTCTTAATAAATAAGAGGAAATTAGAGGAACCATCACATCTCAATTTGGAAAGATGATGGGAATTTTTTTGTTATTGAAGACGATACAATTAAGCAATGTATTTCACATCCTATTGAATGGTTGTCCTATGATATATAATCCAAAAATGACTAAATATGTTTCTTTTATTCAAGTGCCAAATTTTCATCGTCTCATTGGTCTTTATCAAGTGGTTGGGAATGGGGAAAATATCTAGCTCAAGTAGGAAAGGAAGATATGAAAGAGAAGATTGCAAATGCTACATTTTTATCACTGTATTTGGATGAGGTTACAACTATTGATAATACTTCATGGATTTGAATGAGCATTTATACGGTCAATGACCATATTAGACATTCTTATCTACTTGGAATTCATAAAATGAGCAAAAGTTCAAAAACTAAAAATATTTATGAACTTGTTTTCTTTGGAACATATTTCCCATATAGACCTTGGTTAATCATCTTTGCATAAGGTTCCAAGTGTTTAGTGTAAGTTGTTCCATTTGAAAATGGTTCTAGTTCCTAGTCTAGCATCTTTTATCCTAGTTTGTCCACATTTGACCCACTTAGACTAGTGGTTATGCCATTAAATCTTGTTTATCCACTTACCCACTATTTCCTTGTTCTATGAAGTCAATGCACTCCTCTATGATTCATTTATGGGGTAGTTATTGCATTTCCCTATTTTAAGGAGACTAGGTGCGCCTTCTTGAGGATTTGGTCAATATGCTCATTAATGGTCCAAAACCAAGCCAATAAACCACTTCTAGCACCCTCATGATGGTTCATTTCACACTTATTGACTAGCATAACTACTTCATTGTCCATCTAGGTTCATTTCACCTCATTATGGCCACTACTTGGATTGACACTTGGAATAATGTCATAGATTGGGGGAATTAGTCAAGATAAGCCAACATTAATGTGAGCTACTCATATGGTTTGTTGGACCCATGGTATTTTCCAAAGGCATTGCATGTAATAATTCTTATATATTGTACTTGGTTTTTGCTCTATAATCAGAGTGGAAAACTTCCCACTGGAGTGATTTTCCTCTAGTGTTCTATCCAATATTTCTTCTCTATTCATGCTATCTCTTTGTGCAAATAATTCTAAGTGAGATTGGTTTTTGCTATCTAGGTCTAGGTTGGAATTCCACATGATTCAGAACATTTTTTTGTGATGTTATGCATTCCAAAATATTACATAGTATTAGAGCTAGTCTGATGCAAAACAATTTTAGTTGTTGCTTCCAGTTATTACCTTTGGATAGTTATTACTTTGCTTCTACTGAAGAGGGTGCAAGAGATGCTTACTGATTGCTGGACCAAAAAATTGGCCCAAATCCCAAATAAACACAAAACCTGAAGTATATTTCCTATCATTCCCATCTCCAGCCCAGTATGAATCGGCGTAACCAATGAGATCTAATTGTGCATAAACTGAATAATGGATCCCATAGTCTCTAATACCCTGCACATAGTGCACAATGTGCTTTGTTTCCTTCCAGTGTAGCTCATGTGGCTCCTGCATGTATCTGGAATCAACATTCATAGAATAGGATATATCTGGCCTCAAATGTGAGGTATAGTAGGCTTCCAATGAGCTATCTAAGAAGAGTATTGTTAACAAATGGTGTAGAACCACCTTCTTCTAGCCTGATGCCAAATAGGAAGGGAAAGGGTGTTGCTTTACAATATTCCATGTGGAATCTTTTAAGCAAATTTGATGAATATATAGACTGTGAAATCATAATTCCTGAAGTATTTTGACTTACTTCGAGACCAATGAACTGTTTCAATAGTCCTAGATCTGTCATAACAAATGCTTCACTTAAAGCTAACTTGATGCTTCTCAATCCAGCAATGAGCAAGTCATCCACATATAGGACAATCAACACCAATGATCTCTCGATCTGTTGGATGTAGACATTGTATTCATATATGCATCTCTTGAATTTCTTTGACATGAGAAATGCATCCATCTTGGAATACCATGCCCTTGGGGTTTGTTTGAGCCCATAGAGAGATTTCCTTAGTTTGCAGACTGAGGATGAATCTTCAATTTACCCCTTAGGATATCTCATATAGATGTCCTCTTGCAGGTCACCATGGAGGAAGACACTCTTCACATCCACATGATGTACCTCCCACCTCTTGAAGCTGCAACTGCCAAGACTAGTCTAATGGAGTCCATTCTTGCTACTAGAGCAAATGCCTCATTGTAGTCCAGCCCATGGACTTGTGAGTATAATTTTTCCACCGACCAAGCCTTGTACTTGGTTTTGGTTCCATCAGATGCTAGCTTGGTCTTGCAGACCCATTTGTACTAGAATAACTTCCTCCAGGAGGCAATTTGACAATCTTCCATGTCTTATTGTCCTGTACCGAATCAAATTCCTCATCCATAGTTTCTTCCCATATTGGATCATGGAAATCCTCTTTGAATGATTGAGGATATGATCCCATCATCATGAAACACCTCTATGGGAGAAGTGGATCTAAACGGGAGAGTGCAACATGTTCATTTTGATACTGGGACCTCATTCTTCTTATGTCATCTGGATCCCTAGCAACATTCCCAACTACTTTAATGTGTTTTTGGGACCATTTAGGCTTTTGATTTGGAATAACAACTGGATATGAATTTATATTCTCTTGAGGTCCAATATCAATATTAAGATCATGTTGATCTTGTTCCTCATCTTCTAAATCTAAAACATTAGACAATACATCTTTATTTGCAAATGGAAATGAAGGAGAGTTTATACCTTCTTCTGCTTTGAATGATAGTTGAGATTGTACTAGATTTGAGTAAGGCAGAAAGTGTGAGAATGCATATGCCTCGAGGCATGGATTGAAACACCCTTCGTTATAATATTCCCATTTGAGATACCTAAGATCTTCACCGAGTCAAGACCAAATACTACTCACTTTGGTGGGCTAGTATGTGTCGTATGATATACAAAAAACAAGTTTGCTTCCAGGGAGGGAACATATAGAACATTTTCAAACTCTCCATGCTTAATTTTAATGCAACCTCTCCCAATAGCTAGGATCTGAGAGTCATCTCCCATATGGATGTTTGATCCTAAAGAGATATCCATATAAGTGAAGGATTCTTTGGAAGCAACCATGTGGTTGGATGCTCCTGAATCAATCAGACAGGCCTTTGATCGAGTGAAGCCTTCTTTCAAGGCATGTCACCTCTCATGTTCTTCTATCTGGTTTCTAGCTCCAGAATTCTTTGTGCCTTGAGAAAGGGAAATGTTGTTCTATTCAAGGAGCTTATACAAATCATCAATGGTCTTCTTCATACACTAAATTTCTGGATGAAATCCTCTCATGTAGTAGGAACATTTAGTCTTTTCAAACTTCTTGTTCATGTTCTTCTTGGAACCATAGGATCCATTAGAAGGGTTTTTCTTATCCTTGGGATTCGGATCACCATTCGTGTTCTCTTTCCCTCTTTTCTTTCCTTTTGCTTTCGCATTCCCAGAGTCTCCAACTGAGAGGGCCTAATTCTTGGAGGCATTGAGCACTCCCATCTGAATCAATTTGTCTTGCTCCTAGATTGATGATTCGACAAATCCATTTAGAGATGGCATTTTCCAATTTGGGATGGATATCCTTCTAGATTGGAAAGTAGATACACAGACTGAAAATTTTGAGCCAATCTTGCTCAGAATTTAGAGCACATGTTGTCATCCTTCTTCTCAATCCTACATTGCTTGCATTGCAAGACTAGGGATTTTTATTTCAAGAAGAACTATTGAATTGTCTCGAAGTTGCTCGGATGGAGTGCAATCATATCATTCTCTAGAATATGGCCTATGAGCTCATCCTGTTTTCCAAACAAGGATTCGAGCTTGTCCCATACTTCCTTCAGAGTTCTGAGTCCCTCAAGGTGGAAAAAAAACTCCCTAGAGATGTGGATGCACATGAAGCTGAAGGATTCATCTAGCTTATTCATAAACTTGGATTTCTCAATATACTACTTGGGTTTGATTTCTTTGCCCATTGTCATCCTATACAAGCCTTTATTGTGCAATACAATATGCATATATGTAGTCCAATCTATGTAATTGAAGGATGTAAGGATCTTGGGTGATAGAGCAATTGAATTCTCCATTTCATTGGTATATTGATCAACAATTATTCAAGAACTATGAATGTACCTGCAAAAAATCACTGCAAATAAACTTCAATTTGCAAACATTGTGAGTTCAAACCTCTCCACCTCGACATGAGCACTTTTTCTGAGTCCATCACACCTGGAGATACTTCTCTGGACAAAATCCAGAGGGAGTAATGCAATGATTCCAGGAATTATGTGGAAACTCAAATACTTCTAGTGCAAGCATGGAGGTTTATGAGGTTTGTTGTTGGCCTGAACATAGGCTCTGATACCATGTTAAATTTCATGAACCATAGATCTACAAGCCTGAATGAAAGTTATATGAAAAGAAGGATGTAGTGGAATTGACAAATCAATGTAAAGTGAACAATGGATTCATAGTAGAAATTTCACACAAATCGTAGTAGTATTGGACAAAATACCATTACTTCAATCCTCATTAACATGTCAGTAATAGAATAGTCATACAATATAGAGAATTCAAATATTGTGGATAATATTTGAATTCACCAACTCAAATTGACTGTTGTGCTAACTCAGTCTGGAAATAATCACAACTGGAGCTCACTAGTTTAACTCCAAATAACTAATTCAGTTCACAATTAGTTAACTGATGAGGTAGGTGAACGAAAGGCACCACACTCCCTTAAATCATGCAAAACCGGTGCTATGGTGACTAGTAGTGAACTAACTAGTGGGAATCAGAGCATAACTAAACATGATTGACTACCTACCACAAACAAATGAAGGTGACTGCTCATGGCACTCAAAGAGGGTTCCTAAAATGTAAGGATTGGCACCAAAAATCCTGTTGGCACCAAAACTCAAAAGTGTAGATAACTCTTGGGCATGTCCCTCCTTGCTCTAGTAAAGTGTGACCTCCTAAGCTAGGAAAAATGATCAAATAGACTATGTGGGTAAAGGGAGGATTCAGGTATGGAAACAGAGAGGTTGATTCACTAACTACAAGAACATCTAGATTATCATCCCTATAAGGATTTGATATGAATTGGTTCTTAATCCAGTTTTACACCAACCATCGATTCTAGATAACATCATCAATTGGAGGGTATTGAAATATGATGAAAAAATCTTAGAATTCCTAACCAACCAAGGAACATTTTAGGAAGTTCCAATTGATGATGAAGAACATGAGAAAGTCAGTTCAGGAAGATAATATTGAATCAAGCAATGCTAAAACAAACTCTTTTCCCAAAGATGTAGTCACCATAAAATAACTTTTTGATATGTAGGATAGATTTAGGATACCACCAAACGTAAAAAATCAGAGCTCAATCTTAGGACATGACCTTGTAAATATAGGAACTCCTGAAAATCCTAAAAATATCAATGTTGGTTTATGTTGCCTTGGAACATAAAAACAATATGATATCAAGTTGTTTAATAAGTATCAATATGTATTCACTTAGACATATGGCAATTTGAAGACTTATGACATGAATATTATCCAATATACTATACCAATTAATAATAATGTTAAACTTTTTCAACAAAAACTTCATAAGATGTATCCCTCTAATGAACCACGAGTACTGTTAATGGAAATTCTCACCCAATGCGGACAAAGGTTGTTTCCCTAGTTTGAATAACTCAAATCTATAACAAAACACCTATAGAACAAATAACTTTTCCCTAGAATTCTAGACAACTTGAATTTGATGCTCTCATACCTTTTAACAGGCAGATGTGAAGGTCTGAACTTGTTGTGGTTGAGCTATGCGGAGAGTGAACCTGCAATATACACAAAATAACCAAACGATACGAGAGTAACAATATAATATGAAATTCTATGTAAATGACCAAGGAAATAAACAATAAACATAGCATAAGAATGAGATACACAGTGTTTATGGAAAATAAAACAATGTTTGCATTAATGTATAATGGAGAGATCACAAACAAGCCTTAGTGTTGGGAGCTCTTCACAATGGGGCCTTGCCTCAAGCTTCACCTTACCCAAATGTCTCAAGAAGGTATGAGATTATTTGGACAGAGTTTACATGCTATCACATAATCTTCCTCCCCTTTCCCATGAGGGGTGAGCCACTATTTAAATGCCGCAAAGGATAGAGTGGGTTGAGGATTCAAAGGACAAGGTTGAGGGATCATCCCTAGGATTGGGGCATTCAAGTTCCACCTATCCTGATTCATAGGGATGGGGTTCCATGAAGGCATCTTCGAGAAACCTCTAGAAACTTCTATTTTTTGCCTTTATAAGTTGAGAACCACACTTTTCATGAGGAAGACAAGTAGTGTTAGGGGGTATCGGCTATTGCAAAAAGGCAATAGGTGGAAACACCGCTTCTTGCCAATGGACAAGTTGCGTTGCTAATATAGGTACTGCTGGTTTCATAAGGAGAAGTGTAGTGGTGGGTTAGAGCAAGGAATTACCCTTCCTCTCTCATTTTTTCACTTCATTCTTCAAGGGATTTAAGTAATAAATGAGATACCTATCTCATAACATGATGGTGACAAGAATTAGGTGTAACATAATCCCCCCCAAAGCATGAGGCTAGACGGAAAGGATATGCACAATGCTTTGTTGGAACATGTTATAACTTTGAGGAAAAGGTCCAAAGGTTGGAACTCATCAGCAACCAAGATGATTCTGCAGTACATTTACAGTTTGATACATATCCCAATGACTCACAACATGACTCTTGACCAATACAATGTAGATCCATGTGAGATACAAACAATCATGGCTACTGAAATACAACGTAGATCCATGCAAAGAAGACTCAAATTTGGACATAGCTACCAGACATACAATGTATATTTATGTCATACAGATGCAAATCTGAGAACCTCCATGAACATACAAATGTTGATTCATACAATGAATCATACAAAATACTCCATTGCAACCTGGGGGAAAGCAATCATAATAAATGAATGCTCAACAGACACCCGGGGTCTTCATCTCGTTCTGAAGAAAGCACGATTCTATCCATGCAAATAAATGTATTGAAGTCGAACATGGTAGAAACCACTTGATTACTGGTCAATGATGAGAACCAATAACAAGTCTGAGGGAAATCACCATTAATGTTAATGATTCCCAAGGTACCCCGGTACATTCCTCCAAATGTGAATGGATGGACTGATGTTGAACACTCAACTGAATATTTTGATCAAAGGCCAGTGATGAAAACCTAATGTCGAAAGTGAGGAAACTTTCCATTAAGGCATGCAGATTTCAAGGTATGAACTTGTTTCTAAGACTAATTACTGGAAGATGTGCTGAAGTAAACAAGAATAGTCTCGTTGAAGGAGGGAAACGATGAATCCCACATCAGCGACACGAAACTCATAACAAAATTATGGAATTTGAGTATGAATTAACCACAGGACTGACTCAAAGGTGATCGACACAAAATAGAGGTAGGTTTGACTATAGAGGGTAATTCTGAACATACAACTTTGAACATTGGGAGGCACGACCAAAGACTTGGCAGCATTGATTTGACGAGGTGGATACCAAGACATAATGAGACGCTAGATGATGCATTATTTGAAAAGAATCAAAGGAGTAACATGACTCATGAAAGTGGATTGACTTAGAGACAAGCTGAATACCCAACTGTTTGAATGGAATGTAGACAAGTGCCATGTTTAAAGGTGACTAGAAAGATGTCATTAATACAAATGAAACATAGTTTTACTTCCCTTAATTTCCCCATCATGATCGATGAGTGCATTTTTTCTCTTTAACGAGTTAAAAGAGGGTAGCAAACACTCATTATAGCATATCATATGATAAGTCCATTCTTGTATGTTTTCCTAACCTGAGAAAGGAGGGGTTCGTTCCTAGAAAGGTTCTTTCAGTGTTTAGTTTAATGAGTCCAATGAAAGGAAACTCAACATTATTCATGTTTATAAAGTTTGAATAGGACTAAAATAGACTCTGAAAAGTTCCTTTTCATAAATTTTAGTCTTGAAGGCCCGAAAAAAGTATAAAATAATACCTTGGAGAACTCTTCTACTCAAAGACTAGAGTGTACATTTTTCATAAATAGTCAATCCGAACCAAAAAAGGGGTAAACTACTGTTGGAAAGATGACCTTTCGAGTACTTTTACGAGTGTGAAAGTGCCAAGTTCACTCGACAATCTTTTCATATTTCGAGAGTCAGAAAATGGCTTAAAGAGGACTCCATTTGGGTTTCTTTTTCGTAAATAGTTTTAACGAGCCTAGAAAAAGCAATAGAAGTAGACTAAAAAACTTAGGTCTAGGGTTTAACAAGCATGACTACAGTTCTAAACATGAGTTCATAAGCTTTTTCGATTTGACCGAGAATGAAAAAGATGAAAAGAAAACTCATCCATACCCATAGGCATCACTCGATAAGTCCTGCAATTCTCAAAGAGATTATTAGGTACCAATTTGATAATAAAAAACTAGGCGAAATAGGACCATTTATAGGTAAAAATAATAAAACTATTTAATAACAAATCCAAAAAGGTAAATAAAAAGGATAAACAGTGAAAAATTTACCATTTAGTATTTTTACCCAACCTTGGTGAAAAAAATCCCTTTTAGAGATCAAATTTGGATTGGACATTATGAGAGCTACAAGCGACTGTTAAGTATTTCGTCCCAGCTAGGTGATTCCTCTCCTCCCAACCTTCAATTTCATGGTTTCAAATTTTGATTTTAAGCCTTTTTTAGGGTTTTTTGGGTCGTTTCGTAGGGGGGGACTGAACCTCGGTAACATCGCACTTTCCTCTTGCGGGAAAAACAATACTAGACCAACACCGCACACTTTCTCAAAGGAAAGTGCAGTGCCACCGCTCTGTGGGAGGTGGCACAAAATGGCCCAAACAACTCACAAATGAGGTAAAATGAAAATATTTAGAGGCTTAGAAACGGTTTTACATGTTTTTAATACCTCCTTTTAATTGTTTGACAAGTTTAGAAGGCCAAAATGGTAGTGTGGAAGGAGAGAGAACATGAGATGTATGATATCCATGGGGAAAATGATCATGGCATGGTAAGCACACTTTGGGAGTGTGGACTCCTAAAGTTCTTCTAGGTGCCTAACATGAGGGCCCAAATATGACTACTGGAATATCCAATCAGGATGTGGAATCTTGAACAACAAAATTTTGAGGTGGGGCTCATTTAATTATGTTGGAGGTAGAAGATATTTACTTCCTTACAAGTATTTCTAGGAGGGGGGCACCCATATCACTGACTGGTCCATGAGGCGGGGATATGACTACCTAGGACCTTATTGATCAGTACTATATTTCGAGCACTCAAATGAGTGGGAAGAAAATACCTATAAAAGATGTGATGGATCTACGTTTGAGGACGTTTCTATTTACCATGTAGTGAGTATCATGAATCCATGGGGAAAACCGGGCTTCTAGGGAACATATGTTGTATGCCTTGGAAGCAATGACACCTACCATGTTTAACTGGGTGGAATCTCTATTGGTTGTCTTAAAAGACAAACTCACCAAATGTCAAAGGGGTGATTTGATGTAGTTTGGGTATGGGACCATTTTAGTATCCTTCTTTTTGGAGAGAGTCCCACAGTTGAGGCCTCAAGTGGCCTTCAACGAACTTGAGGCACAAGATCCACATATGCTATGGTGGGTCGAGGTGATGTCCCACCATGGTGGCGGTGGACCTAGAGTCAAGTACGACGCATCATTCTTCTGCTTGTTGGATGACCAGCTTCTGATGATTGAAGACTATGCCTATGCAGGTACAAACTTCCATGGTGATCCAGACTTGGATTTTCCTAAGGGAGAGAAGTGGGGTGATCTCGGTAAGAAAGACACTGAAATACATATTTTTATGTTTTTTTTATGATTTTATAGTTTTTATGCGTGGTACTGAGACATGTTTTCCTACTTATGCAGATGTTGGGGTAGCCAGGTCAAGAGGATCTTCACCTATTAACAGGAATGTGGGGGATAGATTCGTATGCCAGGAGGTCGATGAGGAGTTACATGAGGTCGAGGAGAACCTCCAACAAGTTACATTAGACATCCCCAACACATCAGTAGATGACCTCCCAAGGATATATTAGCGACACATGACTGGTGTGTCAGGACGTTTCGGTCACTTGCTACGTAGAGTAGCAAGGGCGATCATATGCTACCATGAGCATCACTAGTGTAGCAAGAGATGTACACTAAAATCCATGAGATTCAGTTTTTGTTATCCTATTATACTGAAATCTATCACGCTTCAGATTAGGTCTCGAGAACACATTTTTGTACCAAAAATTTATATATATATATATATATATACAAACTTCTTTTTGCGGCCTATGGGAAATTTTGTAATGGAATGTAATTTACATGGATCTTATATTTTACATTGTTTATTTACACTTTTTCATGTTATTTTCACACATCAAAATGTCAATAATAGGCAATATGCCAATCCAACATGTAATTAGCAAGTGAATCGATAATTTAATTAGAATATCTTGGAACATGTTGATAGGTAATGGACTCAAACAATCGTTCAAGGAGGCATACTCTTCAAAAAAGATGAAGGAGTACAGGGTTGCAGATGGCGTAGACATGGTTCAACTGAGAAGCCACTAACTCAAAGTCCAAATAGACAACCATGTGATCGACATCACAAGAGGAACCTTCGGTCAACAACCCTATCACGACATGATATTCAATGGTATTGTTGGTAGCTAGACCTAGGAAAACTCCCCCTTAACTAACTAAGTCGTGGGCTTGGAAATAGAGTACCCAGGATGTTGAAGTAAGATTCATGGTATGGTGGCTAGCACCATCTGCAAAATCATAGTAATGAGTCATCTTTAGAGTCAAAACATAACATGAAATAAGCAATGATAAACAAGATTCCAAAACCACACCAAAATAATCAAACCACACCAAAAGTTAAATATACACAAATGTACAAGGTATTGATGCAAAATTTCTTAAGTATAGTACATTTTCAGGTAAATCCCATTACGAGGCTTCCCGAAAGGTATTCCATCATAATCCACTAGCTCATAGGCCCCTTTCTCTAATACTTTACTTACGACATAGGGATCGTACCACATCGACTCAAATTTCCCTTTTCCTAATTTGTGATGTTTCTGATCATATGTTAGAACAAGATCTCCTTCGTTAAATACACGAGGTTGAATTGACTTATCATATTGAGCCTTGATATGTTTCTTATGCGACTCGTTAGCCAAAGTAGCATCTCATCGCATTTCATCAAGGTTTGTGAGATAAAGAAAACATTCTTCCTCGATCGAGGTATTAGGCAAAAGCTTGACAACTAGTTTCAAGGATGGAATTTCACATTCAATAGGTAAAATAACTTCCAATCCATAGACTAATTGAAAAGGTGTGAAACCTGTTGTTGTTTTTACAGAGGTTGTGTAGGCCCATATTGCTGAGAACAGAGTTAAGTGCCATTTCTATTTATGTTCCCCCACCATCATGCGAAGCATAGTTTTTAAGACTTTGTTAATGGCTTCGACTTAGCCATTAGTTTGGGGATAGTAGGGAGTTGAGTTTTCATGGATAGAACCCAACTTAGCGCTCAACTTGGTCATCATATCATTACAGAAATGAAATTCGTGATCAGTAACTATGGCTTGAGGAACCCCAAATCTAGCTATGACTTGATTGAAAAGAAAGAGGGTGATAGTGTTACCATCCTCTACATATGTAGGCATTGCCTCAACCCATTTTGTAAATTAATCCACAATGAAAATGATGTAACCATGCCCCCCAAATGATGTAGGCTTACAATGCATAAAATCGATCCCTCATTTGGTGAAAGGGCCAACGACAATGACGGGGTACAGAGGAGCAGTGTGGGTGCGCTTCTTCGGATAAAACATCTAACAAGGTATTTTTTAATTGCTTCATGGAAATATTTGAAAATCGAGGGCCAAAAATAGCTAGTGCGAAGGATTTTCTAGGCTGTAGCCATCTTAGAAAGATGACTGCCACATGCTCCAGAGTGGCAATCATTCCAAATGTTGGAATATATTAAACCCACTCATAACTTAGGATAAAATAATTAATCATTATTTGATTAATTATTCATCCACTAACTTAATTAGTTGGCATCCACTTGCACCTTAAAGTCAATACATGCCAATCTATATCCCAAGAATGATTTATTTTTTATTCTGGGTTGATCTTGACCACCTTTTGACCATCCAGAATTAGTATACAACACATTTCAGCTTTTTCAGCTTTCTGTGGATAAGGTAAAGCTAGTTAAACTTGGAAACTGGGTCCTTTTGTTGCCAACCCATCCTTCATGAATTTTTCTCCATTTTCTAGGATTAGCATTTTTTTCCATCTCCCTTGACAACTCTCTCATGCTTTTCCCAATTCGTGAGGTCCTTGATAGATTTGGGAAGTGCTTTAGCCACCTATGGGGGCGTGTTATATTTTGGTAAGTCAACCTTTTTTAGCTTTATGAGTTGTCTCCATACAACTAAATTTTCCTATGAGGAATGTACTATTTATGTACACTATTATTCATCGTTATTCAATGGAAGAATACACACCAATATTAATCTCTTCATTCATGTGATTCAATCTCTTTTCTTCTCTCTATTTTTCTTGTGTATGCTTGTGAGAATTCTTAGTAGCAAGATCTATTTCATGTGCTTCTTCTTAGCATCATTTCTCATATCATTGATATATTATTTCTACATGGTATCAGAGCCGCAAGGTTGATCAAGTTCTACAGAGTTGAGGAGCACATCCAGTCTCCTATCCCTCTCTAAAGAAGAGCTTGTCTAGCTTACAAGATTTTTTCATAGTTTTGTTTTGCAGGTTGTAGATAGTATCTCGTAGAGCATATCAACAACTTCAATATGGATTCAAAATTTCCTCTACTATCTCCTTTCAATTATGTTGATTGGAATCCAAAGATGAGCGCATACTTGAAGAGGTGATGTCTCTTTGATGTCTCCATTGGTGCATTGACCGAACCTGAGTCTTATGAAGAGAAGACTAATTGGATTAATAATTGTGATAGAGATTATGGAATTATGTGCTTGGGAATGTCTCCAAATATACATCATCTCATAGATTTTGCTGAGTATCCATTTGAGCTTTGTAAAAATTTGGACAAAGCTTTTGGTTTGCAGGAAATAGAAGATGAAGTATTGAGCGAACCCAACTTCTCCTCTTGTTCTCTCTCTCAAGATTTCTTGGCCACTACATTCTCTGATAAAGTTGATCATGATGAAGAAGTTTCTCATACAGTTCATGTTGCTGCTACCCTCTTTGATTTGAATGCTTCCTCCTTCAATCAAGAAGCAAATATTGAAGATCCATCTTTTTTTGTGTCTCTTGAAGGTGACTTTTCTTCTTGTGATACTAACAATGAAAAATAAGTAACATATGGAGATGCTATTGATATTGATGATGATACTATCACCCATTCATTGTTCTCTAAATCTCCTATCTTAGATTTTGAGATCTATGTGCCATATCCTTCACACTTTGTGCATACCTCTCTCATTGATGGTGCACACCCTAGTGACTTGCAGGATGTTTGCTTAGCCATATCAAGTCCTATTAGTGTTCTTCCACTTACCATAATTTATCTCATGTTCTTTTCCAAATCCTCCTTTGTTCTTGGCATCAATACTCAGATCCTTCTTGAAGATTTTGAACATCTCCTTTTTTCCTCCTTTCATACAGAGGATTCATTACCAGTGTATTCCCATGAGTCTACTTATATGGTTATATGTGATCCTTTGGATTATTATTTAGAACCATATTTTCAAGTTGATACATATATCATACCACCATCCATACCATCTACCATAGCTCTGAATAATCCTAATACTATACAAATCCCTAGTTCACTAGTTGATTCCTCATTGGTCTCTTATGCCATGATACTATACAAATCCCTAGTTCACTAGTTGAATTCTTTCCTATCTTTCAGTGGTTGGTTATCCATGACCTTAGTCATATTTGGAGTGATATTAAACATGTTTGGATCTGTTATAAACACTTATGGTTCATATCTTTTTTTTTTAACAGAAACTAAAAAAGGGTTTGTATAAAAGCTAGTTGTGCACAACCATTCATTACAGTAAGGATATTAATATGTGTTCATGCATACCAAAAGGGCTACACATAGAGCCTATCCATGAGATTTTCCAAAAAAATTCATACAACATTTGTTCAAAACATCTAATACTGTTGGTAGTATATACCCGAACATACTGATTACATATTAAAAGACAAAAAAACATTCAGTCATGACTAAAAACCAGAATTAAGGGTTGCCTCTGTTGCTTCTTGGTTGTGCTACGGACTCCTCTTCCATTGGCTGCACGGCTTCAGCATTGTCCCCAAAGGCTTTGCTGCTCTGATTCATGGCCATGAAGCGTTGAAGGTCCTCTTGAATCCTATCGACTTTGCCCATGATTTCACGAAGATTGCTTTCGTTGTCATCTATGCGGGAGTCATGATTGCTAATCTGAAGGGAAGTGTAACTCACTGTTTCGCTCATGCTCTTCACTTCCAGAGCCATTTCTTTATTTTCCATTACACTTATGGCAAGCAGTTCATACATTCTCTGCATATTCTTCTTAATGTCCATAATACATGTGTTTTCACCCCGCTGTGCCATTTTGCTTACCTCTGTCGAAATGCTGACTCTTTCCAACTGATTGTGAATGACGAAACTGTCAGGTTCACAGATTTGGTGCGCAGCCTGAAGATGAATAATGCAAAGGCCGAGCACAAGAAGCTCCTTGTGCAGCGAAAACTCTCCTTGATCACGACAAACCAGGGTGCCCACCGCGCCTTCCTGCCACCCCGAGCAGTGACAGCCTAAAACCACACCGCGTCCCCAATTACCAGAAATTGTGGAGAAACTTGAGCCGAGAGTGACAGTCCGAGACACTGTGAGATGGATGCACGAACAGATGGAGAAGGCTACAAGTACGAGTCATTCCTTTACTACAGAGCGAATGTAAGGGAGAGCCTGCCATGGGAGGTCTTGCAACCCCCCTTCTCCAATGCCTGAGACAATCTTCAAAAGGATTCGCAGAGCTTCGTGCAGCCCGGGGCCGATAGTTGAAATGGTATGGAGAGACATATCGCTTCCAAGAGAAGACATGGAGTAAAGGTGGAAGAGACTTTATGCGTGCGAGGAGGTAATGCCATTAACCCGAGGCTTGAAGTCTATTAATGCTGCATCAACCAAGAGATGGAGGGAGCTGTTAATGTGCCACGCAGCCAGGGTCAAAGGACTGTCACTTAAATGAAGAGCGCCGGCAGATGGCATCTCTAGGTGGAGGCCAGCAGCAAGGAGGCGCTGGGTGAGGGGGAAAGGTAAGGTTGGAGGGATAAGAAGATGGGGAGGGGGGAGGGATAAGGTTAGGGAGAGGGGATAAGCATGACTAAGGGGGGGGAGTAAGAAAAAAGGAGAAGGAGAGGAGGGGGGCCAAAACGGCAAGTGAAGAAAAGAAAGGAGGGATTATTCGAGAGGTTGATCCTCATATTATGGCCATACAAAGGGTACTTTTTTAACATGTGTAAATGGTGTTGATTGGGGATAGTCCATGACCGCATTATGGAATATGTTTGAGAATGATAGGGTTCCCAGTTTTCCTGTAATGGCCTTGCGGGAGAGAGGCCCCCAAATTAGCCATTATGTCCGCAATAGAGTTGTTGAGCCGAAGAATGTGAAGAGGCTTATAGGAGTTGAGCATAAGGAGCTTTGCTTTTTTATACAGGTGTCGACAATTGATAGCTCCCATGGGGTATCCATTGATCAGTTTGGAGATAACATGCTTTGAGTCTCCAAAGATTAGAACCTTTCAATAATTTTGAGAATGAAGAAGCTACAGGCCTTGAAGAAGCGCCAGCCACTCAGCCTCGTTATTAGTTCTATTCCCTAGCCCCCAAGCAAAGTTTAGTTCTATTTGTCCTCCGGGATCCAAGAGGATCCCCCCCGCTCCTGCCAACCCTAGATTGCCTTTCGAGGCTCCATCAAAGAAGTAAGCATAGGAATTCTGCTCCCTGAGCCAAGCTTTGAAATCTTTGCTAGGTAAGCGAATTTCCCAAGGGAAGGATCTACAAGCTACTGTCGCTCTGAGAGTGATGTTTTTGTACTGAAGGGAGCTCCTCTCTTTTAGGAAGCTTTTGCACCATGAGGAGTAAGGCTCTGGAATGGACTCTTGCTCAGGAAAACTGACGCTGTTCGAGGCAAACTTTTCTGCAATCATTCCTACGGTTTTAGCTGCTATTTGGCCTGGAACTGCTTTCTGATCTTTGAAAATAGTGTTATTCCAGGCGAGCCAGAGTTGCCAGCAAAGATTCTTGGGGATAGAGGCCCAGAGGTGACTTAAGATTGGTTTCTTACTTAACGAGCTAGGAAAGTGAGTATTCCAATCTTTGAAGAGTTGAGCTGCCGAGCCAGAGAGGTTTATGTCCAGACCTGAAGGAAGAATAGTTCTCTAGGCTATCAGAGAGGTTTTGCATTGAAAGAATATGTGGCTGGTGGTCTCTTCATCAGAGTTACACAATGGGCACCGGGAGGGTTCGTTGATGCCTCTTTTTCTCAAGTTTTCCGCTGTGAGGAGCTTGTTATGCAAAAGGGTCCAAATGAAAATGTTCACTTTAGGAATATAATCATTGTGCCATACCTTTTTCCATATCTTCTCTGCTCCGATTGGTTCCTTGGATATTTTTTGGTATCCTTCTTTGACATTGTACTTTCCAGCTTTTCCCAGCTGATACGGTCCTTCGCTGTGATATGCGTTGGGGACATGCCATGAAGGGAGGAGAAGAGAGAGTCTGTCGCGTTATCCAGAGGGGCTAGTGGAGATAATTCCTTCCATCCTGAACAATGTCCCTTCCTATCCCATTGAGAGAGGTCGTAGAGGGTGGTGATCCCCTGCTCGCTCGCCCATTCAGCTAAAGGTGCCTGCCCTGGTAGCGATGAACGAGGTGGAAGTCCCAGGATATTACTCCTCCAAATGTTGATATTTTTCCCATTTTCGGGAATCCAGTAGCAGTCTTCCTTAATTGTGTTGAGCGAGGCTTTGCATAATTGCCATAGGGTAGTGCCTTTGCCTACCCATGCATTATCCATTATTTTTTATCTGGGCCTCCTGATGTATTTTTTCCTGATGACTTCCTTCCACCATTCCTTTCTTCCTGTGACTAGTCTCCAAACCATTTTAGCTCCCATGGCTCTGTTCATTTGCTCCGGATCTCTGATGCCTAAGCCACCTTGGATTTTAGCTTTTTTGACCGTGTCCCAATTTACCAGGTGGAATTTTTTTGTCTAGACCTTTCCTCCCTGCCACAAGAATTTTCTGATTTCTTTACATATGCTGCTCATTACTTTTTTAGGAGCAAGGACCATAGAGCTCGTGTAAATGGGGTAAGAGGAGAGGATGGATCGGATTAGGACCGTCTTTCCTGCTAGATTTAACCATTTAGAGCCCATGGACTGGGTTTTGGCTTTGATTTTTTGAATGACCGGGGTCCACATTAAAGAGACTAAAAGTTTCTTGACAATGGGGATGCCTAAATAGATGAACTGGGTCCAGGTAGGATTGGCTTTGATCTGCACAATTTGAGATATGCGACAGAGAGTTGCTTTTGGGCAATTCCACCCATATATTTGACATTTATTCAGATTTACTGAGCTTCCCGAGGATTGGAGAAAAAGTTCAAGGGGACTGAGGAGGTTCTTAGCAATCTGGATGGAGGCGATTCCAAGCAGGATAGTGTCATCAGCGAATAATGCATGGTTGATAGGGGAAACTCCGCTTCTGAAAGACAGGCCTGGAAGAGTTCCTTCAGTTTGAAGTCTTATCATTTTTCTGCTAAGGGATTCAGCCACCAGGATGTAAAGGAAGGGAGATAGCGGGCATCCTTGCCTTACTCCACGAGTGGCTTTAAAAAACTCTGAAGGTCTTCCATTTATGAGAGGGGCTATCCAGGGAGAGGTGATACATGCTTGAACTTGTTTGATGAAGACATCTGGAAACCCAAATTTTTGAAGGACCAGGATGATAAAGGCGTGTCTCAACCTATCGAACGCATTGGCCAAATATAATTTAATGGCCATTCCAGGTTCACCCCTCTTGTTGCTGGAATGAATTGCCTCCTGGACCATGAGGATGTTATCACTAATTTCTCTGCCTGCAATGAAGCCACCCTGATTAGGAGAAATAAGAGAGGGGATAATTTGCTTGAGTCTTAGGGACAACAATTTGGAGAATATTTTGTACGACGCGTTGCACAAGGAAATGGGGCGGAAACTTTTAATGGCGGTGGAGTTATGCTCTTTCGGAATCAGGGCCAGAAAAGTGGAATTGGTGGCTCCTCCCATGTTACCTTTTGCCATCCAAGAGATGAGGCGCATAAGATATTTCTTTATAAGGGACCAAAAAGTTTTATAAAAACAAATAGGGAAGCCATCCGAGCCTGGAGCTTTGTCTGGGTGTAGGCTCCAGATGGCTTTCTTGACTTCATTTTCTGATATGGGCGATTCAAGCCTAAGACTTTCCTCGGGACTGATGAGGAGGGGAATGTCGGAAACCATTTCGTCCATGATGTGATGGGGTACATGCTCCTCATCATTATACATATTTTCAAAAAAATCTCTTACCTCAGCGCTGATGGCCGCTTGCCCTTGGATGAGACTGTCGTCCTCAGCTTTGAGCTCTCTCAATGTGTTCCAACGTTGCCTGTCTCTGCATTGATTTTGGAAATATTTGGTGTTTTGGTCTCCCCCTTTGAGCCATAGGATGCGTGAGCGGAGCCTCCAGCATTCCTCTTCTTGTCTTAATATTTTCTGCAATTTTGTTTCCTTCTCTATCTACTTCATGAGGTGCTCCTTGGTGATCGAGCTCATTTCCATTTCAGCTCGGAGGGTTTCCATGTCCTTGGTAATTTTTTCCTTTTGCCGGGCTGGTTCTTGAAATTGGTTCTTGACCCACGCTTTAAGGGCTGCCTTGACTCTCTTCAGCTTTTGTTCCCATGAGAAAGCTGGAGATCCTGGTATGAAGCATCGCCAGGCGGAAGAAATAATGTCTTTGACTCCTTCAAACTCCAACCAAATCCGATTGTATTTGAAAGGAACGGCCCGAGATTTTCCTCTGGCAGAAAAAAGAGACTTATAGGCTTATGATCAGAGACAACAGAGCATAATATTTTTGTTTCCGGGTAAGAAGTGATGAGATGAGTGCTTACCAGGAATCGATCCAATCTGGCTGCAATATGGCCTGGTCCTACTCGCTTATTACTCCATGTGAAGGTACCATTTTTAGGTTTGATGTCTATGAGCCTCCACTGTGAAATGAGGTCTTCCAGTCTTTCCCCATAAGGGTCTCTTACCTTTACTCCTCCTCTACGCTCTTCTGGAGAGATGGTTACATTGAAGTCCCCTGCAATAAAACAGGGAAGAAGCTTTTTATCTTCACATTGCTCCTCTAGCGAGTCCCAAAAGTTGTCCTTCTGAGCGTTCAAAGTTGGGCCATACACGTTGCTGATCCAATTTTTTTTTTTACTTTCTTTGCTCTCAAGCTTTATGAGTAGCCAATTTCTATTTTCTATGGATGTGATCATTTCATACTGATCATTGTTCCACCAATAGAGTAGCCCTCCAGAGGCTCCATTTGCGTTGGTGGCAATGCCTGTTCCTTTTGACCAAATGCTTTTGACTGTTTCTATGCTGTCTTCAGCTGATTTTTTTGTCTCCTGCATGAGAAGAATGGAGGCTGCTTCCATTGTTTTGAATCTCTTGAGAACTTCTAACTTTTTAGTACCTCCTAAGCCTCTACAATTCCAGGAGACTACTTTCATTATTTCCTGTGGTGTTTGAGGGCCTTGTCTTTCTCTTTTCTTTCCTCTTCGGCACTTAGAAGATATTTGCTTGCTTGCGAGGTTTTGACTAAGAAGTCTAGATTGGACTGTTTTCCTGCTGCCTTTTCCCTAGCAGCCTCTTGTTCTCTAATGGCTTTGTTGGATTTTCTCCCTTTTCTAGAGAGCGGTTCCTGTTCTTCTATCGAAGTATCTGTTATTTCTTCCAAACTTGCTTTTGCCCTTGATCTTGTGATTGATCCTTCAGAGATTTGCTCAAAATATTTCCCCTCCACAGGGCACTCAGTACCCTTTTCCTGATCTTCTTTTTCTTGGTGCTGCGTTCCTGAAGCTTGGGGTTCGTTATCCTCCTGTGTCATTTCTAGCTTCATTCTTTTCCTCTTCTTGTGTTTCCTCCTCCAAGGCCTCGAATATATTTCCGGAGGTGCTCTTTGCCGCGTTGTTCTGCTGCTTTGTGGGCTTGACGATCTTTTTTCCACTAGCAATGTTCCATCCCTCACTAGCAGGGTTGTCCAAGATGGGTTTCTCAGGTTTTTTCGGGCATGATTTGGCAAAATGGCCGTATTCATGGCAATACTTGCATTTAAAAGGAATTTTCTCATAATCTACAGTCTGTAAGTGATTCCAGCCATCAATGGAGAGGTTAATGGACTCCAGCAGGCCTTTCTCCAGGTCAACTTCAACACAGATACGGACGCAAGAGAACATTGGGGATTTTGGTTCAGATTTGTCAACATACTTCCCTAGGGTATTCCCTATGGCTCGGAAGTCCTCGTTGTTCCAGCAGTGAAGAGGGAGGTGGGGGAGCTTAACCCAAACAGGCACTGCTTTTGGGATATCTTTTTCTGGGTTGAATGATAGATCCCATTTGTTCAGATACATACCTCTGGGGCCCATGAAGTAAGGCCCATTCCTGAAGATCAAGTCGCGGTCCTCCTTTTTTTTGAAAATGAAGGCAAAATATCCTTTCCCATAGAATATTTGTTGAACTCCCCCCTGGATTAGGGTTCTCCAATTTTTGTTCAGCCATACCTCCACTAAGTGCGGGGATGGCCAAAGACCAGTGAACAATCCAATAAGCCCTTTTTTCTGATAGGGTTACTGCTTTCCTCTTCGAAGCTACTGAGTTAAGCTTCACCTCCGAAACATCTGCACGCTTGACAAACAGAGAGGAAGGAGCCGCTTCAGGCTGCACGGGGGGCAGGGAGGCCACAATGTGTTGGAAACGATCCTCGACTGACACAGGGTCAGGAGGATCCATTAGCAGGGCCACTGGCCGAAGGTGGAAGCCCTCGGTGCTGGGGAACGGCGCTCAGATCACAAGGTTCAGAAGGCGCTAGGGTTCGCGCTCTCCATTCGTCCGCTCCTTTTTTCCACCCTTATGGTTCAGATCTTATACCCATCCATCATTCATATTTTTACACCTACCAATTTTCCCCAGTTGCTTCGCGCTCTCCATTCGTCCGCTCATTTTTTTCCACCCTTATGGTTCAGATCTTATACCCATCCATCATTCATATTTTTACACCTATAAATTTTCCCCAGTTGCTCATAGTTTTCCTAGTCTAGCCCTATATCCTCATTGAGCCATTGAAGCCTTTGTCCTTGCTGTTCCATATGCTAATATTTCTGATATGTCAGAGTTTTATCAGCCTCATATCAGATCTAGAAAGGTGATACATCATATTGGAAGATTGGCATGTGATTCACATCACAATTTTGCAGCTATTCAGAGAATTGGGTGTGAAATAAATTGTCTTAATTGGAAAGGAGTACGGACATATATATTTTCCTTTTCAGATTATGTTTTCACATTAGAGTTTGACAGTAGCAAGAAGCATTTAGATAATGCTCCTACTTCGTCAGTTGATGAGATACAAGGAGTCTCTCCTCTTCCTTCTTGCAGGTTCTACACTCTAGCGCATGATCATGGAGTTCATTATTTCTTCAGCAAGTCCTTCATCCAGAAGCAATTCATTCAGCTCATTAAAGTGAAGATGAAGATATGTTGAAGACATATTTCAAATTTTGTGCCTTGTCCTATCTTGAGGAAGGATTTTCCCCATGTGGTTTTACCTCTTTCCTCACCTTTTTGAACATAATAATTGTTAAAGGGTGACCACATCCTTGTTTTTGGGCCCTATATGCATCCATATACATCCATATTTTTGACATACCATCATAAAGTTAGACTTATAGGGGGGTGTTGGAATATATTAAAACCACTCATAACTTACGAGAAAATAATTAATCATTATTTGATTAATTATTCACCCACTAGCTTAATTAGTTGGCATCCACTTGCACCTTAAAGTCAATACACACCATCTATATCCCATGAATGCTTTATTTCTGATTTTGGGTTGATCTTGACCACCTTTTGACCATCCAAAATTAGTATACAACACATTACAGCAGATTCTACTTTATTCAGATTTTCTATGGATAAGGTAAAGCTAGTCAAACTAGGAAACTGGGTCCTTTTGTTGCCAACCCATTCTTCAGGACTTTTTCTCCATTTTCTAGTGTAACATCCCCGACCCTCAGACCGACAAAGAGGACGCTACCGATGTTGCTATCAACCCGAGAAATCTATATCCATGAACATGTTAATTTAAAAATGCATTGAATAATGAAGCATACACAAATGCAAATGCCTGATCATCAATAAGTAAACAGTGGAAGAAATCACATACATTCAACACATTTCAACATTGTTCATATTGTCATCCATAAAACAATTACAGTTGCAGGAGTTAGAAATCACAAGAATACTTATCTTGAATTGAAGCTTGATTCCTCTCGCAACCAGCTATGTCTCTGCGTCATTCCACCCAACCATAGGCCATCATGCTCATCAATCTCTCAACAACGCTGCTACCCCCGAGCTGGGCATGATTCCACAAGGAACAAGGGAACAATAGGCTTACATGCAACAAAACCACACACCCATAGTCAAGCCAACACACGGTTGGGTTTCATAGACTATGTGGGGGAAACAAACCGATAACGTGGAGGTTCCTTGGACTTACTTAGCCAAGCCAACCAATCACATCCCAACTCAGCCACCCATCTAACAGCTAGGTTCCCTGGACTTACTCAACCAAGCAAACCAATTAACAGATGGGTTTCTTGGCCTTACTCAGCCAAGCCAACAAATGGATGCACATAACCACAAAATGCACATGCAGTGCATGAAAGGGAATGTTTTTAAACCAAAATAATTCATTGAAAGGGAAAACAACCCTCTGAAGGCAAACACGGTTTCAGAAATCACCCACGGGCATTTCAAGGGAAAAACGACCACCATAAATCCCCAAATCGCAGATCTGAACTCAGAAAACGTTTATGGGTAACATGGGGGAAAAAACGACCTCCCTAAACTTCCAAATCGGGAATACTTGGCTTCGTAACCACCGAGCAACCAAAATGGATGAATTTTGGGCATGGGAAAATGAGGAAAACGACAATCGTGGAGGAAAAATGCCTAGCCAAACTCAGTTGCGTGAGGAGAGGGAAAAACGTCCCCTTAAACCCCCAAAATCGTGGGTCTCTTCTCCCATTCATTGAACACAACAAAAATCAGGTTTCCCAGCCATGGCAATGATATTTAACTGCATAAAATTGTGAGGGAAGGAGTTCAGCAAGCTTCACCTAAGTGAGAGTGCCCAACCTCCATGGGAATGGTGAAAAATGAAAGGGTGTGGGTGATTAATAGCTTGGGAATGCTTTTCCAAGCATTTACTTGCCCAACAAGTCAAATACATGCTTTTCAAAAAAGGGTGGCTACCCAAATTCGAATTTGGCTCCCATACTCTTCCCATCCCCATGCATTAACTTCTCAACCACTGCCTAAATGACTGGGCACAAAAGACAAAAAGGGTAGTTGACAAATTTATGGGTTTTCCCCTTGGCATTTGTCTTTTCTCCATTGGCCCAAAGGTTTAAATGGTTTCCCCCCCTTATCCTTGTGAGATCATGCCCCTTCTCTTCAATAGTCGCATTGACATAGCCGACTGTGGTATATTTTATTAATTACATAGTTACATGGTGTAAAAATATAATGTGCCTAGCTAGCGCAAAACACCGTCAGCATCTAATTTACTTGCTGAAATACAACATGCTAAATCGATGGCGGGGCTTTTTCCTTGAGCTCCACACCACGATTAAATACAATATTTTCATCATATACTTTAAATGCAAACGAGGTCAAAACTAGGGTGTTATATTCCCCTCCCCCTTCATTAACACTGTCCTCGGTGCTGCACCACTTGAAAAACAATGGATGCGCCAATCACATGGCATTTTCTAGCTCCCACATAGCCTCATCAGGACTATAGTACTTCTACCGCACCTTCACCTGTCTAGTGGCACGATCTGGAGCTCTTCCAAGTCATCGATTTCTTGCACCAATACACACCACCAGGTGCACTTGTAAGAAGATTCTTCACTGCTAGAATCTTTCTTCAAACTATGGTGTCCATTCAGACTTTATTCCCTTCTTTTGTAAGAAGTGATCGAATGTGCGACTCTGGAGAATCCCTCTCCTCAGCTTGGATCATATCTAATTCCTTTGGTAGTCAGCAATACCTATGCTCAATCCCCAATCAATGAATCAATTATCATGTCAAATTCATTCAAGATTCTAAAAATCATAGTTGAATCACACGCACATATGTATATATATATATATATATATATATATATATATAATCAACAAGAAGTTGCCAGATGAGCCAAATACTTATCTGTATAAGTATGTCCTTTGGCTCCACAGGTATCCGACTTTGTCTTTACATAACTATGGCACTGACAAGACCTATCCCACCCTGTACCAGGATGGTATCTCTTCTCTGTTATACAGTCCTTCGAGTGTACCCACCCCCCCTTTGCTCTCTAGGGTGTGCATCAATAGGTAGCCAATTTTTGCAAGCCTCGGATCACCTGTGACAACATTACTCAATCAATATTTGGTAGTCCGGCTTCAGAGCCTAACACTTTTTTGGGTGCTCAATGGAAGCTCTGCTCAAGAGACTACACCTCCTCTTTGTGCTTACCAAGCTCATGTGCTTCCTTTCTAGACACCAAAACATATTAATTCACATTTTAGATTCATTTACATAGGATTAATTCCTAAACAATATTTTCCAAATCTTAACTGAATCAAATACACATGTGTATACACATAATAATCATCCAGAAGTTTATAAGCAACCATATACTTATATGCACAAGCATCTTCTTTAAGTTTTCAATGGCGACTTTTCCCCAGAGCCTAGCGCCTCCTTGGGTGTTCAATGGTAGCTTTGACTTGAAAGCCTAGAACCTCCTCCAAGTGCTTACCAAGCTCAGGTGCTCCCTTTCTAGACAAAATAATACCGAGGGGTTATTCTCTTCACAGAGCCCCCACTCCCGTGACAGTCCCCTTGTGACGTAAATGTGAGTGGAAAGAAGTCTAACCAGATGTTTTACACCCTAGGCGTCCCCAGTGATGCATACTGGTGCCTAGCTGGCAGGGGGAGAAGCGATGTACCCAAGTACATCCTTCCAAAGGAGCCATGTATCCCAAACATATCCTTCCGAGAAGCCATGTACACCCAATACATATTTTCATCATCTCACTTGCGTTGCATACAAGCATGTAGCTCATATGAGATGTCATCATAAAACGAATTTCAATTATAGGTTTTCAAACCTATTCCAAACACATTCCTCTGAGGAGCTATGTATCTAAGTACATCCTTCCGAGGAGCCATGTACACCCAGTACATCTTTTCCGAGAACCATGTACCCAAGTACATCTTTCTGAGGAGCCATGCACCCAAATACATCCTCCCAAGAGCTATGCATGTTTTCATCATCTCACGTGCGTCACACACAAGCATGCATTTTACATGAGATGTTGTCATACAAATTTCAGTCATAGATTTTCAAATCTATTTCATGCATACAATGAATTCCCAATTATCAATTGATCAATACATTGACAGTCAAATCAAATCTGAGTCTACAATTCTGTCTCCTATAGAATTCAAACTTATTGGGAACCATGAGGCCATCCTCATATTGTTTGGCCTTTGTAAGTGGAAGTAATTATCCCTTACTCACACTTGCTGTCCAACACCTGGACATTCACATACCACATGTCATCTAGACACTATCTTGGATTAGTCATATAATCATGGTTAGCAACATGAACTTCATATATCAAACAATGCAAGACAGGCATATCCATTGTTAGCATGATTCAAAACCATCACAGGAGATCACAGTCTCCCATAATCAATAGAAAATATTGCAATCTGGAGTTCAGAAATCTGTTTGGTCATGAGTTTTCCCTCGTGATGTATGGCCTTCGTCCATGGCAAGTTCCTGCCTCAAATTCACCGAGTACCACTTAGACAGCCTTTTCCAAGTCATTCTACCTGTAGAGTACCCTTGAATGAGTCTCATGTAGTAACATGTAAGTCTCATAAAAGACCTCAGATCTGTCACATTCCTCAATGTGCATACAGTTCATGCTCCTTGAGCACTTTCAGTACCATTCTCAATGTTCCTCATGCACTTTCCTCATTCTTAGAACAATAAGAATGTCGCCTAGGAAGGCAAGAACAATCTTGTCTAGATACCTGCTGATAACAATTGTTTTGAAGGTTGTTTCGTCCTTGATCCTTTCCTGATGGTAACCGAACCTAAAGTCAATCCTCGGGAACACCTTTTCTCTTCTCATTTGATCAAAGGGATCATCATTCCTAGGCAAATGGTATTTTATTCTTCACAATGACCTTACTACACTGTATGTAATCATTACACAACCTGATTATACCATCTTTCTTTCCCAACAATTCTTGTGGTTGCTTCCTCTGCTCTAACAATTCTAGTATGCTCATCCTGTGGGGTGTCTTATACCTTTGTGTTGTTCCAGGCACCAAGTCTATTGTAAAATCGATGTTCCTCTCTGGAGGAAGTCTCGAAACCTTATCAGGAAAAACATTCCTGATCTCTTGCAACACATGGAAGTCCTCCGTCCTAGGAGTTCCATTTTCTGTTGCCTCGAAAACATGGGCTGCATACAATTGACACCTTTTCCTACATAATTTCTTCAGCTGCATTGCGTAAATCTTCCTAACAAAAACCTCCTTTGAAATGCCTCTTACCATCCTTAGTTTTCCTTCCTCATCCAAGCATTCAGATGCTTTGTTGTAGAAGTCAAGTTTAACCTTGTGTGCTTCTGACCAACCCATCCCAATAGGAATGTCATAGGAACCAAGTGGTAGAACATTCAAGTCTGCTTAAGTGACTAGCCCATCCAGATCCAATGGACATCCGTCTACCACTTTTCCAAATTTCTTCCTGGTTCTAGTGGCTAGTTGGATTAACCATGAGTTGTTATGCTTTAACTTATTAAAGCACAAACCTCAACAATTCTAGGAGTGATATACCTATAAGTAGATCCAGGGTTAATCAAAACATAAACATATTACTTAGCAAGTTTACCCTAAATCTTTAACCATTCACATAGGTACAGCTCACACCTTGTTTACCATCGATCCTTGCAGTGATCGATTGTTGGTTCAGAAACCTGCAACCAAGTTATTCTGGACATAATTCATTCATGACATCCTCAATGGAGTATTAATCTAACTCACATTCGATTGATCAGAGAATCGATCAATCGATCTCTATTTCCCCTCCTCTCGAAGACCTTCATTCACACACACATGTTTATCAATTATTGATAGAGGATTTAATTCATGCAAACCACACATTCTTACATGATTGAGTTCACACAAATACCATGCCAAAATAGGATTTCTTCATTCACATAATGAAACTGTACATACAATTTTGGTCTTAGAACCTGGGTTATGGTCACAACACTACTTAGCCTTCCTGATAGCCTCCTCTAGACTTCTACGATCATCAACCTCAATCATGTCTTTGTAAGCTTGAGGTATCCTACTTAGAAGATATTGGGTTTTCAATGCATACCCCAACAATCTTAAGAACTTGCTTGCATAATCCTTCATGTTTAGTTGTCCCAATTTCAGTTTCAACTCCTTGGATGTTGTGATCTTGCCTCACACTCCCATCCCGATGCGGAAAGTTATTGCACAAATGGTTTCCTCCACATTCCTAGGATTGGAGTGGTTTCCCTACCATTTCAGTTCTTTGAATATTTTGGATTGGACTTTCATTCCCATTCTGATGCAGACAGTACTTAATCATGTGGTCTTCTCCACATCCCCAACATCGGAATGCTTTCCTTGGCTTGTCTCTCATCATTCTAGCCGGCTTAGTCATAGCTTGTGATGGATTATTTTGCTGATCTTGGAAGGGAGAAGGTTTTAACCCTTTCTTCCTTCGGCCAAGCTTCACATCCCTCTGATGCCGAGAGTTTACTTGCCCTCGAAGGTCTGTCAAACTCTATGGTATGGCTGCAATCAACTGAGTTTGCTCCTGCTGAGCTTTAACCATTCTTTCATTGTTTTCTCTTTAATTCTGCAACTCCACCTTCAGGACTCTTATAGTGGCTGCAAGATATGGGGAATTATTTTGATTTATTTCCCTGTCAAATTCTATCCCATCATTCATAACCTGAATACTTTCCTCCTCGGCATCTGCCTTGAGCTCATAGGGATTCTGGGCATCACTCATGATGTTGATATTCTTGGAATTTCTCTGCTTGGAATTGTTCACAACCAACCTTCCAAATTGCACTATAACTCTGCAAATGTGTTAATAAACATCATTGTTAGCTGCATAATCAACCTTAGAAATTTATAATTCACTTACCTGCATTTGGAAAAATCCCACATTGGAACTTGTCAAAACATAGAATTTTCTTTCCTCCAAGAACAACGGTCTTAGAGGGATGACGGGGGTCAAGGGGGCTTGCCATTTTTCTCCTTTTAAGGCTTGTAAATCCACTGAAAAACTACTGAAAATCTACTGAGAATCTACTTTTCCCACTGAAAAAACTCATATTTTTCCATCCGATCGTATCCCTTCCCAACTAGTCATCTGATGTATTGGGTTGCTAGTTGACAACTCTTCCGACACCTCGGTGAACCAATCTTCATTTGTCTTCCGACGCACATCAGATCGATCCTTCCTTGTCTTCCGACGCACATCACATTGATCTTCGTATGTCTTTCGACGCATTGGCACGATCTTCTTCTGCCTTCCAACGCATCGGCTGATCGATCTTCTATTCCTTTTGACGCCTTAGATCGATCTTCTTTTCTTTTTCTACGCTTCGGCTGATCGATCTTCTATCCTTTTTCGACACCTTGACAGATCGATCTTTTATTCTTTTTCGAGATTTCCTAGACTTAGAAAAAAAATTGAATTTTTTCCTTCTTATCTTCCTCTTCTGCTGCCATGTCGACTCCCTTCTGACAAGCCTTGCCGACACCTCGACTCCCTTTATACTTTCTCATCCAGCATTGTCGGCAGCGCTTCGGCTAACTGAGCCAACATATTGACTAGCTTTGACAAACGTCTTCCGACGATTTTGACACTTAGAAAATTTTTTGAATTTTTTTTCTTTCCATTTGCTTTGTCGGCTGGGTCCTGGCTTGTTATCCAACATATCAGCTCAGCCCAGCCGAGACCATTGGTTCCACCGGCCGAGAGATTTGGCTCTTCCCAGCCGAGAGCTTTGGCTCCTCCCAGCCGAGAGCTTTGGAAAAAATTCAAACTTAGACAAATTTTCAAAATTTTCTCTCTGCTGGGTTCCTTTACCGGATGGACTCAACTTAAGTCCTTTGACGTATCGGATGGACTTCTGCCTAAGTCATCCAATATTTCCCATACTTAGAAAAGTTTTGAAATTTTCTTGTCTTTCACATTTTTCCTCTGATGGGCAGGGGGAAATCTTGTCTCTGTCACTGCTTTTTCATGGCCCATCGAGGCCCATGCTGTAACGTGGGCTCGAATACCACATTGTAACGTCCCTGACCCTCAGACCGATGAAGAGGACGCTACCGATGCTGCTATCAACCCAGGCAATCTATCCCCATGAACATGTTAATTTAAAAATGCATTGAATAATGAAGCATACACAGATGCAAATGCCTAATCATCAATAAGTAAACAACGATAGCAATCACATACATTCATCACATTTCAACATTGTTCATATTGTTAGTTGTAAAATAATTACAGTTGCAGGAGTTAAAAATCACAAAAATACTTATCTTGAATTGAAGCTTGATGCCTCCCGCAACCAGCTATGTTGTTGTGTCATTCCTCCCAACCATAGGCCAGTGTGCTCATCAATCTCTCAGAAACACTGCCACCCTCGAGCCGGGCATGATTCCACAAGGAATAAGGGAACAACAGGCTTACATGCAACAAAACCACACACCCACAGTCAAGCCAACACATAGTTGGGTTTCACAGATTTCGTGGGGGAAACAAACCAATAACGTGGAGGTTCCTTGGACTTACTCAGCCAAGCCAACCAATCACATCCCAACTTAGTCACCCATCTAACAACTAGGTTCCCTGGACTTACTCAACCAAGCAAACCAATTAACAGATGGGTTTCTTGGACTTACTGAGCCAAGCCAACACAGGGATGCACATAACCACAAAATGCACATGCAGGGCATGAAGGGAAATGCTTTTCAACCAAAATAATTCGGGGAAAGGGAAAACAAACCTTTGAAGGCAAAAACGGTTTCAGAAATCACCCATGGGAATTTCAAGGGAAAAAACGACCACCATAAATCCCCAAATCACAGATCTGAACTCAGAAAATGTTTATGGGTAACATGGGGGAAAAAAAACCAACCCAAACTTTTAAATTGGGAAGACTTGGCTCCGTAACCACCAAGCAACCCAAATGGACGAATTCTAGGCATGGGAAAATGAGGAAAACCACAAAATCATGGAGGAAAAACTCCCAACCAAACTTAGCCGCGTGAGCAGAGGGAAAAACCTCCCCCTAAACCCCCAAAATCGTGGGTCTCTTCTACCATCCATTGAACACAACAAAAATCGGTTTTCCCAGCCATGGCAATGAGATTTAACTGCATAAAATTGTGAGGGAAGGAGTTTAGCAAGCTTCACCTTCGTGAGAGTGCCCAACCTCCATGGGAATGGTGAAAAATGAAAGGGTGTGGGTGAGTAATAGCTTGGGAATGGTTTTCCAAGCATTTACTTTCCCAACAAGTCAAATACACACTTTTCCAAAATGGGTGGCTCCCCAAATTCGAATTTGACTCCCATACTCTTCCCATCCCCATGCATTAATTTCTCAACCACTGCCTAAATGACTGGGCACCAAAGACAAAAAGGGTAGTTGATAGCTTTATGGGTTTTCCCCTTGACATTTGGCTTTTCTCCATTGGCCCAAAGGTTTAAATGGTTCCCCCCCCTTATCCTTATGAGATCATTCCCCTTCTCTTCAACGGTCGCATTGACATAGCTAACTGTGGTATATTTTATTAATTGCATAGTTACATGGTGTAAAATGATAATGTGCCTAGCTAGCACAAAAAACCATCGGCATCTAATTTACTTGCCGAAATACAACATGCTAAATCGATGGCGGGGATTTTTCCTTGAGCTCCACACCACGATTAAATAAAATATTTTCATCATATACTTTAAATGAAAATGGGGTCAAAACTGGGGTGTTACATCTAGGATTAGCATGTTTTTCCATCTCCCTTGACAACTCACTCATGTTTTTTCCAATTCGTTAGGTCCTTGATAGATTTGGGAAGTGCTTTAGCCACCTATGGGGGTTTGCTATAATTTGGTAAATCAGCCTTTTTGAGCTTTATGAGTTGTCTCCATACAACTCGATTTTCCTATGAGGCATATACTATTTATGTACACTATTATTCATCAATATTCAATGGAAGGATACAAACCAATATTCATCTCTTCATTCCTGTGATTCAGTCTCTTTTCTTCTCTCTATTTTCCCTATGTATGCTTGTGAGAATTCTTAGTAGCAAGATCTATTTCCTGTGCTTCTTCTTAGCATCATTGTTCATATCATTGATCTATTATTTCTACACAAAACTTGTTCAGCCTCTTCATGTGTCAAACATCATCGCAAAACCAAGTCAATACCATGACGATATAAGGTATCATGATGATTAGGTAGATTTCGTGTGGTGTCATATGCAACGACGATCATCGCGAGATAGAACGGACTGAAATCATTGAGTCTGGAGATATATGATAATATCTCCATACTATGGGTTAGTCATGCTAATCAGTAACAAAAAATCATCGGTGAATGAGTCAATGGGCTCAGTTTCCATCGTAGCATCGGGAAGGTCACACACTAGCTCCGCAAAGACTAATGAATTTTTGGAAGTATATTTGGTGAACTCAAGGTAAAACTCTAGTAGGATGACAATCCAATGAGAGTATTTCCCCCCTAGTACTTGACGGGTCAGAATTTAATACATAGGGTCGAGGTCCGCGAGAATAGTGACAAAAATGTTGCACAACTATGAGTGTAGCCAAATCCAACTTCTCGATATGTGAGTATCGGGTTTTTGAGTCTAATAGAACCTTAGAGAATATATCACATGTTCGTGGTCATTTGCATCTTCCTACACTAATACCACATCGACGGTAGTAGTGGAGGCAACAAGATATAGCATATAATCTTTCGAATAGTTGGAGGGATGTAATATAGGTGAGTGCGTAATCGCATGTTTCAAACTGTCGAAAGCTTATTGCGCCAGAGCATCCCCGATGAATGGAGTGTTATTTTTCAACATTTGCATGTATCCATGCGTATTTTATACAAAATTGAACACAGAACAATGCAGAAAGTTTGCCTTCCCTTGCAAACTTTGAAGTTCTATAATATTGGTCGATGGAGGTAAGGCCACAATGGCGGCGATTTCCAAAGGATCAATACGAATACCATCTTGTGAAACAACAAATCCAAATAAACGTCTAGTATCCACACACACTTTTTTTTTATGTGGATTGAGATTAGTATGATAATGATGACATCTAAGGAAAATGGCCCTGAGATGCCCTGAGTGATCCTCTTGCCATTGTGAATGGGCAAGTAGGTCATCCAAGTAAGGTTCCGCTATATGCTTGATATTATGGAAGGAATAGGGCATGGCTTGTTGGAATGTAGCTCCAGTATTTTTCAAACCAAAAGACAGTTTACGGTAGGCGAAGGTTCCCCATGGGAAAATGAATGTCGTCTTATGTTGACTAGCAGGTAATATGTCGATCTAATTATAGCCGGAAAAGCCATCCATAAAGGAAAAAATGGCACTTCCATCATAGTTGTTGACGAGATGATTGATGTACGGAGTGGGGTAGTTGTCCTTGGGATAAGCCTGATTCAAATCCCTAAAATGGATACAAACCCTAATAGTGCCCTGTTTCTTGGCAACATGAACAATATTAGATACACATTTAGTTAACGGGACAGGGTAGATGAAACCATCCTTCAAAATATTTTCAACTTCAATTTTTATCACTGTAGCTTTCCTAGGGTGGACTTGACGGAGTTTCTGCCTAATAGGTTTTGCAGCTCGGTAATTCTTGATTTCATGGACAATGATCAATGGATCAATCCCAGGCATTTCCTTGTAACTCTAGGCAAAAAAACTTGAAAATATTTGAAAAGGTCCTGATAAATTTCAATTTCCGCTGCTGAACAATTCTGGCTTATATGAACATGTTCAACAATTCCACGTTGGACCGATATGTCGATGTGAATGGTCTGAGCAATGTTACACAGTTTCCCTTCAGAATTAACACCTTGCAATAACACGATTGACTGAGGATGTTTGACGATATCGAAAGTAATGAGAGATACAAAATCAGGTTCTATAGAATTGGCATTAGGAAGGAAAGATGATTTATAATGACGATCTTCCCATAAAGATTCATCTGAACTCATAATCTCCATAATGGACTCATCTGATGGGAAAGTATGTAGGAGATAGGCAAGAGTAGAGAGAGGGGAATCTAGACAATAAGGCAGATGGTAAGGATCTGATGCTATTAAATAATAGTCATCAATGTATGCATCAGAAGCGGATTGAATGGCATGGTATAAGGCTTCAGGAGGATTCAGAGAAGGTGTTTCAACAATTACTTTTCCTTTTGACAGGTCACTAGCACTAGAGCATATGATTTTCACCGTGGAAATTTGAGTGATAGGAGCGGGAGAACTAGACAGAAAGACTCCCATAAGGGAATAGTCTTTCAGAATTCCAACTCCTACGATCTTATATGGAGGGGGTGACTTCCCCAACAAAGGAACATTATTTTTTGTGGTGGAAGTGATATATAGGGAGTAATAATCAAGTTGATTGATAGTCACAATCTTTCCTTGGTGAGGAAACTAGAGAACACGAAACACCGATGAGGCAACTGCCATCATAGCATAAAACCAATCCCTCCCTAATAAGAGGTTGTAATCCAATGAAGCTTCGACTACTTCTACCTGAATAGAGAGGGAATTTCCCCCAACTTCAATAGATAAATCCAACAACAAGCCATAGGGATGGAAACCTTGTCCGTCAAAATATTTCAACCTGGTTGGTGAATGGTTGACCTCTAGAGAACTAATGGATTTCCAACAGGACATAGATAACATCGAGGTTGAGGCTTCTTCATCCAGTATGGTATGATGAACCTTCCTACCAATCACCTTGGTCGTAATTTGAAATGTGAGTTGGTGAGATAGTCTTGGTTTAAATTCTCCACATTAAAGGTAATCGTATTATAATTCTCTGGATCTAGAGCCCCTAGAGCTGACAACAAGTTTTTACATTGTGTAAGACAAGTTTGGAGTACTTCCAAAGTGGACAGAGCGCAAGGTGATTGAGATAGATCTTCGACGATATCATAGAATTGGGTATCTTAAGGGCTAGGATTAAATACTGATTTCCAGATTGTACTCTTAGGAGGATGTAAAATTGCATTAGGGATGGGTTTTTCGATGGTAAGAGGGCTAGTAGAAGGAGGCGGAGAAGAAGGATTAGTAGAAGGACTTAGAAGAAGCGCCTTCATCCTTTCTCTATAGAGGTTTATCATATGTATGCTTTCGTGTGGTTAGTCCAACTATTTCGGCGTACATAATCTTAATTTCTTCCATGGAAGAAGAGGCACCATGCAAAGATGCATGGTCTATCAATTGTTGTTGAGATGGGAAAGGGTTAGTCAAGAATGTCGGTGTAGGATTATTTTTTAAAACTTTGTTGATATATTCATGTCTAGGACACTCCTTAGTGAAGTGTTCTTCTCCAAACAAAAGGTAGGGATACTTAGCTTACCTTTTTGGTTTTGATTAATTCTCTGGAGTCGTAGTCTTTGGGGTATCCCGCTGGTTTTCTAATTTTTTGGATTTACCTTTACCTTTCTTTTTATTTCCAGGTGATTGCAAGGATTGTACTGCATTCACTTCGGTGGAAACAATAGGAGTCGAGGAAGTTACAGGGGAAGAACTCTATTGGTTGGTGGGTTTTGCTACGGATGGGGGTTAGACAGTGTGTACAATACCATCCACATGATTTTCAAAAGGTGGCTTGGTAGGATTAGTGCTGGGATGAGGCGCATGAAGGATCGAATCATACAATGTTCCAGATGAGGAATAAACCAAGTCCAAGTACTACACATGGCTAATAGTGTGTTCCTCATTAACAACACCTCCCATAGCCACATCTCTAGCAATATGGGGCAACAATGAATTTGTGAACCAGTCAGCTAGCAATTGATCTAGAATAGGAGCCTTGATCAAATTTCATCGTCTCCTCCACTCATGAATGTAATCAGATATGTGGGTGGAGTTAGTTTTCCTAAGGGAAGTCAAGAGATTGGTACCAGTCTCATAATGTATTTGTAGTTGGAAATGAGTAAGAAATGTTGTTGCCAACAAACTGAAATCCACAAATGAATGTTGTGGAAGTTTGATGTACCACTTAGCAGCTGTACCAGCCAAATTTCTGTAGAAAAGTCACAAACAGATGGAATCATCCATCAAGGAGTTTGACGAACACCATAGATGGAAATTCATGACGTGATTTTTAGGATCTTCGCCTTGATTTCCATCAAACTTCGGAATGTCTGATGGTAACTTTACTAGAATAGTTGGCCAAAAAGGGTCATGTAGAATGGAATCATTGATTAATTTGGACAAGTCTGGAAAATGTAATGTTGCCAAAAAAGGGAGTTGCCTATTGGGTTGCATGTGATTATAATATTGATTAGGCATGGAAACCCCAGTAGGACCATAAGTTAGCTAAGGTTGGCCATAGTAACCTGCGTATTGTTGGTAATTGGGAGTGTTTTTCCCTACAAATGGTTGACCTGGGTTAGGCCTGACTTGGGTTCCTGTTATCACATATACATTTGCAGTTGGGATACCATCATGCAACATACAAACTAATCTCTTGTTCTATTCCGAGCTACTTTTCATGTGGGGTTTTAGCATGGATCATTACAGCTTCATCCATTACAGAGCCTTATTTGTCATATTTTCCTTGCTAGGACTGAGATTGAGGAGTCAATTGAGATGCTTTTGATGATGATCTAGTTCATTTCAGTAGAATAATAGATTGTAGTTGGTGCACACAGTATAGAGGGGCCCTATCAATTGGAGACATGTATAGATGGTGAGATTAGGTATATGCTTCTTTGGTTTAGTTTTGATCTATGATGTATGTCAAACACCTATGCTTATCATGTTAAGGATGATTGTGGTGACCTATGCTTATATTGTACCAATGCTTGAACTTGTGCCATGACTAATCAAAGAAATTGTTGTGAATACTGTTGCTCATGCCATGCTTGTACAAATAGTAAACCTTAGTGCTAGGTTAGTCTCATGTGTCACTTGACCCCATCCATCCAGTTCATCCATTTATGATCTTCATCCCATGACTTAGACTGTTTTAGACTTGTGGTATTGAAGATATTTTCCCCATATTGACCCCTGTACATGATATACTCCATGTTGTTATGGGTCTTTGGTTATGAAGTATGTGGCTTGGCCAGTGTGGTTGGGATCACTGGGAATTTATCCTTTAGTCATCAAAACAAGTGCTCCACCAAACAGTGTTGCTAAACACTAAAGAATCGAAATGCATAAAAGTAAAATCTAAAGGATGCAAAAGTATAAATGTTGTAAAAGGTAGTCAGTGGACAAGGGGTTGAACACTCATTATTTGAATAACGTAAGGCTCATTTTCCCTCCACAGGGGCAGCAAGGAGAGGCAAACCTGTCGGGGCTACGGAATGCTCGTTGGAAGCAGGTCTAGGCCTTAGTAATTTATTGGAGCCCAGAAGGATTCTAGGGAACCTAATCTTGTAGGTTGGATACTATCTTATGTGAAATGTGAAATGTATTGATAAAATGTTAATGGTCAAACGATGAGCACTCACTATTCGTATAGTGTTCGATTCATTTTCCTCCACAGGGAAACATGGTGAGACTATCTTGCAAAGGATGTCTCTTTGTCAGTACTAGAGCCCAAAAGGCTTCCAAGGCACCTGCCTTTGAAGGCTGACCAATGCTGTAAAGTAGTGCACAGGAAAACTTGCTAGAGTTTGAAGGCAACAATCCCCAAGTACTCTATCCATTTGTGAGACACCTCCATGCCCTATATATGTCACTTTGGTTGATTGTATTGGTTTTCATTCAGAGAGATCACAAAGTCCAATTTAGTCAAAATTCATTACCCATTCCTTATCCTTCATTTCCCATCCTCACCCAGTAGTAGCACACTGTTTACACTTTGTAAGTATGGCATGAACAAGCAAAATTCAAGAAGGTTCCAAGATTTTTCAGAAGCACAGGTGTATCTCTTACTATTATTATTATTGTCACCACGATTACGAATAACATTGATTTAAGATGGGTTTTGATATACACCTTTGGAGCATTTCTCACCCTGGATGTTTACAGGATCATATTGATTTGGTATCTCACCTTAAGTTTGGGTACTTTGATTTGGTCAACCCAGTTGACCAAGTCAAGCACAGTTCCCAAGGCAGCGACTCAAAAAACAACATGGTCTATATTTGTTCGAAACATGCATAGGACCAATACTGCGATTTCATTTTTTAGAGTTTGGCCCTGGTTCTCCTAATAAGTGATGATTATCACTTTATTTTGGTCAAATGATCAAATTTTATTATAGATGGTAGTGTATTTGGCCCTCCTAGAGCAATGTAGTGCTCCAATGGGTATGAGTAGTCACTTATACCATTCTTCTATGCCTCCAGATCATCCAAAGCATTTAATCTTCCACAGTTCTCACCCTGAACATATTTATGGTAATTTTATCAGTTTCCAGAGATTGTACCAGCAAAAATGAACTAGAAATTTCACTGAAAAAATTGATTTGGCCTCATAGGTCAAGGAAATGGCTTGGAATTTCGGCAGATGATGTGTCTCAGCATCTCGGACAGACCTTCAATAGTTTTCAATCAGCAGTTGTCTGAATTATTTTATTTTGGCTCAACCAGCGAGGAAATACCCCCAAGGGGTGCCCCCTCTAGTTGGCTAATGATGTATTTCATTGTTATATCATATGATTTGAAGTTGTAAAGGGGGCTAGGATGAATTAATCCCCTACTGACCCCATCCTATGTATTGTCATGTCACATCTTATGTTCTAATGTGACTTTCACTTTAGAGAGGTGTCCTTGAGCAAAGTGTGCACCCTCTTTTGACTTGGTCACTTAATCCATGTATTGATATTTTTATTGTTGATATCCACAGTTGATGATGTTATAATCTCAACTGTTGGATGCAAAAGTGAGTTATGGTTTACATCTCTCTCAAACTATTTAAGAGAGGTGACCCCCCATTATATTTCATAAGCTCTGGCACCAGAATTTGAATAAAAAGATTTTTCTGGGATTAATTTTTGTGTCTTGTAAATGATTAGATGATCTAATGATTGACATTGCTACTCTTATGTATTGAGTTTGTTTTGGGGTATATCTTATTTTTTCCTTTACCCATTTCATCAATAGGGAAAGAGGCGCACTAGGGAAGAGGGCGCATATGTGGGGAAAGTCGCCATTGCCCCAGCTCTTGAGTGTTCGGTTCAGGGATTATTTCTTTCTCTATGAATTTTGCTTCCTATTATTTCCTTATTTTGAATATATCATTTGTTTGTCTTACCAATTGATTTTCTCTGGCTTTGCAGGTTGAAGGGGGCGCTAGGGTGATTGGATGAGGCTCAACCACATCAAGATCTTCTATGAAAATACTCATTTGATCAAGAAAGTGACATTATTCATCATTTTTGAGGTCATCTACAAAATCTAGGTATGTCTCATAGGTATATTCTCTCTCGTTTAATTTATGTATGCATTGCCCATCATTGTTTTCACTGAAAACCCTTCTTAGACTTAGGAAAAAAGCACCGGACCAATTTACACTAGAAAAATGTGAATTTGGTGATCTGGGTTTTGTCTTGCATACTGAAAAACCATCTCTCCCTCATAGGCGTCAAAATTGGACCCCTCTTGCCATCTCCAGGCTTTGATCTTAGGAAAGAGAAAACACCCTCCTTATGCAGTTAGTCAGTTTACCTCTGTTTTTGTTATGGTTTCACTTGGAAATTATCATTGTCAAATCATCCATCCAAGATAGTGTGCAGGAATCCTTATTTATCAATATCAACTATGTCTTGGGGATTCTCAATTATCAACTTAAATCCCCCAAGGGTCTGGGTTTGATCATTTGAACTGGCACACTAAGATCCTAGATATGATTATAATCTTAATAAGCCACATGCTAGCTTGACTTGAGTAACATTTCCAATCAAGAATAACCATCCTACTCAAGTATCCTTAATTTGTGGCTCATTCGTATTATCTAGGGTTTCAGGTACTCACCTTACGTATTCTTCGTCATGTGTCTGATCTGGCGATTTGTCTTAGATCTTTCCTTTCAGGATAAATTTGGGTCTCCCCTTGTTACTTGGGCTTCTCTAGTGGCATAAAGTGCAGGAATCCCTAACTGGCGTGACAACCATCCATCTTTTGGGGGTTAGGGTTTTTGTAGGTCACGACTTTGGTTTCTTGTCCCCTCTGCCATCCTATATTGGATTTCTCTATTGGCGCATCTACAAGATCCTTCATAACATTTTTGGCATTGTTGTCGAGGAGGTAGAGGCTTACCTTGGTTCATTTATGTACCTCTGGTGTGAGTGAATGGTCTTACTGCTTATATTCATTCATATCACATCCGGTTTTAAACCTAGTGGTTGCATTTTCAAATTACTTAATTGGGTACAATCACTATTTTGTTTCTATCTCTCTTACAACATTTCATTTTGGTGAACACAGAAATTCGTTCACTTGGCGACTCCACAACATGACTCCCTTGAGGGACCTACCCATGAGTATAACCTTCGAAGCAGGAATAACCCTGAATGTTCATTAACGTACATTTGTAATAAAAACAAAAATCTTAAAGATCAATCTTTGAATTTCTTTTGGAGGGTGGTTAATTCACCACGACAAATTTTAGATAACCCTGCGGAATCTTTTCAATCAAGTCTTGTTTTCATTCAACCCAATTCTCCAACCAGTAGTTCGAATTCTCTTACTTCTCTGAATAGTCCCCCTATAGTAAACAATCCAATGACAAACACCAATCCTCCTGCGGGACCTAGGCATTTCGAAAGCCGAGCCAGGCCTTCCCATTTCGATTTCTCACTAATTCAAGGTGCTCCTCATGACATGCCTGAGAAGTATTTTGATAAAATTCCCAAATTCAATGGTTATTCAACAATTCATGTTGAAGAGCACATTGAATTGGCGCGGAATTACATGGATGCATATGGGGTCGAAGCTTAAGATGTTTACATTGTTTCCCTCAAAGCATCCTTGGAAAGAGATGCCTAGGGGTGGTTTGATAGATTACCTCCAGGATCAATAGATGGATACAATAACTTTTCCAGAAAACTCATAGAAGATTGGTCATCCAATCTAGACAATAGCTTCTTGCTAAATCAACTGTTTGAGGTCAAGAAGAAAGGTAATGAGACCATCCATGAATTCAACGTGAGATTTGAAAAATTGGTCTCTAATGTTCCCCAAGATCTAATACCAACAGAACAAGCAATACTTATTCTTTATTTAAACACTTTTGAAGGATGGTTTGGTTTGAATATCAAGGAAAAGAACCCAAATGACCTCAAGATAGCTTAAACCTGGGCTAAGAAAGCAAAAGCCAACATAACCTCTATGGGAAAGAAGAATTTTTTCGATGCTTACACTCCATCTTCCTCCCGTAGTGATCCAAAACCCAAAAGAGCTAAGGAACCTGTAGTTGAAGAGAAACCTACTCTAGAAGCGATGTTTGAGATGATGAAAAGTCTCACTTTTTTCACTAAGGATATAACAAAGACTAGGGAAAATTAATGATACAAAAATTCCTACAGCTCGAGACCTTATTAGAATAATCAGAGAGGGCCTGTGGAATACAACAATAGACAAATCTCTAGGAGAAATGAAGAAAACAAGAACGTAAACTTATGTGAGGAACCTGAAGAAGAGCTTGAAGTCTTTGACCCTGAGGATCAAGGCATAAACTTAGTTGAAGACTCCACTGATGAGGAGGATTTTGGTATAATATTGCTAGAAGAGGAATATTGGGAAGAAGAAGAAGAAATGGTGTGCACAACAACGCAACCCACCACTCAAGTTTACCAATGGAGAAATAAAGAACAAGACATTACACCATTCCTAGATAAGCATCTAATCTTAGAAGAGGAAAAATTGAAAGAACATGATTTTTGTGACTATGACCTAGGGATTGACATAGAGGAAGAATTGCATAAAGTCATGCAGAATGTATCCCTAAGTGAATTAGTAAAATTGCCATCGGTCAAAGATCAAGTTCAACAATTTTTTGATAATATCCCAGTGGCAAATGCTCCCAAGATTGTTTATGAATATTTCCACATTCAGAGTGTTAGAGTTCAAGAGGTAGAGGTAGACCCTCATATTCACATTCACACTGTTGTTTATGAGATGAAGAGTGGAGTACACCCTCCTTTCTATATCACATTGCAAATCAACAAACTCTTTGTCCATAATTGCATGTTAGACTTTGGAGCCGCTATGAACGTTATGCCTTTGAGAATTATGAAATAAATGGGATTAGATGTCACCTGTCCATATGGAAATGTTTTTGGAATTGATTCTAGGAGCGTCCAAGCATATCGCCTGATAAAAAACTTGAAGCCTGACTTGTTTGCTTGCCCTGATTTAAAGACCATGATGGGCGTAGTAGTGATTGATCTTCCTCCTATGTACGGCATGTTGTTATCTAGGAAATGGGTTGTTGGATTAGCTGGATACTTGATGATGGATTTATCATATGCTTGCATACCCAATTCTGACAAGAATTTGATTAGAACTTGTAGGGATCCCTTGATTGATGGATATCTCCTATGAAGACGGGTTGAAGAATACTTATGGGAAAAGCACCCCAGGTGTTGAAAGAATAAACATGGCAAGAAAAGACGATGACTGTACACCTATTTTATTTATGGGGTTATGTAGCTCTGATTTTGAGGATGAAGATGATGTAAGGTTTAGACAAGAGCTTATTCATCAGCAATTGATAGGGGAAATTATGGATAGTAATGTTGAATGTTTTTCTGAGACCCCTAATCATGTGTTGACTGAAGCCCCTTAATAAACCTTACATGTTGAAGCATTTTGTGTAACGAATAATATACCAAATACTCAAACTAGAATAATTCATCGCCCTGTTCAAGAGATTAGGCAAGACCTTAGAGATAACCCATGACAGGAAATGACGAGCCTTATTAATTGAAGTTGGGAGGAGGATGTTCTCATTAACGATGCTTTCGGAGAGGAATTTTCCCTAAATAATTTTCTTACTTTCCAAGCTGACATTTCCTCCCATTTAGTTGAAAACAAAAATCAAGCTCCTTCTGGTAATAGATCTGAATTTACTAATCAACATAAGCCGCCAGACCAAGGAGAAAATATGAGTAATTTTCGCTACCCAAAAATTTATCATTTTCCATGTTTTTTGTTACCTTCTGAGAGGCCTATAAATGAAAAAAATGATACATCTCACATTCCTATTATACATCCCGCATATTTAGAAGAAGAAGTAGAGAGAAATCTATCTAAAGCCTCCCAAAAGGGAAAACTACCTATGCATCACGGGGAAGGTTCTAGTAAGCAAGCCGACCATTCTGATACAATTTCTACCCTTGAAACTAATATTGATGAAGTATTCCGAGAATTTTGGAATATGGGGGAAACAGTTAAAGAAGCAGTGTCAGCACACCTAGAGGAGGTTGAGAGAGAGACTGACAAACCTAGAAGAGAGGTATGAGAGATCTTGGTTGGAAGAATTGTCATTCCTATAGATGGAGGTCCTCCAAATTTTAATGCTATAACTGAAAGAAGTAGGAAAATGCCATTTCCCCGTACTAAAGGAAACACTGGTGCCTCCATAACCTACCCAAGATATTCCAGTTGTGTCTTCATCCATTAACCAGTGTAGGTATTCCTATGGTGATAAGGTGATTGTTGAGAATCATGCATTTAATCATATCTCAATACAATCAGGAAACCTTTGGATGGGACCACTAATAGTAGAACAATTTATAGGTAATATGTATTTTTTATCTACTAAAGATGGTCGCAACTTCAAAATCCCTGTAAATCAAGTTTATTTAAGGGACTATGTCCCTAGCATGACTTAGCATATCATCTTTTTGCCATCAGTTAGAGTAGGTAGGATTGAATAAGGCTCTCTGAGAAGTAGTCAAGTCTGTTTTTTGCCTGATTAATGTATGAGTCTTCTAGTTACTAAGAAAATAAATACGACTAAGTTATAGTTGGAGCAAAGACCGATTGCAATTGGTCATGGAAATGAAGAGGTCGATAAGTGAATATCAACATGGAAGAGGAAGCATCATGGGAATTTCGACCAGCTATGGTTGATGACAGAGAAGAAGACCGACAAGCAAACAGTCTGGTTAAGGGAATATCGATGGACAAAGAAAGGATAATGAGCACAAGGGCTCAGAGTGAATCTAGTGGAAGGGAATGTCAATGGATAAAATATGACACAACAAGAATGTTCTTAAGGAAAGTAATGAGCACATGACATGTATCGGTCGTCATCCGACCGACAAAAAATCTGAGAACATAAAATAACCAGTACTATCACATGAAGCGGTTGTAGCATTAATGAATCAATAATGGTGGTAGTGGAGGATTCCAATTATCACTGCGCGTCAAGGAGAATACCAGAGGAAGCTAGAGGCTTCTAGAAGGTTCCTAAGCTGGAAGGTAAAGCGATGAATAAATTGTATAAATAGAGATCGAGGTGTAAGTTTTAAACCTATGCAAAGAAGAAAAACACACAAATTATTTTAAGCAAAACAAATATTAAAACAAATCATTCACACATAGACACATATATCTACGCTGGGAACCCTCAATCGAGAAAACCAACAAACCTTGGATCCACATCTCATATTTTCTAATTATCATTATGAATTCCTTACAATACAAGATATAGGTATTCAACAACATCCAATACTCTAATATGTTAACCTGGATTAGAAAATTGACTCCAATCCCTTAACCGGGAATAAATTACATATTTTTAGAAAATCCCCCAAAATAGCAAAAAATAGCCGCACATGTGTATATATTTTTACATTTTCACCAGACGCAACACTGAAAGTCACACCTCCCCTCCACACGGACATGCAAAAAAAAACATATACCCAACATTCTCCCACTTGTTGTTTTCTTTGCATATCAATGAGTCATGTACTGGTAGATTCATAGGTTTAGGGCATCAGTGCCCATATATTCTCTACACCAAGAGAACTTCTCTGTACTGACATACTTTGTTAATGAGTCTGCAACATTTTTCAAGGTGTCAACCTTCTCCAACAACACCTTCTTGTCTTAAATCATATCTCTCACAAAGTTAAATTGCACATCAATATGATTTCTCTAAGCATGATAAGAAAGGTTCTTTACCAGGAAGATTGCACTTTGGTTATTGCAATCTAACCTTAAAGCTTTTTGTACAAACCCAATACTTGAACACAGTTTCTGCAACCATACTACTTCTTTGTTGGCATGTGTGGTTTCCATGTATTCAACTTATATAGTTGAGAGTGCAACTTCAACCTTTCTCTTACTCATCCAACTGATAACTCCTCCAAATAGGTTAAACACATACCCACTTGTAGATCATCTACGATCAAGATCTCCAACCCAGTATGCATCAACAAATCCATGTACATTTATTACTCTGTATGGTTTAGGTCTTCCTTGGCAGTATATTGCATAATATGTGGTTCCATACAAGTATCTAAAGACCCTCTTTACAATTGGCCAATGCTCTTTCCTTGGCTTTGACATATATATGCTCAAAACTCCCACTGCATGAGCAATGTTTGGTCTAGTACAGACCATTGCATACATAAAAATTCCAACTACACTGGCATATGGAACATGTGACATATCTTCTTCCTCTCCAGGTCTTGGTACACTACTCTACATATAACTTTACACCTATAGGAATAGGAACCTTGACCGATTACTTTCATGCATGTTATACCTATGTAGTACCATCTCAATATATTTTCTTTGATTTAACCAAATCTTCATGTTTGCACGATCTCTTCTTATCTCCATTCCTAGAATGAAGTTTGTAGCACCAAGATCCTTCATGTCAAATGTGGAGGATAGTTGAGACTTCACTTCCTTTATAACATCTTTGTTGTTTCCAATCAGTAACATTCCATCAACATACAATACTATGTTAATGACGTGATCACCAATCTGTTTGGAGTATACACAGTTATCAACCTTTCTTCTCATAAACCCCAATCCAAGTACATATGTGTCAAAATTTTGGTACCACATCCTTGGATATTGCTTTAGACCTTTCTTCAGGTTGTATTTATAGCCAATAAAGATACATTTTGCATCTTTGTTATCCAACTTGCTCCTTTTCTCTTTTGGAACATGTACATAAGCATCACAACCAAAAACTTTTAGATGCTTAATAGAGGGTTTCTTACCAGTCCATACCTCTTGTGTATTTTTGTCAACCAACGCTGACGTGGGTGATCAATTTACCAAGTAACTTGTTGTCTCCACCGCCTCTACCCAAAGTTCTTATCCTATCCTAGGACTGCTTAGCATGCTTCTTGCTTTTTCCATCAGCGTCCTATTCATCCGCTCGGCAACTCCATTTTGTTGAGGGATGTATGGAGTAATCGTTTGCCTTGCTATACCACACTTCTTACAGAATTCCTCCAATTCATTCATGCATAACTCTCCACCATTATCTATCCTCGACGCCTTTATTTTCTTTTTTGATTGATTTTCTACAAGAGCCTTAAATTCTTTAAACTTAACAAATACTTCAAATTTCTTTTGAGGGAAATAAATCCACATGTTCCTTGATTAATCATCTATAAATGAAACATAATACACATATCTACCTAATGATGGAATAGGCACAGGTCCAAATACAACATTGTGTACTAACTCTAGAATTACCTTTGCTCTTGTAGCACCAGATGCAAATCTTACTCGATTATGTTTTCCATCTATGCAATGTTCACATAAATCAAAATACAGATTGTAATCAGTCATACCTTCAACCATACATTCACCTTGTAATGCTTGAAGTCCCATTTCTCTGATATGCCCCAAAATTTGATGCCATAGCATTGTCTTTCCTCTTGATGCAGTCAAGATTCTATCATCTTTACCTCCTTCCTCAAGCACAACAAAACTGTTACATTCACTAATGATGGTTCTTCCCAATAGTTTGTACAAAGTTCCATACCAAAATCCCCTCATCAATACCATTGATCCTTGAACCATTTTGAAACCAACATCTCCACATATAGTCTTTACACCTGCAGCATCCATATTTTCGACTAATCTCATGCTTCTTGCTAGATTTCGAATGTGTAGCACTCCAGGTAGAGTTCTAATCCTTCCATCCTTGAGTTTCATCTGGATGGTGAATCATCTCCCAAGTACACTTCTCCTCCATTGTACTTTTCATATTCATAGAACCATTCCCTATGAGGGTTCATATGACACGACGCACCTGATTAAATCAACCATATATCATGTTCTGAATGATAACCAATGGAAGCTAGGTACACATCCCCTCCTACTTCTGAGGAGGTCTTTGCCTCTGTGGAAGGGGTATCCTCATATACCTTTGCTTTCTCAAGATTCTTAGATTTGCAGTCCTTTTTATAGTGCCCAATTTTCTCGCATTTCCAACACTTCCTTATTCATTTTCCTGGGGATTTATATCTACCCTTAGATTTAGATCTCCCCCCATATCCCTTATTTGTGTTTCTCTCCTAGGGGTGACCTCTCATAGACAAGCAATCCATGTTATGATTATCCATGGTTTTCCGTCTCATCTCTTATGATAGTAGGGATGATACTATTTCATCAAATTTTAAGGTCGCTTGACTAGCACTACCTATTGCAACAATTAGGTTGTCCCATGAATCTGGCAAAGAACACAATAATGTAATACATTTATCTTCTCTAACCATTTTAATTCCAACAAAGCTTATCTGACTTACCATAGTATTGTATACATTCAGATGCTCTATCACTATCTCATTTTCATCCATTCTGAGATGAAACAATTTTATTTGCAGAAACAACTTGTTCACAAGGGATTTTTATTGATACAAACTCCCTAGTTTCCCCCAAACATTTACCGGACTATCTTCAACAGATATGTTCGACAACATAGAGTCTAATAAGCATAATCGTATTGTACTCCTCGCCCTTCTTTCCAATTTATCCCAATCATCTTATGGCGTTCCAGTGGGTTTCGTACTTGAATGCACAACAATCTACTATTCCTGATCTACAAGAATATCCCCCATTTTAAGCTTCCATAGCTCAAAATTTTGGCCGTTAAAATTCTCAATCTCAATTCTTGAACTATTCGCCATTCTCGTTCAATGCACAAATCAATGCTACAAAGATCCCACTGAACCCAGGTTTATCACAAACCTAAGATCTATCAATCATGTCGAACCCTCAGCAACAAAGGCGTCCCACTTATGCCAAAAATTGAGCTCTAATACCACGTGTAAGTTTTAAACCTGTGGATAGAAGAAAAGCATACATATTGTTTCAAGCAAAATAGAGATTACAACACAACATTCACACATAAACACAGAGATTTACCCTGGAAACCCTCAACCGGAAAAACCAACAAACCTTGGAGCCACACCTCATATTTTCTCATTGTCACTATAAATCTCTCACAATACAAAATATAGGCATTCTGTAGCATCCAATACCCTAATCCGTTAACTTGGATTAGAAAATAGACTCCAATCCCTTAACCAGGATTAAATTACATACTTTTATAAAATTCCAAAAATAACCAAAAACAACCACCCATTTCAAAGGGTATTTTCATTAATATCACCCCAAGAATCAATGATTGAGTGAATGATTCTTTACATCTTATCTATGAAACAGAGATTCAAAATATTTTGTAGGAAACTTTGAAAATGTATAATTCTACCTATCCTATCCATCACTTCAAGGTTTTGGATGGAAAGTATGCATGATGAACAAGTGGGGTTTCCAAAGGCAACAAGTCCCTGCCTTTAGAGATCAAGATCAAGCATCTATGTTGATCAACCAGTTGTTTGATCTCTAAGATCAAGCATTTATGTCGATCAACCAGTGGTTTGAGCAAGGGTATATTCAAGCAAAGATCTATTAGCTAGTCAATTGAGATAACATACTGATGGCTATTTGATGAGGAGCCATTTGAGGCAAAAAGGAAAACTCCAAGTTGTTCCCAAGAGCTATTCGAGGCAAGAGGACATTCCTATAGATATTTGAGGGTTGATTAGTTAATCTTTTGAGATAGACGAGTGGATATTGGCCAACTATTCGAAGGTATTAGTCAACCCTAGTTGCTTATTCCGAAACACTAGTATAAATCAATTGTTCAAGAGCATATCTCAAGCAGCACTTACTACAAAGTTTGAAAACACATATTGCCAGTAATCAAATATCAATAGAAAAATCATCTATGTGCTTTCTTAGGGAATAAAGGTAAAGTATATCATTGAATACTCTATAGAAAAAAATGTGGAATTTTTTTCATGCCTTGTACCTTCTTGATCCAATTTGAACTTGTTAACATGGTGTTTATTACATAAACACCTTTTTAGTTGTTCTGTTTATGGTAATTTGCACTCTGTTTGTGATCATTTGCAAGGACTATAGTTATGATGATGTTTGCAGATAATGCCCATGCTGGGCCTGGAACATCGCCAACTCTTGTTATCAGAGTTCCTGCTCCAACATAAACAACCCCCGTCCAGCAGCTCGAACACCGCCAACACTTGTGGCTTATTATCAGAGCGCCTACTGCAACATAAACAACCCTCACTCCAACATATCTAGCTTCCGCTCAGATATAGATGCTTCCAGTGCGATGAACACATGGAACATGTAGGAATCCACCTGTAGCCAACCACAACAACAAAGCTAGAATGAGACATTAACATAAACGCTACTAGCATTAACATTTTATGTTTGTTAGTTAAAGCTATATTAGAGATAAAATTAATGTATGATTTTTGTTACCATATCTCTAAGATATTTTAACCTGGTTTAACCATAAGTTGAAATATTTGAAATGAAAATGGCCTCGATATGAGGTCAAATAAGACCCCAAAGTTTTTTAGTAGTGGAAAATTAATGTTCAAAACAAAACTTACGATAAATACATAAACTTTGTATTGGTTTTTTTAGATTAATAAAACCCACGGTAAGTCAATTCATAGAGCTCTGTCATTTTGAAGCGAGTTGTTTAGGTGATGATTTTCTCTCTATTTTGGGTTAGTTTTTACCAGTTTCTTGTCATGAATCTTTATAGAGTGCAAGATTTTACAGAATGTGGGTGTTGAGAGGTTTTCATGCCACCTAATTTCATTTTTGCCTTTAAAATCATCCAACAAACAACAAAAATTACAGATTTTATAAATTAAATTTACCAAATTCCGACAAAAAAATCATCCTAAAAGTCAAAATCATCCCCTAGTGCTCTTGAGTGAAGGCCCAGACTAATAATATTCACTCATTTCAAAGTTCTAAACAAAAAGCATTTGTAATCGATAATATTCACCTATTTCAAAGGGTATCTTCATCAATTTCACTTCGATTAATCAATGATTACGTGAACTATTGCTTACACCTTATCTATAAAATGACATTCAAAGTAACGTGTGGGAGACTATTATGTATAGAAACTGTACATGATAGATAATGTTGGGCCATTTTAAAGTATTAACAAAAAAATTATACAATCGATTATATTTCCCATCTTTTCAAACTTTTTCTTTTGTTTTTTAACTTCATTGAATGACCAATTATTTACACTTTAATCGTGAAATGAAATTGATTTATACAATAATTATTTTATAATTTTTGTATTTTACTTTTTATATGTAATGTTTTTTTTCATTATTGAAAATTTCGATACTTTCATAGATGTTATATTCATCAGAAATTTGACTTTTTTTAAAAAAAAATTGATATACATTGTATTACTTTTTATATACATAATTAATAATATTTGTCATCTTAACAAGTATACTTTATTACTTTTATATAGATGATATTTGCCCATTTAAAATGTACATAATCAATAATATTTCCCCATCTTAACAAGTGTACTTTATTATTTATATAAATAATCGATAATATTTTCCCATTTCAAAAGTGTTTTTGTCAATTTCACTTAAAATAATCAATGATTGTGATTGATTCTTTACATCTAATATGTAAAAAAAAATGAAGATATTCTAATTCGAAACTTCAAAAATATATACTTCCTCTTACCTATTTATTACTTTATCACTTATAAAAAATATATACATTTCTTTATATTTTTCTTAATATTTCTCTATATTTTTATGGATGGTAGCTTGGATAAACCTTTCGCTTTGATTAATAAGCCTAACTCAATGAGGATATCAAATGAGACCCTTTTACATTTTATGCATAGTTCCCAAGGATTTAATCTCAAGACTTTCTGCTTACAATTTATAACTCTCAACCACTTGAATTAACCCACCAAAATAATTTATATAATACTTAACTTATTAATTTTGTAATTATTTTTAATATAAATTTTGTAATTATTTTTAATATAAATTTTGATATTTTATATTACATTTATTTTACAATTTTTTTAATATAGTTACATTTAAAAATATGTTTTTTAAAAAAACATTTTAATATATTATATATTTACACTTCAAAATATACTTTTAGCTATAAAAAAAATGGAAATAATAACAAACATAACATTCTTTCCCATATTTTAACCTTTCATTGAAACCAATTTTTTTTCTTTTTGTGTCAATGCTGCCAATGTGAACGAACTTTTTCTTTTAGTTTCCATGCTGCCAATGTGAACGAGTATTGTTATATTATAGTGTATAATTTTTTTAAATCAAATATGTGGAAGGAATACACATTTTTCTTTTTAAATGAACTTTTTTTTGGGATCATGTATTAACTTCATTTAATTAAATCAAGTTTATTATGCCTTTGACATATAGTTTTCAGTCGAGGTATTAGTTTATATGTTTTTATCAAATTTTCAAGCTTGAATATAGTCTAAACGTAGGAATGGGAATTTTATTTTTAAAAACAATTTTTAAAGTAGGAATTATTTAAACTATGATTGGCTTTTTGAGGTTGACACCTGCCATGTTATGTTTTTTTACCACCATGGGGCGACCGACAGATGTCAACTTGTTTTAATGCTTTCTCGAAATGTATGCAATAGACCTACACAAACTCACATGCTTCTACTACTTCTTTTTCCTTGCTGGTGCAGAAAGGATGCATGGAGACACACAGGAGGCATGCCACTACCTACATGCATGCAATTCAAATTTGCTCTAATATCATTGTTGGTGTCAAATTTCTCAATGAATACATCTATGGGCCGATACAAATTCCAAACACTGGTTAAATACATCTAATCATGAATCATTATGATTTTGAACTATAGGATCTGTCTCCGTGCGAGGTAATGGTTTTTAAATAGCTCATATGCTTATGTTAGTGGTGGTGACTTCGTTGCTAGTGAGTTTCGCGTGTGTGAAGATAGTAGCCATCTGTCCTCTCGCTCTTCTGGAAAGAGTCAGCCACTCGTTGAGGTGGCAACACCATCATCCTGCCTTCATCCTTCCATGGAAGACATATGCTCTGGAAGTTCTCGCTCTATAAAGCCCTACTCACCACACATACTCTTCCCTTGAGCCATTGAGTCCCACAAAGGAAAACAATCTAATTTTAGTGGATCAAAGGTTATTTTAGCTCTGTCGATCCTACGAATTTGTTTCATTTCCTTTGCTGGTAGATGCAAAATACACAATCGTTCATCCTGCCATTGATTACTTTATTTATAGAGCATTTTCAGAATTCAACAGATGTCACGAGCCTTTGTTGTATGGGACTATACAAGATTACTTGAAAGACTATTTGCCTCGCCTTATTGAGGCATCCAAAGCGGCTAAGAAGCAGGGAATTTCAATAGCTTTGAAACTTGTTTGTGGCACCTACATCACAAGAGAAACTATTGAGGCACAATCACTGGGCACCCCTTCAATTGTACATTCTATTATTATTGGCATACACAATTGTTACAATGCCTGCACTTCACTAATGTTAGAGAAGGTTTCCACGAGCAGAGAATCATTGCTACTGGCTATACACAATTTTCGAGTCTCATAAGCTTATTCTCATAATTTCATTATGATTGTGTTGATATTAAAATGTTCAATGACAAGGGTTTTATTTATTTATTGGTAATGGTAACAATTTATCAACAATGTTGGTCGCTGGTAAGGCTTAAGAATTGAGAATTATGACAAGAGGGCAAGCTAGGTTACTGTTCGCTCAACTAAATGGCATGTCGGATAGTATATCACTGGGTTTGGTGAAAGCGGTATTTGAGGTGAGCAAGTATCTTCTGTTTGGACGTATGGAAAAAGTGATGCCTTATCTCATCATGTAATATCCCAAACTGATATTCTATTGTTCTTGCTACTATGTTGTTTGTTCATACACTCAAAATTGTGCAAAAATACTACATAAACGTGCATGCAAAGGTGTCGTGCCAAATGGACCTAAAATATAGCTAAACTGGAGAGATTATAGGGCAAATACTTTCAAGAGAAAGATATACACATACCACTGATAAATAAGCTGATAGTACTCCATAGTTATGATGCATGCCTAGTGTGCCTAAATATAGTGTTGCTCTCCTTAGATTGATGCGCAGCTACAAGTGTGCCCTCTTCTGGAAGATATTGATGTTTTTGGAGGAGGAGGTGCCTGATGTTGCTGAAACTTTGTCGGGATGTTGACATTTACCTACCGGAGATATTGGATGCCACATGCAGAAATTTTTCCTCCTCTAAGGCACCGAGAGAATTGATCTGCCTCCTTGGTTCTCACATCCCCCTTCCTCGCGTATTTGCTGATATCTGCTCCAAATAAGTAAACGGGGAACTCATAATCACCGTATATAGTGGAGCGATCCTGCTGAGAAAGATGAATCTAACATGCAGAGGAAAAAATGAGCTTTAGGGTCCCAAAAAATCCTTCTTGGGTTTTCCAGCTATTCCCCAACTGCAAAACGTGAAACTGCAATAAAACTTTTATGTGTGTTGGATCATTGAATACATATGAATAAGATGAATGTTGATGACAGAACTAGATGGCATATCCTGAAAGAGATTAGGGCAGATAGATTTCACTGCCAAAATTCTTGGTAGTTGAAGACCTCATCTTCAACCCCAACTGTTGTTGTTGCACTTGTTGCTGCTGCTCCAAAACCCGAAATCAACAACGATAATAATGGATGTCCTCTTTGGTTCAATAACCCTTCTTAAATAGATTAGCATGTACTTTTAGGGTTTGCATGCCATTTTTTGGGTTTACGCGTCACTTTTGCATGCATGCAATTCTAATTTCATGTTGACTTTAAGCCTAAATAAATAAGGCTTTCTTTACCATACTAATAACTTAACACTAAATGAATGGCCTACTCTATTCTAAGTATCAAATGTCCTCGTTCAATTCCCTTTTATGCAGTAGCAACTCGAACCTATTGGAATTAATTAGGTTAGTGGGTGTTTTGGTGCTTAATTAGAAGAGGACCTTACAGTCCTCCCCGATTGAAATTGCTTGTTTTCAAGAAACTGCAAACTGGGATGTTGCAATACCTCCTCTCCCTCCCATGTGGCATCCTCCATAGGTAATTATTTCCATTTTACCAATTATTCTCGATTCACCCTGTTTCGAAGTTTCCTTTCTCGAACCTGTAGGATTCTCTCTGGAATAAGTACCAAAATCCCTTCATCTTCTATGGGAGGAAACTCAGTGGGTGAATCAATGTGTTATCCTACTGTTTTCTTGAGGTTGGATACATAAAATACATTGTGAATTTTGCTTTTCTCTAGAAGTTCTAGTTCATAAGCCACCTCTCCAACCTTCCTAACTACTTTATGAGGACCATAGAAGCGATGTTTTAGATTTTCTACCCCTTTTTTCTTGAGTGAAGATTGCCTATAAGTTTGTAGTCATAAATATACCAGATCTCCTACCTCAAAACTACGTTCAACCCTATGTCGATCTGCATATAGCTTCTATTGATTCTGAGCTGCCTGTAGATTCTCTTTTAGGACCTTAAGACTGTCTTGATTGTCCTATACCCAATAGTTTTCCTTTGGTGCTCTATTGTCTCCAAACTCTAAGTCTGCAAAGTTCAGTGCATCATAACCATATAGAGCATTGAAAGGTGTCATCTTAATAGACATATGGTGGGTGGTATTATAGAAGTAATCCCCTAGGTGTAGCCATTCAATCCATATCCTTTGTTGTCCTGCTAAATAATTCCTTAGATACCCCTCAATCCATTTTTTGACAATCTCACTCTTCCCATCACTCTGAGGATGATAACTTACATTAGTAGCAAGTTTTGTCCCCCCTAATCGGAACAACTCCTACCAGAAAGCACTAGTGATTTTAATGTCACGATCAGTTACAATGGTTTTGGGTAGCCCATGGAGTCTAAAAACCTCTCTAAAAAATAAGTTGGCTACCTATGATGTTGAATAGTCGGAATACGTAGCAAAAGAAGCGAGAAAATTTTGTCAACCGATCTACAACAACATATAAGCAATCTTGTCCCTATACCTTGGGTGAACCTATAATGAAGTTCATTGAGATGCTTTCCCACTTTTGCTCTGGTATCGGTAATGGTTGAAGTAACCCTACCAGATGAGTGTGTTTGATTTTATCCTGTTGGTAGATACTGCATTCCTGAACATGTTGTATTACATCCTCCTTGAGGCCTTTCCATGAGAACCTCTCTTTGATATGTCTGTAAGTTTTCAAGAACCATTGATGCCCTGATAATGGTGAATCATGCGATGCATGTATAATGTTTTGCTTTAAAGCTGACTCTGGAATGAGGTATATTCTACTCTTGTAATAGATGATGTCGTCAATTACCCTGTATCTGTCCATCTAATAATTCACAAGCAAAATTGTTTTTGGAATATTCTACAAACATAAGAGACCTTCAATCAGTAGATATACTCATGAGTGGTAATGAGGTTGGTCACCTGGATAAAGCATTAGATACAACATTGTTCTTTCCTTTAACATATTCTATTTCAATTTTGTATGCATATGCCTTACTGACCCATTTTTGTTGACGCTCATTCAATTCTTTATACTCCAAGAAGTATTTGAGGCTTTTCTGATATGTCTTGATTTTAAACCTGCTTCCCACCAAATACTGTCTGAATTTTGTTAATGCATGTAGGAAGGCTAGAATCTTCTCATCATATATATAGTAGTGGCGTTCATAATATTTAAGCTTTCAGCTTTCAAATGCAATCGGGTGATGGTTTTGCATCAATACCGCCCCTAATCCCTCTCTTGAAGTATCACACTCAATTATGAACGACTGTGAGAAATATGGTAGTGCCAAAACTGGACAAGAACTCATGATTGTTTTCATTTTCTGAAAGGTTTGTTGTGCCACTTCTATCCAGGTGAATGCCCATTTCTTTTTAATATTGGTGAGTGGTGCAACAAACTGAGAGAACCCCTTTACGTATCTCCTATAATATGTGCAAAGGCATAAGAATCCCTTAAGTTCGGTTACTGTCTTTGGTGTAGGGCAATCCAAGATAGCTCTAATATTTTCCATGTGAACCTGTACTCCCTCTGTATTGATTATATTCCCTAGATACAACATCTCCTTCATACCAAACTCACACTTAGACAATTTTTGTGTAAAGCGAATGTTCTTCTAGAATTCCCAGTACCTCATCCAAGTGTCTCAAATGCTCCTCCCAAGTTTTATTGTAAATCAAAATATCATCAAAGAACACCAGTAAATATTTCCATAATTATGCCTTGAAGGTGTGGTTCATGCAAGATTGGAAATTCGTTGGGGTGTTGGTGAGTCCGAAAGGCATGAATAGGAACACATAATGACCGTAGTGGCAACAAAAGGCTATTTTTGAAATATCCTGATCCCTTACTCGGATCTGATGGTACCCTGATCGAAGGTCAATTTTTGAAAAGTATTTCCCTCCCTATAACCCATCCAGTAATTCATAAATCATGGGGATGGGATACCTGTTTTTGATGGTTTTCTTGTTGAGTGCTCTATAATCAATACACATATGTAAGGTTCCATCTTTATTTTAAACCAAAAGCACCGATGATGCAAAAGGACTAGAACTTGGTCGAATATATCCTAGTTCCAACAATTCCTTGATTGTTTTATCCATATCATCCTTGTACATTTTCGGATATCTGTTTGAAGTGGTGATGACTGCTTGTGTCCCATCCTCTTACTTAGTAATGTGCTCAAATCCCCTATCTGGTGGTCGACCTACTGGAATATCTTTAAATACCCTCTCATGTTTATGTAATAGTGCCTGAATATCTGTTGGATGTTGGGTGTTGTTATTAGGAGGTTTTCTAAAAGTAACAAGGCATTCGGCTGACCATTCTATGTCTCCCTGTCTGAGTACGACATCCATTCTTTGTGATCATACTGGTTTGGCGGGATAAGTGTTTATGCCCCTCAAGACTACCTGTATTCCATGGTGAGCCTTTGGGATGATGAAAAGTCTCACTTTGTTCACTAAGGATATAACAAAGACTAGGGAAAATTAATGATACAAAAATTCCTACGGCTCGAGACCTTATTAGAATAATCGGAGAGGGCCTGTGGAATACAACAATAGACAAATCCATAGGAGAAATCAAGAAAACAAGAACGTGAACTTATGTGAGGAACCTGAAGAAGAGCCTGAAGTCTTTGACCCTGAGGATCAAGGCATAAACTTAGTTGAAGACTCAACTGATGAGGAGGATTTTGGTATAATATTTCTAGAAGAGGAATATTGTGAAGATGAAGAAGAAATGGTGTGCACAACAACGCAACCCACCACTCAAGTTTACCAATGGAGAAATAAAGAACAAGACATTACACCCTTCCTAGATAAGCATCTAATCTTAGAAGAGGAAAAATCGAAAGAACATGATCTTTGCAACTATGACCTAGGGATTGACATAGAGCAAGAATTGCATAAAGTCATGCAGAATGTATCCCTAAGTGAATTAGTAAAATTTCCATCAGTCAAAGATCAAGTTCAAGAAGTAGTGTCAGCACACCTAGAGGAGGTTGAGAGAGAGCCCGACAAACCTAGAAGAGAGGTATGAGAGATCTTGGTCGAAAGAATTGTCATTCCTATAGATGGAGGTCCTCCACATTTTAATGCTATAACTGAAAGAAGTAGGACAATGCCATTTCCCCGTACCAAAGGAAACACTAGTGCCTCCATAACCTACCTGAGATATTCCGGTTGTGTCTTCATCCATTAACCAGTGTAGGTATTCCTATGGTGATAAGGTGATTGTTGAGAATCATGCATTTAATCATATATCAATACAATCAGGAAACCTTTGGATGGGACCACTAATAGTAGAACGATTTAAAGGTAATATGTATTTTTTATCTACTAAAGATGGTCGCAATTTCAAAATTCTTGTAAATCAAGTTTATTTAAGGGACTATGTCCCTAGCATGACTTAGCATATCATATTTTTGCCATCAATTAGAGTAGGTAGGATTGAATAAGGCTCTCTGAGAAGTAGTCGAGTCTGTTTTCTGCCTGATTGATGTATGAGTCTTTTAGTTACTCAGTTTTGTCTGTCTTTTACTGCATTTGAAATGATTAGATTAGAATTTACTTTTCAGCACTTTACTTTCCAGCATTTATTTTCTGTCAGTTTATTTATGCATATATTTGTCCCATACATGTTGCTCTGGTATTTCTTGCTTCCATGTGCGTAGATAACAGGTAATACCTAGAGAGGAAGCAGAAAGCGGGAAGTGTTGGATTATTTGTTGCTAATGATGCTGCGGACCGGAGATTTATGAGGTTCTCAAGCATTCTCTTTATTAGAGCACTTTTCGCAGTTGGAGCCAGATGTTATCATATATATATTTTCAACTCGACTACCATCATGCATCATACAAACTTATCTCTTGTTCTATTCCGAGCTACTTTTCATGTGGGGTTTTAGCATGGATCATTACAACTTCAACCCTTCCATATCCTTGTTCATCAGACTTTACTTGGCATGACTAAGATTTAGGAGTCCATTGAGATGCTTTCGGTGACGACCTAGTTCATTTCAATAGAGCGGCATATTACAGTCGGTGCACATAGTACAGAGGGGCCCTATCAGTTGGAGACATGTATAGATGGTGAGATCAGGTATATGTTTCTTTCGTTTAGTTTTTATCTATGATGTATGTCAAACACATATGCTTGTCAGGTTAGGGTGATTATCGTGACCTATGCTTATATTGTATTAATGCTTGAACTTGTGCTATGACTAACCAAAGAATTTGTTGTGGAGGTCGTTTCTCATGACATGCTTGTACAAATAGTAAACCTTAGTGCTAGGTTGGTCTCATGTGTCACTTGACCCCATCCATCTAGTTCATCCATTTATGATTTTCATCCCATGACTTGGAATGTTTTAGACTTGTGAGATTGAATATGTTTTCCCCATCTTGACTCTTGTCCATCATAGACTCCATGTTGTTATTTGTATTTGGCTATGAAGTGTGTGGCTTGGATAGTGTGGCTACCTTCACTGGGAAGTTCTCCTTTAGTCCTCAAAACAAGTTCTCCACCAAACAATGTTGCTAAACACTAAAGCATCAGAACGCATAAAAGCTATATCTAAAGGATGCAAAACTATAAATGTTGTAAAAGGTAGTCAGTGGCCAAGGGTTTTAGCACTCATTTTTGTATAATGTAAGGCTCATGTTCCCTCCACATGGGTAGCAGGGAGAGGCAAACCCGTCGTGGCTATGGACTGCTCGTTGGCAACGGGTCTATTCCTAGTTAATTGAGTCATCACACAGGGGGATCTTGACTAAGGACGTCGAGCGAAATTGAGATGCTCGGATGAGAATACGACAGAGAAAAGAATATAATGAATGAAAAATATATTCAGATGGAACAAATGTTCGAATGGAGATTTGTTCTTCACCAAGATTAGCGAAGGGAGAAGATGTCACTAAGAATGGGTTGAAGTGGGTGATGTAAAGGAAACTGTGCATGTTTCTAAGAAGATCCAAGGGGGTGAACTGAGCAAGGACACTGGAAAAATTCTTGAGGATGAATTAGGTTGCAAGTGTGCTGACATGGTTGAGGAAATGAGGAAGAGTCCAAGGAAGGAAAACATGATTAGAAGAGTGAAGAAGAATGGACCAGTCAACATCTGGTACCAAGTATGGCATTGATTTTGACCCTAGGATTCTAATTTGGGAGCATCTATACCTGCAACCAAGAGATGAAGATAGGCAATGAGAAGCCATCTAGAAGGGGACAACGACCTTTCCAGATGAAGGATTGGACAGTATGCAATACCAATTGGTCAATCAATAGTATAAAAGTCAACGGAGCTGGTCGGGTCATAGGCAAACAGAAGAAGGAAAGCAGCCTAGGTCGTGAAAGGAGTTGAAGACCTTTTGTGTGAAGGCAAGGGTAGTCAATCCCAGAAGGTCATGAATATATTAGGAGTCGACTTGAGGAAGAATTCCCAGTCATGGTCAAAGGTAAGAAGCTAGTCAAAGGACTATGCGAGTTGGTGGTGAAGCTGACGTAAATGATGTTGAATACATTGAAGTAGTTGAGGGGGGAATAAGAGAAAATACCGACTACACTAGAGTGGTCAAGGAGGGGAGAAATAAGACTTGGTAATGTAGTCAAAGAAGCATATATTTGAGTATTGAGAGGTGTTGGATGAAGGAAATAATTCGAAGGCTAGGTGCCAGAGGAGTCAGACTTGAGGCTGACACAAATAGAAGAACGACTAGAGGGGTGGTCGAGTGGTCAGAAAGCACTTGGAGGGGAAGTTGATGATCCCAAGCTAGAATAGAGGAGGAAGTATTTCCCCAAGAAAATAAAGACGACTAAGTTATAGGTGTAGCAGAGACCGGTTGTGATTGGTCATGGAAATGAAGAGGTCGATAAGTGAATATCAACATGGAAGAGGAAGCGTTGTGAGAATTTCGACCAACTATGGTTGATGATAGAGAAGAAGACCGACAAGCAAACAGTCTAGTCAAGGGAATATCAATGGACAAATAAAGGAGAATGAACACAAGGACTCAAAGTGAAAGATGAAAGATGACACAACAAGAATGTTCTTAAAGGTGACTAATGAGCACATGACCCGTATCGGTCGTCATCCGACCGACGAAAAATCTGAGAACATAGAAGAACCAGTACTATCACATGAAGTGGTTGGAGCATTAATGAATCAATAATGGTGGTAGTTGAGGATTCCAATTATCACTGCACGTTAAGGAGAATACCAGAGGAAGCTAGATGCTTCTAGAAGGTTCCTAAGCAGGAAAGTAAAGCGATGAATAAATTGTATAAATAGAGATCGAGGTGTAAGTTTTAAACCTGTGCAGAGAGGAAAAACACACAAATTATTTTAAGCAAAACAAATATTAAAACAAATCATTCACACATAAACACATATATCTACCTTGGAAACCCTCAATCGGGAAAACCAACAAACCTTGGATCCACACCTCATATTTTCTAATTATCATTATGAATCCCTTACAATACAAGATATATGTATTCAACAACATCCAATACTCTAATCTGTAAATCTGGATTAGAAAATTGACTCCAATCCCTTAACCGGGAATAAATTACATATTTTTAGAAAATTCCCAAAAATAGCAAAAACAGCTGCACATGTTTATATATTTTTACATTTTTGCTAGACGCAACATTGAAAGGCACACCTCCCCTCCACACGCACACGCAAAAAAAATAACATATACCCAACATTCTCCCACTTGTTGTTTTATTTGCATATCAATGATTCATGTACTAGTAGATTCATAGGTTTAGGGCATCAATGCCCATATATTCTCTACACCAAGAGAACTTCTCTGTATTGACATACTTTGTTAATGAGTCTGCAACATTTTTCAAGGTGTCAACCTTCTCCAAAAACACCTTCTTGTATTAAATCATATCTCTCACAAAGTTATATTGCACATCAATATGATTTCTCTGAGCATGATAAGCAAGGTTCTTTACCAAGAAGATTGCACTTTGGTTATTGCAATCTAATCTTACAACTTTTTGTACAAACCCAATACTTGAACAAAGTTTATGCAACCATACTACTTCTTTGTTGGCATGTGTGGTTTCCATGTATTCAACTTATATAGTTGAGAGTGCAACTACAACCTTTCTCTTACTCATCTAACGGATAACTCCTCCAAAAAGGTTAAACACATACCCACTTGTAGATCATCTACGATCAATATCTCCAACCCAGTATGCATCAACAAATCCATGTACATCTATTACTCTGTATGGTTTAGGTCTTCCTTGGCAATAGATTGCATAATATGCGGTTCCATACAAGTATCTGAAGACCCTCTTTACAGTCGTCCAATGCTCTTTCCTTGGCTTTGACATATATATGCTCAAAACTCCCACTGCATAAGCAATGTCTAGTCTAGTACAGACCATTGCATACATCAAACTTCCAACTGCACTAGCATATGGAACTTGCGACATATCTTCTTCCTCTTCATGTCTTGGTACATTGCTCTACAGATAACTTTACACCTACAGGAATAGGAACCTTGACTGATTACTTTCATGCATGTTATACCTATGTAGTACCATCTCAATATATTTTCTTTGATTTAACCAAATCTTCATGTTTGCACGATCTCTTCTTATCTCCAATCCTAGGATGAAGTTTGGAGCACCGAGATCCTTTATGTCAAATGTGGAGGAAAGCCGAGACTTCACTTCCTTTATAACATCTTTGTTGTTTCCAATCAGCAACATTCCATCAACATATAGTACTATGTTAATGACGTGATCACCAATCTGTTTGGAGTATACACAGTTATCAACCTTTCTTCTCATAAACCCCAGTCCAAGTACATATGTGTCAAACTTTTGGTACCACATCCTTGGATATTACTTTAGACCGTAAAGGGACTTCTTTAGTTTACATACCAACTCTTTCTTTCTCTTTACTGTGAACCCTTCTGGTTGCTTCATGTAGATTTATTCTTCGATGTCTCCATGTAAGAACGTTGTCTTCACGTCCATATGCTATAATTCAAAATCAAAAACAACAATAATAGCAAGAATAAATCTAAAGGAAGTTAATTTTGCAATTGGAGAAAAAATTTCACCAAAATCAATTCCCTCTACCTGAGAATATCCCTTTGCCACCAAGCGAGATTTTTACTTCTCCACTTTACCTTCTGCATTCAGCTTCTTTTCAAACAACCTTTTGATCCCAATGAATTTTCTTCCAGGTGGTAACTGGACTAGATCCCAAGCTTCATTCTTGTCCAGGGCATCCATTTCTTCAACCATCTTCCAAAGGTCACGATCTTATGAATCAACAACTTCCTTCACATTTATAGGATCATCATTAGTAATAGACAAAGAAAAATGAGAGCAAAAATCAGGAGGGGAATACCTTTTTGTTTGCCTTCTTTCTCGAGATGATCTCCTCAAAACTGGGGTATGAGGTTCTTCCTCTTCTGATTCAACTTGTTCTGTTGAGTTAGATTCTTCACCTTCTAACTCAAACTCTATCTTCTCTAGTTGCTTTTCCATTGGATTCACTTCCTATCTGGGGACTTCTTTTACCTCTCTAAACACAACATTTCAACTGTAAACAATCTTCTTAGTTACAAGATTCCAAAGCTTATAACCTTTCATGTCGTATTTATAGCCAATAAAGATACATTTTGCATCTTTGTTATCGAACTTGCTCCTTTTCTCCTTTGGAACATGTACATAAGCATCACAACCAAAAAATTTCATATGCTTAATAGAGGGTTTCTTACTAGTCCATACCTCTTGTGGATTTTTGTCAACCAATGCTAATGTGGGTGATCGATTTACCAAGTAACATGTCTCCACCACATCTACCCAAAATTATTATCCTATCCTAGGACTACTTAGCATGCTTCTTGCTTTTTCCATCAGCGTCCTATTCATCCTCTCGGCAACTCCATTCTGTTGAGGTATGTATGGAGTAATCATTTGCCTTGATATACCACACTTCTTACATAATTCCTCAAATTCATTCATGCATAACTCTCTACCATTATCTATCCTCAACGCCTTTATTTTCTTTTCTGATTGATTTTCTACAAGAGCCTTAAATTCTTTAAACTTAACAAATACTTCACATTTCTTTTGAAGGAAATAAATCCACATGTTCCTTGATTAATCATCTATAAATGAAACATAATACACAGATCTACCTAATGATGGAATAGGCACAGGTCCAAATACAACATTGTGTACTAACTCTAGAATTACCTTTGCTCTTGTAGCACCAGATGCAAATCTTACTCGATTATGTTTTCCATCTATGCAATGTTCACATAAATCAAAATATAGATTGTAATCAGTCATACCTTCAACCATACATTCACCTTGTAATGCTCGAAGTCCCTCTTCTCTGATATGCTCCAAAATTTGATGCCATAGCATTGTCTTTCCTCCTGATGCAGTCAAGATTATGTCATCTTTACCTCCTTCCTCAAGCACAACAAAACTGTTACATTCATTAATGATGGCTCTTCCCAATAGTTTGTACAAAGTTCCATACCGAAATCCCTTCATCAATACCATTTATCCTCGAACCATTTTGAAACCAACATCTCCACATATAGTCTTTACACCTACAACATCCATCTTTCCGACTAATCTCATGCTTCTTGCTAGATTTGGAATTGTTGCGGCTGCAACTTTTTTCCCAAATTTTTAAAATTTTGGACCCTCCTTTTGATTTTATCTTGTCTGAGATTAGTTGCATTCCTGAACTTTGTTTTTTTCCCTTGCTACAATTTTGGATCGTTTGAAATTGAATTGAGGTCAACTGTTTTCTTGCTTTTCGGAAAACTATTTTTGCCTGCCAATGCTTTGACTGTGGAGTTTAAAGTTTTGACTTGAAATGTTGTCCTTTTTTATTTGAAATGGTTGTCCTTCATCGCTGTCAGAGGTCAGTTGAAGTCTGAGTCAAAACTTTTCTCTATGCCCCAGTTGTATCGAAGGTTAAACGAACTAACTTTAACGCTGCCCAGCCGAAGGTTTTTTTAGCATTTAACGCTTTGTTTTTATGTGTGCTTATTGTTGTCGAAGGTGTTTTGAACAGTGAATTGGGGTTCTAGTCTCAAGCGATGCTACCATTATGGAGGCCTTGTTGTTTATCTCACCGATGCTGCGGGTGTGCTTAGTTGTAATTTCGTCGATCCGTAGTTTTAGAACCTCCGATTGTTGATGTTTTTATTGTTGTGGAAGCCCAGTCAACTTTTCTCTACCACATTTCGGGAGTTGAATGATCTAATATTATTGTCTTTTTCACCGACACCGTGCAAAACGTGTAGTCTTTGTTTTATTTGAATGCTTAACTTTTGATTTTTTGCTGTCAAAAGTCTGTTAATGTTTGCGTCGGGGCATTAGTTATCTATGCCGCCGACGTTTCGGAAGGGAAATGAAGAATGACCCGATGGATAGTTTTAATCCTCACTGATTCCGTGGTTTTTATTGTTCAAACCTTTTGATTTTTGATGACTATGTTTTTTCCAACCTTTAGCACTTAGTCCTTCCGCTCGCCAATGCCGATGTGTTTAGTTGGTAGTGGTTCCAATTTCCAATGCATGATTAGGGTAGCGTTTAGTTCGGAAGCGCCGACATGGCGGAGATGTTGAGGCGTGAGTCATCGTTACTTAGCGTTAAGGTTCTCCAACGTCGATAGACTTCATAGTCTCGTGGAACCTGTAGTTTGTCTAAAGCCCGTCGTTGCGGCTGTGAATAGGACTATCATGTCGATGCTTTTGTGGTTTCGACCACCGATAGGGTTTTTTCCCGCCATGTTTGTGTGCTTTTACTCTTTTTTTTTGGGCGGCAAAGGTTTCTGATTCTTTTTATCATGATAGATTTTTCACGATGAGAACACAGTGCAGGGCCTCACATTTAATGATTAGTTTTATTTATAGTGTTGTTTACATTTTCTTGAAGGCAGTCCGTATTAATGTTGAGTTTTTCATTTTAACTGCAGACATACTTAGAGGATTTTTTTTTCAGATCCAGTTTGATGATATAAGCTGCTGCGAAGAAGGTGTATCTAAAGGACAAAGCAGAAGGGAGTTGGCTAAAGAAAAGAAAGCAAGAAGCAGAGATGTTGCTTAAAGAGAAGATAGTGAAGGTATGAGATCAAAAGACCAACGGATTATTGAGTAGAATCATTAGCAGTAGAGGCCCAAACTTGGAAAAGGTTCATCAGTTACTAAGCTGGTCCCTCTTTACAAAGTGCTCTTAAAATTTTAATATGAAATGTAACGTATTGTAATAAATCATGAGCACTCACTAAAGACAAATTGTGGGACTGAACGGTTGGGGGAAGCCCAAAGGTTACCGAGGGGCATCCCAAGAGTTTTGCTTGTAGTATAAGTATAGGAGAGTTAGATAGAACAAATGGACTTTTTCCCATTGAGACTTCTGAGAACATGTTGTAAGAAGAACTATTTCCTTTTGCAATAAGAATTACAAGTTTCCTATTGGAGAAAGCTTGGTGGAACTTTTCAAATGTCATGCCATGGATGTGTTGAATGTGAACTATTTTGTTTTCAGCTTTGTGTCCATTAACTGTGAGATCGTTCTAACTCTTTGAACCTATGTTCTTGTATGAATGCTCTCTAGTTTATTCTATGAAATTTCCATTATGAGTAATGAATGTTGTTCATAAACAATTAGCTATCTGGTTGTTCATATATCTATAAATGTTCATGTATTTTGAAATAAGTAATAGCTATCTGTGATTTTTCTTAATGCATGCGCAAAACACATTACTCATTGATGAATAATAATATTTCTCCCTAGGGATAGGTTAGATAGTTAGTTTTAGTTTTTCTTGCTAAGTGTGATTTAGATGCGAGAGAGTTAAGACGAGAGGTAAGAACATGCGCATCATAATTTGACCGCTCCTCGTATTCTCTATCAATATGCATTCTTAGATAGGCACTTGCATCTCATACTTAAATAATAAAAAACTAAAACATACACGGTAGAACGGGCTGTCATCGGTAAAACCTTTTATTTTTGTTACTTGACCTATGGCAGCCGGACCGTAAACTGGACGGATTCTCCATACCAAATAGTAACGGGCTAGTTGGGAACGTTTACTGGGGAGAATCCCTAGCTGTTTTTGCCTGCGATTTTCCAGGCCTCAACATTTTTTTGCACTAGAAGGAGGGTAGCCAATGCATGGTTGGACGAGGAAACTTATTTTCTCGAGATTATTCCACCGGTGATAGTTATGAAAGCAGTCTGTTTCCCAATCCAATTCCTGAAGAGAAGGGTAAAGAGCATTTGTATTCTGTTAATAACAAAGTAGTTAATGATCTAAGAAGACATACTAGGGCATATGTGAAGAAGATTGGAGGATTATCATTGATTCCTGTCTTTCCCATAAGAGAATATAAGAAGAAAGACCGTCCTATATTGGAAGACACAGTGTTGGTTGGATATTTTGAAGAACTAGTAGAAACAGTGTTACAAGAAGTTGTTCAGCCTTTGAATCAAGTGGGCCCAGATACACCTTATGGTTCACCTGTTCAAACCCCTATTCACTCACCACCTCATTCTCCACCCAGACTCATGGCAAATGTGAATGCAAATCAGCCACCCAACCCACCGAATCCACCACCTGCTTAGAGGGCTAGGTCACCTTTAAACCTAGCACCCCCTTTACATGACTTACCTCGGTCTTTTGAGAAAATGCTGCCCAAGTTTGACCCAAGTGAAATTATTTTGGTAGATGATCATTTGCAAAGATTTTACTTAGATATAGAAGGACTAAGGGATGGAGCACATGAAGATGTAGTATGCAGATTGTTTCCACATACCCTAAAAGGAGCAGCAGCCTCATGGTATTTTTCTCTGCCTGCAAACTCAATCACAGACTGGGATACTTTTGAAAGAATATTTAGAAGTAAGTATGCAGTCCAAAAAACTCATGCAGCGTTAATGAAAGGGTTGTGCGCTTTAAAGAAAGAAAGAAAAGAAAAAGTGCATAATTTCACCCAAAGGTTTGTTGTTTATCTTAATAATTCTTCCACCATCGATAAACCGTCTGATAAGGTATTGATCAAATACTATACTTCAGCTTTAGGGCCTGACTTGGCTATGTTTGCTAAAATGTCAGTCAAACCTATGTTATCAAAAACTTATGAAGAAGCTGAGAGAGTAGAAGCTGAAAGAGAGAGCATAGAAGATTATCCTGAGCAGTCGAGAGAAAAAGATTTTGGTAAGAAAGCCTTATTATTTACTAAGCCTAAGGAGGAGCAGTCACATGACTTCGAAGGAATGTTGAAAATGATGCAGAAACTATCTAACAAAGTGATAGATCTGGAAAAAGAAAAGGAGGCCCATAAAGAATTTAAGCCTTACTATGAAAGGGGAGGAGACAACAATCAATCTAAACCTTCTCCACACAGTCCTGCATCAATAAATTTAATTGAGGTGGGTATGGACATCTTTTGCACCTTTCATCAACAGCCTCATTCCGAAAAAATTTGCCCTCAATGGATCAATTCGATGACATTAGTAATGAATTAGCTATTGGACTCTAAACTAACAGAAGCTGATAATGAGGAAGAAAAGGGTAGTAAATCCACGGAAAAACAAGAGGATGATGCTATGGTTTTATGGGACTATGTCTCACTTTTTTATATAGAAGACAAAAGTGATCTAAAACATGGGAATATATCAGAAACAAATGTGACAACGAGAAGTCAAGGTTTGATAAAAGAAGACAGATCAATACTCCTGAAAATTAAGAGACTTCAAGAGAACGTGAAGAAAATTCAGAAAAGCACCACAGCTGACAAAATACCTGAATCCACCATTACAAGTCAAAATCCAAAGCAAATCAACATGCCTATTAAACCTGTTGAAGAGAAGATTGATAATGTAAAAAAGAATCTAGAAGAATATAAGATGGAGTATAATATTGTGGAAGATATTAAAAGGGCTAAGGCCAATATCTCACTATTTGAAATGTGTAATGTGCCTCAGCAGAAAGGAAAATTGTTAAAAGCACTTGAAGTACCTGAAGAAAAGCTTCCCACTGACAATCGATCAAAAGAGGAAGTTGGTGAAGCAAGTGGGGAAGGTAAATCTAGGTACAAAACCCCACAATTTCTCTTAACCTTTGAGATTTTCAACCACAACATGCATAATTGTTTGGTAGACTCAGGGTCATCAGTCAATGTTATGCCTCTTTCAGTCTGCAAAAATATCAATGGACAACCTAAACCATCTACCTAGCAAGTTATTCAGTTAGACAGGACAAATGTGAAGGTAATTGGGGAAATGGAGGATGTTCTCATTCGCCTATCTTCAAATGAAAAGGTATGTCAGTTTATCGATATTGTAGTAGCAGACATACCTGAGTCTTATGGACTTGTTTTGAGTCAGGATTGGTCAGCAAAGCTAAATGGATATTTTGCATCAAATTGGTCACATCTGTGGTTACCTTATAAAGGAAGTCCCAATCAAATTAAAGTATTAAGAGAGCCCCACATGAAGCACAATGTTACTCAGTTGGAGGGTAAGAATGAACCAGTGAATTCCGTATTGTGAAATTATCTAATTGAACTAGAACCGGGAAACTACCAAACGAAAGAAGCTAGCAGTGCATTCGACACCCAACCCAATCTCCTTCGGTTTTGACGGGCTGATGAGATTGATTGTAAAATAGTAGACTCAGTTTCAGATATAGTTTTTTCAAGAACAATAGGTGTAGTTTTTTATAATAAGTAGGCCTTTTGTAGTCAATCCTAGCCCCTTAACTTACAAATTTCCAGATTTACAAGGGGGGCAGAGAACTGACTAGTGAGTGGTTTAGTTCTCAAACTTTATTTTTCTTGATTTTTATTTCTTGATTATCTTGTACATAAATAAATTGATTGCTTGGTTGTTTATTTTTTATTTATTTTATTTTTGTTTGTTTTTAGTTTAGATTTTGGTTGATTTCAATAAAAGAAGAAAGCTTTTGGTTGCATGGAGAGCATCAGAATTCTGGATTAACTAAATCCTTGATTATAAGACTGTGTACTATTGATTTATCTGAAAGAATTTCTTCTAGTTTAGCAGTTTTCCTAAATGGCTATGAACACATTGAAGTTCTACTTAATCCTTGTAAATTAACCCAGGATCAAAAGGTCTAGAATACTATTTCGAAGCTCCATCCATCTCACATTTAAAATGTCCTAGGGGGTGACAGCAAAAGACCCACAGAAAGGAAGCAGGGTAAACAGTATATTATATATAAATGATCCCATGCCAAGAATTGAGAGCCAAAAGGCAAATAAGAGTCAAAAATCTCCTAAGAAAGCAATATGTATTAGAACAAAGTACTGAACCATATGAGTACAAAAAATTGCCAAAGTTCTTCTCCATCCGTGAGCTGAAATTTAAATACATATCTCACACAAAAGGACACTATGGATAGAGGAGCCTGAATAAAAAAATTCAAAAAGAAAGGCATGCAGGAGGACTCAAAAAGGACAAAAGTCCAAAAGCACAACAAGTGCAAAATGGCATGGGAATGAGGAGCAAATGAATATTTTTGTTTGCCATATGTTACAATCCTGTGGTGTCCAAGCTGGAAGCTACCCAAAGACAAAGGTAAAAAATGAAATTCATATTCCTGGCCTCAAAAGAGTTATCTAGACTTTTAAATATTGGTTCCCATTATCACTAAACTGGACTGTCGTCAATGATTAAAAGTACATACATTTTCCATTTGGGAAATCCAGACATCTAGAAAAATTCAACATGTTGGTTTTACTGTCAAACAGTCTGTTACTTAAGGAAGAAATTGTCCAAAGATCTGGATTCACCAGGTAGTCACCAATTGTTGCGGCTGCAACTTTTTTCCCAAATTTTTAAAATTTTGAATCCTCCTTTTGGTTTTATCTTGTCTGATATTAGTTGGATTCCTGAACTCTGTTTTTTTCCCTTGCTACTATTTTGGATCGTTTGAAGTTGAATTGAGGTCAACTGTTTTCTTGCTTTTCAGAAAACTATTTTTGTCTACCAATGCTTTGACTGTGGAGTTTAAAGTTTTGATTTGAAATGTTGTCCCTTTTTATTTGAAATGGTTGTCCTTCATCATTGTCGGAGGTCCGTTGAAGTCTGAGTCGAAACTTTTCTCTATGCCGCAGCTGTATCGGAGGTTAAACGAACTAAATTTAACGCTGCCCAGCCGAAGGTTTTTTGAGCACTTACCGCTTTGTTTTTATGTTTGCTTATCTGTCAGAGGTGTTTTGAACAGTGAATCGGGGTTCTAGTCTCAAGCAATGCCGTTGTTATGGAGACCTTGTTTTTTATCTCGCCGACGCTGCGGGTGAGCTTAGTTGTAATTCCGTCGATCCGTAGTTTTAGAACCTCTGATCGTCGACGTTTTTATTGTTGCGGAAGCCTAGTCAACTTTTATTTGCCGCTTTTCGAGAGTTGAATGATATAATATTATTGTCTTTTTCACTGACACCGCAGAAAATGTGTAGTCTTTGTTTTATTTGAATGCTTAACTTTTGATTTTTTGTTGTCGAAAGTCTATTAATGTCTGCGTCAGGGCATTAGTTATCTATGTTTCCGACGTTTCGGAAGGGAAACGAAGAATGACCCCACGGACAGTTTTAATCCTCGTCGATTCCGTGGTTTTTATTGTTCAAACCTTTTGATTTTCGATGACTATGTTTTTTTCGACCTTTAGCACTTAGTCCTTCCGCTCGTTCCGATGCATGATTAGGGTAGCGTTTAGTTCTGAAGTGCCGACACGGCAGAGATGTTGAGGTGTTCATCGTTACTTAGCGTTAAGGTTCTCCGACACCAATAGAATTCATATTCTTGTGGAACCCGTAGTCTGTTTGAAGCCCACCATTGTGGCTGTGAATAGGACTATCCTGCTGATGCTTTTGTGGTTCTGACCACCGATAGGGATTTTTCCCGCCATGTTTGTGTGCTTTTACTCTTTTTTTTTGGGTGGCAGAGGTTTCTGATCCTTTTTATCATGATATATTGTTCGCAATGAGAACACAGTGGAGGGCCTCACATTTAATGATTAGTTTTATTTATAGTGTGGTTTATGTTTTCTTGAAGGCAGACTGTATTAATGTTGAGTTTTTCATTTTAACTGCAGATGTACTTAGAGGATTTTTTTTTAAGATCCAATTTGATGATTGCTGCTGCGAAGAAGGCATATCCAAAGGACAAAGCAGAAGGGAGTTGGCTGAAGAAAAGAAAGCAAGAAGCAGAGATGTTTCTCAAAGAGAAGATAGTGAAGGTCTGAGATCAAAAGACCAATGGATTATTGAGCAGAATCATTAGCAGTAGAGGCCCAGACTTGGAAAAGGTTCATCAGTTACTAAGCTGGTCCCTCTTTACAAAGTGCTCTTAAAATCTTAATCTGAAATGTAACGTATTGTAATAAATCATGAGCACTCACTAAAGACAAATTGTGTGACTGAATAGTTGGGGGGAGCCCAAAGGTTACCGAGGGGCAGCCCAAGAGTTTTGCTTGTAGTATAAGTATAGGAGAGCTAGATAGAACAAATGGACTTTTTTCCATTGATATTTCTGAGAACATGTTGTAAGAAGAACTATTTCCTTTTGCAATAAGAATTACAAGTTTCCTGTTGGAGAAAGCTTGGTGGAACTTTTCAAATGCTGTGCCATGGATGTGTTGAATGTGAACTATTTCGTTTTTAGCTTTGTGTCCATTAACTGTGAGATCGTTCTAACTTTTTGAACCTATGTTCTTGTATGAATGCTCTCTAGTTTATTCTATGAAATTTCCACTATGAGTAATGAATGTTGTCCGTAAACAATTAGCTATCTGGTTGTTCATATATCTATAAATGTTCATGTATTTTGAAATAAGTAACAACTATCTGTGATTTTTCTTAATGCATGCACAAAACACATTACTCATTGATGAATAATAATCTTGCTCCCTAGGGATAGGTTAGATAGTTAGTTTTAGATTTTCTTGCTGTGTGTGATTTAGATGCAAGAGAGTTAAGACGAGAGGTAAGAACCTGTGCATCACATTGTGACCGCTCCTCGTATTCTCTATCAATCTACATTCTTATATAGGCACTTGCATCTCATACTTAAATAATAAAAAACTAAAACATACACGGTGGACTGGGCCGTAACTGGTAAAACCTTTTATTTTTGTTACTTGACCTAAGGTAGCCGGACCATAAACCAGACAGATTCCCCATACCAAACAGTAATGGGCTAGTTGGGAACGTTTACTAGGGAGAATCTATATCTGTTGTTGCCTACAATTTTTTAGGCCTCAACAGGAAAGCGTAGCACTCCAGGAAGAGTTCTAATCCTTCCATCCTTGAGTTTCATCTTGTCTCTACCACATCCAATGATACTGGATGGTGAATCATCTCCCAAGTACACTTCTCCTCCATTGTACTTTTCATATTCACAGAACCATTCCCAATGAGGGGTCATATGACATGACACACCTAATTAAATCAGCCATATATCATGTTCTGAATGATAACCAGTGGAAGCTAGGTACCCATACCCTCCTACTTCTTAAGAGGTCTTTGCCTCTGTGGAAGGGGTATCCTCATATACCTTTGCTTTCTCAACATTCTTAGATCTACAGTCCTTTTTATAGTGCCCAATTTTCCTGCATTTCTAACACTTCCTTATTCCTTTTCCTAGGGATTTAGATCTACCCTTAGATTTAGATCTCCCCCCATATTCCTTATTTGTGTTTCTCTCCTAGGAGCGACCTCTCATAGACAAGGAATCCATGTTATGATTATCCATGATTTTATGCCTCATCTCTTACGATAGTAGGGATGATACTATTTCATCAAATTTTAAGGTTGCTTGACTAGCACTACCTATTGCAACAATTAGGTTGTCCCATGAATCTGGTAAAGAACACAATAATGTAATACATTTATCTTCTCCAACCATTTTAATGCCAACAAAGGTTATCTGACTTTCCATACTATTGTATACATTCAGATGCTCTATCACTGTCTCATTTTCATCCATTCTAAGATGAAACAATCTTATTTGCAGAAACAACTTGTTCACAAGGGATTTTGATTGATACAAACTACCTAGTTTCCCCCAAATATTTACCGGACTATCTTCACGAGATACGTTCAACAACATAGAGTATGATAAGCATAATCATATTGTACTCCTCACCCTTCTTTCCAATTTATCCCAATCATCTTATGGCGTTCCAGTGGGTTTCGTACCTGAATGCACAACAATCCACTATTCCCGATCTACAAGAATATCCCCCATTTTAAGCTTCCATAGCTCAAAATTTTGGCCTAAAATTCTCGATCTCAATTCTCGAACTGTTCCCCATTCTCTTTCAATGCACAAATAAATGCTACAAAGATCCCACTGAACCCAGGTTTATCACAAACCTAAGATCTATCAATCACGTCGAACCCTCAGCAACAAAGGCGTCCCACTTATGCCAAAAATCGAGCTCTAATACCACGTGCAAGTTTTAAACCTGTGGAGAGAAGAAAATCATACATATTCTTTTAAGCAAAATAGAGATTACAACACAACATTCACACATAAATGCAGAGATTTACCTTGGAAACCCTCAACCGAAAAAACCAACAAACCTTGGAGCCACACCTCGTATTTTCTCATTGTCATTCTAAATCTCTCACAATACAAAATATAGGTAGTAGCATCCAATACCCTAATCCATTAACCCGGATTAGAAAATAGACTCCAATCCCTTAACCGGGATTAAATTACATATTTTTATAAAATTCCAAAAATAACCAAAAACAGCCACCCATTTCAAAGGGTATTTTCATTAATATCACCCCAAGAATCAATGATTGAGTGAATGATTGTTTATATCTTATCTATGAAACGAATATTTGAAATATTTTGTAGGAAACTTTGAAAATGTATAATTCTACCTATCCTATCCATCACTTCAAGGTTTTGGATGGAAAGTATGCATGATGAACAAGTGGGGTTTCCAAAGGCAACAAGTCCTTGCCTTTAGAGATCAAGATCAAGCATCTATGTTGATCAACCAGTTGTTTGATCTCTAAGATCAAGCATTTATGTCGATCTACCAGTTGTTTGAGAAAGGGTATATTCAAGTAAAGATCTATTATCTAGTCAATTGAGATAACATACTGATGGCTATTTGATGAGGAGCCATTTGAGGCAAAAGCGAAAACTCCAAGTTGTTCCCAATACCTATTCGAGGTAAGAGGACATTCCGATAGATATTTGAGGGTTGATTAGTTAATCTTTTGAGATAGACAAGTGGATATTGGCCAACTATTCAAAGGTATTACTCAACCCTAGTTGCTTATTCCGAAACGCTAGGATAAATCAATTGTTCAAGAGCATATCTCAAGCAGCACTTACTACAAAGTTTGAAAACACATATTGCCAGCAATCAAATAGCAATAGAAAAATAGCCTATGTGCTTTCTTAGGGAATAAAGGTAAAGTATATCATTGAATACTCTATAGAAAAATATGTGGAATTTTTTTCATGCCTTGTACCTTCTTGATCCAATTTGAACTTGTTAATATGGTGTTTATTACATAAACACCTTTTTGTTGTTGTTATGTTTATGGTAATTTGCACTCTATTTGTGATAATTTGCAAGGAATATAATTATGATGATGTTTGTAGATAATGCCCATGTTGGGCCTGGAACAACGGAAACTCTTGTTATCAAAGTGCCTGCTCCAACATATACAACCCCCCTCCAGCAACTCGAACACCGCCAACACTTGTGGCTTGTTATCAGAGCGCCTACTGCAACATAAACAACCCCCGCTACAACATATCCAGCTTTCGCTCAGATATAGATGCTTCCAGTGCGGTGAACACATGGAACATGCAGGAATCCACCTGTAGCCAGCCACAACAACGAAGCTAGAATGAGACGTTAACATAAACGCTACTAACATTAACATTTTATGTTTGTTAATTAATGCTATATTAGAGATCAAATTAATGTATGATTTTTGTTACCATATCTCTAAGCTCTTTTAACCTGGTTTAACCGTAAGTTGAAATATTTGAAATGAAAATGACCTCGATATGAGGTCAAATAAGACCCCAAAGTTTTTTAGTGGTGGAAAATTAATGTTCAAAACAAAACTTACGATAAATACATAAACTTTGTATTGTTTTTTTTAGATTAATAGAACCCACGGTAAGTCAATTCATAGAGCTCTGTCATTCTAAAGCGAGTAGTCTAGGTGATGATTTTCTCTCTGTTTTGGGTTAGTTTTTACTAGTTTCTGGTCATGAATCTTTATAGAGTGCAAAATTTTACAGAATGTGGGTGTTGGGAGATTTTCATGCCACCTAATTTCATTTTTTCCTTTAAAATCGTCCAACAAACAACAAAAATTACATATTTTATAAATTAAATTTACCAAATTCCGACAAAAAAAATCATCCTTAAAGTCAAAATCATCCCCTAGTTAAATGGCTCTTGAGTGAAGGCCAAGACTAATAATATTCACTCATTTCAAAGTTCTAAACAAAAAGCATTTGTAATCGATAATATTCACCTATTTCAAAGGGTATCTTCATCAATTTCACTTCGATTAATCAATGATTACGTGAACTATTGCTTACACCTTATCTATAAAATGACATTCAAAGTAACGTGTGGGAGACTATTATGTATAGAAACTGTACATGATAGATAATGTTGGGCCATTTCAAAGTATTAACAAAAAAATTATCCAATCGATTATATTTCCCATCTTTTCAAACTTTTTATTTTGTTTTTTAACTTCATTGAATGACCAATTATTTACACTTTATTCTTGAAATGAAATTGATTTATACAATAATTATTTTATAATTTTTGTATTTTACATTTTATATGTAATGTTTTTTTTATTATTGAAAATTTTAATACTTTCATAGATGTTATATTCATCAGAATTTTGACATTTTTATTTTTATTTTTTTGATATACATTGTAAATTACTTTTTATATACATAATTAATAATATTCGTCATCTTAACAAGTATACTTTATTACTTTTATATAGATGATATTTGCCCATTTAAAATGTACATAATCAATAATATTTCTCCATCTTAACAAGTGTACTTTATTATTTATATATATATAATCGATAATATTTGCCCATTTCAAAGGTGTTTTTGTCAATTTCACTTAAAATAATCAATGATTGTGATTGATTCTTTACATCTAATATGTAAAAATAAATGAAGATATTCTCATTCAGAACTTCGAAAATATATTCTTTCACTTACCTATTTATTACTTTATCATTTATAAAAAATATATACATTTCTTTATATTTCTCTATATTTTTATGGATGGTAGCTTGGATAAACCTTTCACTTTGATTACTAAGCCAAACTCAATAAGGATATCAAATGAGACCCTTTTACATTTTATGCATAGTTCCCAAGGATTTGATCTCAAGACTTTCTGCTTACAATTTATAACTCTCAACCACTTGAATTAACCCACTAAAGTAATTTATATAATACTTATCTTATTAATTTTGTAATTATTTTTAATATAAATTTTGACATTTTATATTACATTTATTTTACAATTTTTTTAATATATTTACATTTAAAAATATTTTGTTTAAATAACATTTTAATATATTATATATTTACGCTTCAAAATATACTTTTAACTGGGAATAATAATAAACATAACATTCTTTCCCATATTTTGAACCTTTCACTGAAACCAATTTTTTTTCTTTTTGTGTCCATGTTGCCAATGTGAACGAACTTTTTCTTTTAGTTTCCATGCTGCCAATGTGAACGAGTATTGTTATATTATAGTGTATAATTTTTTTAAATCAAATATGTGGAAGGAATACACATTTTTCTTTTTAAATGAACTTTTTGTTTTGATCATGTATTTACTCTTTTCAATTAAATCAAGTTTATTATGTCTTTGATATATAGTTTTCGGTTGGGGTATTAGTTTATATGTTTTTATCAAATTTTCAAGCTTGAATATAGTCTAAACGTAGGAATGGGAATTTTATTTTTAAAAACAATTTTTAAAGTAGGAATTATTTAAACTGTGATTGGCTTTTTGAGGTTGACACCTGCCTTGTTATGTGTTTTTACCACCATGGTGCGACCGACAGCGTCAACTTGTTTTAATGCTTTCTCGAAATGTATGCAATAGACCTACACAAATTCACATCCTTCAACTACTTCTTTTTCCTCACTGGTGCAGAAAGGATGCATGGAGACACATAGGAGGCATGCCACTGCCTACATGCATGCAATTCAAATTTGCTTTGCTATCATTGTTGGTGTCAAATTTCTCAATGAATACGTCTATGGGCCGATACAAATTCCAAACACTGGTTAAATACATCTAATTCTGAATCATTATGTTTTTGAACTATAGGATCTGTCTCCGTGCGAGGTAATGGTTTTTAAATAGCTCATATGCTTATGTTAGTGGTGGTGACTTCATTTCTAGTGAGTTTCGCGTGTGTGAAGATGGCATCCGTCTGTCCTCTCGCTCTTCTAGAAAGAGTCAGCCACTCGTTGAGGTGGCAACACCGTCATCCTACCTTCAGCCTTCCATGGAAGACATATGCTTTGGAATTTCTTGCTCTGTTAAGCCCTACTCACCACGCATACTCTTCCCTTGAGCCATTAAGTCCCACAAACGAAAATAGTCTAATTTCAGTGGATCAAAGGTTGTTTTAGCTCTGTCAATCCTACGAAGTTCTTTCGTTTCCTTTGCTGGTAGATGCAAAATACACAATCGTTCATCCTGCCATTGATTAATTTGTTTATAGAGCATTTTCAGAATTCAACATATGTCTTGTGAGCCTTTGTTGTATGGGATTATACAAGATTACTTGAATGACACTTTGCCTAGCCTTATTGAGGCATCCAAAGCGGCTAAGACGCAGGGCATTTCAATAGCTTTGAAACTTGTTCGTGGCACCTACATCACAAGAGAAACTGTCGAGGCACAATCATTGGGCACCCCTTCAATTGTACATTCTCTTATTATTGGCATACACAATTGTTACAATGCCTACACTTCACTGATGTTATAGAAGGTTTCCACGAGCGGAGCATCATTGCTACTGGCTATACACAATTTTCGACTCTCATAAGCTTATTCTCATAATTTCATTATGATTGTGTTGATATTAAAATGTTCAAAGACAAGGATTTTATTTATTTATTGGTAATGGTAACAATTTATCAACAAAATTGGTCGCTAGTAAGGCTTAAGAATTGAGAATTATGAGAAGAGGGCAAGCTAGGTTACAGTTCGCTCAACTAAATGGCATGTCAGATAGTGTATCACTAGGTTTGGTGAAAGGGGGATTTGAGGTGAGCAAGTATCTTCCGTTTGGACGTATGGAAAAAGTGATGCCTTATCTCATCATGTAATATCCCAAATTGATATTCTATTGTTCTTGCTACTATGTTGTTTGTTCATACACTCAAAATTGTGCAAAAATACTGAATAAACGTGCATGCAAAGGTGTCGTGCCAAATGGACCTAAAATATAGCTAAACTAGAGAGATTATAAGGCAAAGACTTTCAAGAGAAATATATACACATACCATTGATAAATAAGCTAATAGTACTCCAGAGTTATGATGCATGCCCAGTGTGCCCGAATATAGTGTTGCTCTCCTTAGATTGATGCGCAGCTACAAGTGTGCCCTCTTCTGGAAGATATTGACGTTTTTGGACGAGGAGGTGCCCGATGTTGCTGAAACTTTGTCGGGATGTTGGTCCTTACCTACTGGAGATATTGGATTCCACATGAAGAACTTTTACCTCCTCTAAGGCACCTAGAGAATTGATCTGCCTCCTTTGTTCTCACGCCCCCCTTCCTCGCATATTTGCTGATAACTACTCCAAATAAGTAAACTGGGAACTCATATTCACCCTATATAGTGGAGTGAGCCTACTGAGAAAGATGAAGCTAACATGCGGAGGAAAAACTGAGCTTTAGGGTCCCAACAAATCCTTCTTGGGTTTTCTAGCTATTCCCCAGCTGCAAAATGTGAAACTGCAAATAAACCTTTTGTGTGTGTTGGATCATTGAATACATATGAATAAGATGAATGTTGATGATAGACCTAGATGGCATATCTTGAAAGAGATTAGGGCAGATAGATTTCACTGCCAAAACCCTTGGTAGTTGAAGACCTCGTCTTCACCCCCAACTTTTGTTGTTTCACTTGCTGCTGTCGTTCCAAAACCCAAAATCAACAACAATAATAATAAATGTCCTCTTTAGTTAAATAACCCTTCTTAAATAGATTAACATGTACTTTTAGGGTTTGCATGCCATGTTTAGGGTTTACGCGTCCCTTTTGCATGCATGCAATTCTAATTTCATGTTGACTTTAAGCCTAAATAAATAAGGCTTTCTTTACCATACTGATAACTTAACACTGAATGAATCGCCTGCTCTATTCTAAGTATCAAATGTCCTCAGTCAATTCCCTTTTATGCAGTAGCCGCTCGAACCTATGGGAATTAAGTAGGTTAATTAGAAGAGGACATTATAGTCCTCCCCGCTTGAAATTGCTTGTCCTCAAGCAACTGCAAACTAGGATGTTGCAATACCTCCTCTCCCTCCCATGTGGCATCCTCCATAGGTAATTATTTCCATTTTACCAATTATTCTTAATTCACCCTATTTCAAAGTTTCCTTTCTCGAACCTGTAGGATTCTCTCTGGAATGAGTACCAAAATCCCTTCATCTTCTAAGAGAGGAAACTCGGTGGATGAAGCAATGTGTTGTCCTACTATTTTCTTGAGGTTGGATACATGAAATACATTGTGAATTTTGCTTTCCTATGGAAGTTCTAGTTCATAAGCCACCTCTCCAACCTTCCTAACTACTTTATAAGGACCATAGAAGAGAGGTTTAGATTTTCTACCCCTTTTTTCTTGATTGAAGATTGCCTATAAGGTTGTAGTCATAAATATACCAGATCTCCTACCTCAAAACTATGTTCAACCCTGTGTCGGTATGCATATAGCTTCTATTGATTATGAACTACCTGTAGATTCTCTTTTAGGACCTTAAGACTGTCTTGATTGTCCTGTACCCAATAGTTTGCCTTTGGTGCTCTATTGTGTCCAAAATATAAGTCTGCAAAGTTCAGTGCATCATAACCATATAGAGCCTTGAAAGGTGTCATCTTAATAGACATATGGTGGGTGGTATTATAGTAGTACTCCCCTAGGTGTAGCCATTCAATCCATGTCCTTTCTTGTCCTGGTACATAATTCCTTAGATACCCCTCAATCCATTTGTTGACAATCTCACTCTTCTCATCGCTTTGAGGATGATAACTTACATTAGTAGCAAGTTTTGTCCCCCCTAATCTGAACAACTCCTACCAGAAAGCACTGGTGAATTTAATGTCACGATCAGTGACAATGGTTTTGGGTAGCCCATGGAGTCTGAAAACCTCTCTGAAAAATAAGTTGGCTACCTATGATGTTGAATAGTCGAAATACGTAGCAAAATAAGCGAGAAAATTTGGTCAACCGATCTACGACCACATATAAGCAATCTTGTCCTTATACCTTGGGTAAACCTATAATGAAGTCCATCGAGATGCTTTCCCACTTTTGCTCTGGTATGGGTAATGGTTGAAGTAACCCTACCAGATGAGTGTGTTTGATTTTATTATGTTTGTAGATACTACATTCCCGAACATGTTGTATTACATCCTCCTTGAGGCCTTTCCATGAGAACCTCTCTCTGATATGTCTGTAAGTTTTCAAGAACCATTGATGCCCTGATAATGGTGAATCATGCGATGCATGTATAATTTTTTGCTTTAAAGATGACTCTGGAACGAGGTATATTCTACTCTTGTAATAGACGATGTCGTCAATTACCCTGTACCTGTCATCATGTATTTGTCCATCTAATAATTCACAAGCAAAATTGTTTTTGGAATATTCTACCAACAGAAGAGACCTTCAATCAATAGATATACTCATGAGTGGTAATGAGGTTGGTCGCCTGGATAAAGCATCAGCTACAACATTGTTCTTTCCTTTAACATATTCTATTTCAATTTCGTATGCATATGCCTTACTGACCCGTTTTTGTTGACTCTCATTCAATTCTTTATACTCCAAGAAGTATTTGAGGCTTTTGTGATATGTCTTGATTTTAAACCTGCTTCCCACCAAATACTATTTGAATTTTGTTAATACATGTAGGAAGGTTAGAATCTTCTCATCATATATAGAGTAGTGGCGTTCATAATCTTTAAGCTTTCAGCTTACAAATGTAATCGGGTGATGGTTTTGCATCAATACTGCCCCTAATCCCTCTCTTGAAGTATCACACTTAGCTATGAACGAATGTAAGAAATATGGTAGTGCCAAAACTAGACAAGAACTCATGATTGTTTTCATTTTTTGAAAGGCTTTTTGTGCCACTTCTATCAAGGTGAATGCCCATTTCTTTTTAAGATTGGTGAGTGGCGCGACAAATTGAGAGAACCCCTATACGTATCTCATGTAATATGTGCAAAGGCATAAGAATCCCTTCAGTTATGTTACTGTCTTTGGTGTAGGCCAATCCAAGATAGCTCTAATATTTTCCATGTGAACCTGTACTCCCTCTGTGTTGATTATATTCCCTAGATACAACATCTCCTTCATACCAAACTCACACTTAGACATTTTTTGTGTAAAGCGAATGTTCTTCTAGAATTCCCAGTACCTCATCCAAGTGTCTCAAATGCTCCTCCCAAGTTTTATTGTAAATCAAAATATCATCAAGGAACACCAATAAATATTTCCGTAATTGAGCCTTGAAGGTGTGGTTCATGCAAGATTGGAAATTTGTTGGGGTGTTGGTGAGTCTGAAAGGCATGACTAGGAACACATAATGACCATAGTGGCAACGAAAGGTTGTTTTTAAAATATCTTGATCCCTTACTCGAATCTGACGGTACCCTGATCGAAGGTCAATTTTTGAAAAGTATTTCCCCCCCTGTAACCCATCCATTAATTCATCAATCACGGGGATGGGATACCTGTTTTTGATGGTTTTCTTGTTGAGTGCTCTGTAATCAATACACATATGTAAGGTTGCATCTTTATTTTTAACCAAAAGCACCGATGATGCAAAAGGACTAGAACTTGGTCGAATATATCCTAGTTCCAACAATTCCATGATTGTTTTATCGATATCATCCTTGTACATTTTCGGATATCTGTCTGAAGTGGTGATGACTGCTTGTGTCCCCTCCTCTTACTCAATAATGTGCTCAAATCCCATATCTGGTGGTCAACCTACTGGAATATCTCTAAATACCCTCTCATGTTTCTCTAATAGTGCCTGAATATCTGCTAGATGTTGGGTGTTGTTATCAAAGAGGTTTTCTAAAAGTTACAAGGCATTCAGTTGACCATTCTATGTCTCCCTATCTAAGTACGACCTCCATTCTCTATGATGATGCTGGATTGGGGGGATAAGTGTTCATGCCCCTCAAGACTACCTGCATTCCATGGTGAGCCTTTGAGATGATGAAAAGTCTCACTTTGTTCACTAAGGATATAACAGAGACTAGGGAAAATTAACGATACAAAAATTCCTACGGCTCAAGACCTTATTAGAATAATCAAAGAGGGCCTGTGGAATACAACAATAGACAAATCCCTAGGAGAAATCAAGAAAACAAGAACGTGAACTTATGTGAGGAACCTGAAGAAGAGCCTGAAGTCTTTGACCCTGAGGATCAAGACATAAACTTAGTTGAAGACTCTACTGATGAGGAGGATTTTGGTATAATATTGCTAGAAGAGGAATATTGGGAAGAAGAAGAAGAAATGGTGTGCACAACAATGCAACCCACCACTCAAGTTTACCAGTGGAGAAATAAATAACAAGACATTACACCATTCCTAGATAAGCATCTAATCTTAGAAGAGGAAAAATTGAAAGAACATTATCTTTGCGACTATGACCTAGAGATTGACATAGAGAAAGAATTGCATAAAGTCATGCAGTATGTATCCCTAAGTGAATTAGTAAAATTGCCATCAGTCAAAGATCAAGTTCAATAATTTTTTGATAATATCCCAGTGGCAAATGCTCCTGAGATTTTTTATGAATATTTCCACATTCAGAGTGTTAGAGTTCGAGAGGTAGAGGTAGACCCTCATATTCACATTCACACTGTTGTTTATGAGATGAAGAGTGGAGGACACCCTCCTTTCTATATCACACTGCAAAATGAACAAACTCTTTCTCCATAATTTCATGTTAGACTTTGGAGCCGCTATGAACGTTATGCCTTTGAGAATTATGAAAGAAATGGGATTAGATGTCACCTGTCCATATGGAAATGTTTTTGGAATTGATTCTAGGAGCGTCCAAGCATATGGCCTGATAAAAAAACTTGAAGCTTGACTTGTTTGCTTGCCCTGATTTAAAGACCATGATGGGCGTAGTAGTGATTGATCTTCCTCCTATGTACGGCATGTTGCTATCTAGGAAATGGGTTGTTGGGTTAGGTGGATACTTGATGATGGATTTATCATACGCTTGCATACCCAATTCTGACAGGAATTTGATTAGAACTTGTAGGGAGCCCTTCATTGATGGATATCTCCTATGAAGACGGGTTGAAGAATACTTATGGGAAAAGCACCCCAGGTGTTGAAAGAATAAACATGGCAAGAAAAGACGATGACTATACACCTGTTTTATTTATGGGATTATGTAGCTCCGATTTTGAGGATGAAGATGATGTTAGGTTTAGACAAGAGCTTATTCATCAGCAATTGATAGGGGAAATTATGGATAGTAATGTTGAATGTTTTTCTGAGACCCCTAATCATGTGTTGACTGAAGCCCCTTAATCAACCTTACATGTTGAAGCATTTTGTGTAATGAATAATATACCAAATACTCAAACTAGAATAATTCACCGCCCTATCCGAGAGATTAGGCAAGACCTGAGAGATAACCCATGACAGGAAATGGCGAGCCTTATTAATTGACGTTGGGAGGAGGATGTTCTCATTAACAATGCTTTCAGAGAGGAATTTTCCCTAAATAATTTGCTTACTTTCCAAGCTGACATTTCCTCCCATTTAGTTGAAAACAAAAATCAAGCTCCTTCTGGTAATCGATCTGAATTTACTAATCAACATAAGCCTCCAGACTAAGGAGAAAATATGAGTAATTTTCGCTACCCAAAAATTTCTCATTTTCCATGTTTTTTGTTACCTTCTGAGAGGCCTCTAAATGAACAAAATGATACATCTCACATTCCTATTATACATCCAGCATCTTTAGAAGAAGAAGTAGAGAGAAATCGATCTAAAGCCTCCCAAAAGGGAAAACTACCTATGCCTCATGGGGAAGGTTCTAGTAAGCAAGCCGACCATTCTGATACAATTTCTCCCATTGAAACTAGTATTGATGAAGTACTCCGAGAATTTTGGAAGGTGGGGGAAACAGTTCAATAATCAGTGTCAGCACACCAAGAGGAGGTTGAGAGAGAGACCGACAAACCTAGAAGAGAGGTATGAGAGATCTTGGTTGGAAGAATTGTCATTCCTATAGACAGAGCTCCTCCACATTTTAATGCTATAACTGAAAGAAGTAGGACAATGCCATTTCCCTATACCAAAGGAAACACTGGTGCCTCCATAACCTACCCAAGATATTCCAATTATGTCTTCATCCATTAACCAGTGTAGGTATTCCTATGGTGATAAGGTGATTGTTGAGAATCATGCATTTAATCTTATCTCAATACAATCAGGAAATATTTGGATGGGACCACTAATAGTAGAATGATTTAAAGGTAATATGTATTTTTTATCTACTAACGATGGTCGCAATTTCAAAATTTCTGTAAATCAAGTTTATTTAAGGGTATATGTCCCTAGCATGACTTAGCATATCATCTTTTCACCATCAGTTGGAGTAGGTAGGATTGAATAAGGCTCTCTGAGAAGTAGTCGAGTCTATTTTCTGCCTGATTGATGTATGAGTCTTCTAGTTACTGAGTTTTGTCTGTCTTTTACCGCATTTGAAATGATTAGATTAGAATTTACTTTTCAGCACTTTACTTTCCAGCCTTTATTTCCTGTCAGTTTATTTATGCATATATTTGTCCCATACATGTTGCTCTGGTATTTCTTGCTTCCATGTGCGTAGATAACAGGTAATACCTAGAGAGGAAGCAGAAAGAGGGAAGTGTTGGATTATTTGTTGTTGATGATGCCGCAGACCAGAGATTTATGAGGTTCTCAAGCATTCTCTTTATTAGAGCACTTGTCCCAGTTGGAGCTAGATGTTGTCACATATACATTTTCAGCTCGACTACCATCATGCATCATACAAACTTATCTCTTGTTCTATTCCGTGCTACTTTTCATGTGGGGTTTTAGCATGGATCATTACAACTTCAACCGTTCCATATCCTTGTTCATTAGATTTTCCTTGCCATGACTGAGATTCAGGAGTCCATTGAGATGCTTTCGGTGACAACCTAGTTCATTTCAATAGAGCGGCATATTACAGTCGGTGCACATAGTACAGAGGGGCCCTATCAGTTGGACACATGTATAGATGGTGTAATCAGGTATCTGTTTCTTTCATTTAGTTTTTCTCTATGATGTATGTCAAACACATATGCTTGTCACGTTAGGGTGATTATGGTGACCTATGCTTATATTGTACTAATGCTTGAACTTGTTCTATGACTAACCAAAGAACTTGTTGTGAAGGTTGTTGCTCACGCCATGCTTGTACAAATAGTAAACCTTAGTGCTAGGTTGGTCTCATGTGTCACTTGACCCCATCCATCCAGTTCATCCATTTATAATTTTCATCCCATGACTTGGAATGTTTTAGACTTGTGAGATTGAATATCTTTTCCCCATCTTGTCTCTTGTCCATCACAGACTCCATCTTGTTATTTGTATTTGGCTATGAAGTGTGTGGCTTGGATAGTGTGGCTACATTCACTGGGAAGTTCTCCTTTAGTCCTCAAAACAAGTGCTCCACCAAACAATGTTGCTAAACACTAAAGCATCAGAACGCATAAAAGCTATATCTAAAGGATGCAAAACTATAAATGTTGTAAAAGGTAGTCAGTGGCCAAGGGTTTTAGCACTCATTTTTGTATAATGTAAGGCTCATGTTCCCTCCACATGGCTAGCAGGGAGAGGCAAACCCATCGTGGCTATGGACTGCTCGCTGGAAATGGGTCTATTCCTAGTTAATTGAGTCGTCGCACAGGGGGGTCTTGACTAAGGATGTCGAGCGGAATTGAGATGCTCGGATGAGAATACAACAAAGAAAGGAATATAATGAATGAAGAATATATTCGGATGGAACAAATGTTTGATTAGAGGTGTATTCTTCACCAATATTAGCGAAGGGAGAAGATGTCGCTAAGAATGGGTTGAAGTGGGTGATGTAAAGGAAACTGTGCATGTTGCTAAGAAGATCCAAGGAGGTGAACTGAGCAAGGACACTAGAAAAATCCTTGAGGATGAATTAGGTTGCAAGTGTGCTGACATGATCGAGGAAATGAGGAAGAGTCCAAGGAAGGAAAACAAGATTAGAAGAGTGAAGAAGAATGGACCAGTCAACATCTAGTACCAAGTATGGCATTGAATTTGACCCTAGGATTCTAGGATTTTGACCCTAGGATTCTATACCCGCAACCAACTGATGAAGATAGGCAATGAGAAGCCATCTAGAAGGGGGACAATGACCTTTCCAAACAAAGGATTGGACAGTATGCAAGCCCAATTGGTCAATCAATAGTATAAAAGTCAACAGAGCTGGTCGGGTCATAGACCAATAGAAGAAGGAAAGCAGCCTAGGTAGAGAAAGGAGTTGAAGACCTTTTGTGTGAAGGCAAGGGTAGTCAATCCTGGAAGGTCATGAATATATCAGGAGTCGACTTGAGGAATAATTCCCAGTCACGGTAAAAGGTAATAAGCTATTCAAAGGACTATGTGAGTTGGTGGTGAAGCTGATGTAGGTGATGTTGAATACATTAAATTAGTTGAGGGGGGGAATAGGACAAAATACTGACTACATTGGAGTGGTCAAGGAGGGGAGAAATAAGACTTGGTAATGTTGTCAAAGAAGCAAAGATTTGAGTATTGAGAGGTGTTTGATGAAGGAAATAATTCAAAGTCTAGGTGCCAGAGGAGTCGGACTTGAGGCTGACACAACTAGAAGAATGACCAGAGGGGTGGTCGAGTGGTCAGAAAGCACTTGGAGGGGAAGTTGATGATCCCAAGATAGAATAGAGGAGGAAGTATTTCCCCAAGAAAATAAAGACGACTAAGTTATAGTCCGAGCAGAGACTGGTTGTGATTGATCATGGAAATGAAGAGGTCGATAAGTGAATATCAACATGGAAGAGGAAGCGTTGTGGGAATTTTGACCAACTATGGTTGATGATAGAGAAGAAGACCGACAAGGAAACAGTCTGGTCAAAGGAATATCGATGGACAAAGAAAGGAGAATGAGCACAAGGACTCAGAGTTAATCTAATGGAAGGGAATGTCAATGGATGAAAGATGACACAACAAGAATGTTCTTAAAGGTGACTAATGAGCACATGACGCATATCGATCGTCATCCGGCCGACGAAAAATCTGAGAACATAGAAGAACCAGTACTATCACATGAATTGGTTGGAGCATTAATGAATCAATAATGGTGGTAGTTGAGGATTCCAATTATCACTACGCGTCAAGGAGAATACCAGAGGAAGCTAGAGGCTTCTAGAAGGTTCCTAAGCAGGAAGGTAAGGCGATGAATAAATTGTATAAATAGAGATCGAGGTGTAAGTTTTAAACCTGTGCAGAGAAGAAAAACACACAAATTATTTTAAGAAAAACAAATCATTCACACATAAACACATATATCTATCTTGGAAACCCTCAATCGGGAAAACCAACAAACCTTGGATCCACACCTCATATTTTCTAATTATCATTATGAATCCCTTAGAATACAAGATATAGGTATTCAACAACATCCAATACTTTAATCTGTTCACCTGGATTATAAAATTGACTCCAATCCCTTAACCAGGAATAAATTACATATTTTTAGAAAATTCCCAAAAATAGCAAAAAATAGTAGCACATGTTTATATATTTTTACATTTTCTCCAGACGCAACACTGAAAGGCACACCTCCCCTCCACACGCACATGAAAAAAAAATAACATATACCCAACATTCTCCCACTTGTTGTTTTCTTTCCATATCAATGAGTCATGTACTGGTAGATTCATAGGTTTAGGGCATCAATGCCCATATATTCTCTACACCAAGAGAACTTCTTTGTACTGACATACTTTGTTAATGAGTCTGCAACATTTTTCAAGGTGTCAACCTTCTCCAACAACACCTTCTTGTCTTAAATCATATCTCTCACAAAGTTATATTGCACATCAATATGATTTCTCTGAGCATGATAAGCAAGGTTCTTTACCATGAAGATTGCACTTTGGTTATTGCAATCTAACCTTACAGCTTTTTGTACAAACCCAATACTTGAACACAGTTTCTGCAACCGTACTACTTTTTTGTTGGCATGTGTGGTTTCCATGTATTCAACTTATATAGTTGAGAGTGCAGCTACAACCTTTCTCCTACTCATCCAACTAATAACTCCTCCAAATAGGTTAAACACATACCCACTTGTAGATCATCTACGATCAAGATCTCCAACCCAGTATGCATCAACAAATCCATGTACATCTATTACTCTGTATGGTTTAGGTCTTCCTTGGCAGTAGATTGCATAATATGTGGTTCCATACAAGTATTTGAAGACCTTCTTTACAGTTGTCCAATGCTCTTTCCTTGGATTTGACAAATATATGCTCAGAACTCCCATTGCATGAGCAATGTCTGGTCTAGTACAGACCATTGCATACATCAAACTTCCAATTGCAGTGGCATATGGAACTTGCGACATATCTTCTTCCTCTTCATGTCTTGGTACACTGCTCTACAGATAACTTTACACCTACAGGAATAGGAACCTTGAATGATTACTTTCATTCATGTTATACCTATGTAGTACCATCTCAATATATTTTCTTTGATTTAACCAAATCTTCATGTTTGCACGATCTCTTCTTATCTCCATTCCTAGATTGAAGTTTGCAGCAACGAGATCCTTCATGTCAAATGTGGAGGACAGCTGAGAGTTCACTTCCTTTATAACATCTTTGTTGTTTCCAATCACCAACATTCCATCAACATACAATACTATGTTAATGACGTGATCACCAGTCTGTTTGGAGTATACACAGTTATCAACCTTTCTTCTCATAAACCCCAATCCAAGTACATATGTGTCAAACTTTTGGTACCACATCCTTGGAGATTGCTTTAGACCGTAAAGGGACTTCTTTAGTTTACATACCAACTCTTTCTTTCCCTTTACTGTGAACCCTTCTGGTTGCTTCATGTAGATTTCTTCTTCGATATCTTCATGTCAGAACGTTGTCTACACATTCATATGCTATAATTCAAAATCAAAAGCAACAACAATAGCAAGAAGAAATCTAAAGGAAGTTAATTTTGCAATTGGAGAAAATATTTCACCAAAATCAATTCCCTCTACTTGAGAATATCCCTTTGCCACCAAGCGGGATTTTTACTTCTCCACGTTACCTTTTGCATTCAGCTTCTTTTCAAACAACCTTTCCATCCCAACAGATTTTCTTCCAGGTCGTAACTGGACTAGATCCTGTTAGGTCATGATTTTGTCTTCCTTAGTTTTATGCTTTTGTTTATGTTTTTTGGTTTGGTTTTACTCTTTACTCCTAGAAAATTTTGTTGATTGGGATAGTTTGAATTTTTCCCTTTAGCTTTTATGTTATTTGATTTCTTAGTTTATTTTTACAAGTTTTGGTTTGATTTCATGATCAAAGGGCTTATATAAGGCTTATATGGATTAAAAAGTCTGAAAAATAGCATATAAGTTTAATTGAGATTCCTAAACCAAGTTTAAACCCTTATCATTAGCATGATTTTTGAAAAACATTAACCTGAATTTTCTTGTAGCGCAAGCCAGAAAAAGTTACACAGAAGCGCTACAAGAAAGTCGTGCAAAGTTAAAAATCCTCTTTCAATGTTGCAGAGGCATAGTTCTTTAAAGCGCCGATGAGATAGTTCATAACGATTCCAATCGCCGATCGCAAACCTAGTTCGCTAAAGTGTCGACACTGCGGCAGCACAGTGGTTTAAAGCGCCGATAAGATAGATGATAGAGCTTCCAATTGCCGATCGCGAAGCTAGTGGTTTATGGTGCCGACATTGCGGCAACAATCTAGTTTAAAGCTCCAATGACATAGTTGATAAATCTTCCGATCGCCGATCGTGAAGAAAGTGATTTAAAAATCTGACACTGCGGCAGCACAATGGTATAGAGTTTCAAACGAGGTAATCAATAGAGCTTCCGATCGCCGATCGCAAAGCTAATGGTCTAAAGTCATTTTCTCAACGTTGCGGATATTTAGTTCTTTAAAGCACCAACACTGCAGCGGCATAGTCGCTTGTGGTTTCGATGCAGTAGAAATTAATGCTTCCGATCATCGATAAGTTAATAAGGGGAAGTGTTGATTCATTTAATTTTGAACCTTCGATTGTCGATGCTAAGAAGGGTTAGTAGTTAGTGATGGGAGACGTTGATACCGCGGGAAAATTCAATGTTAATCACTCTGACAAGTGTAAATATAATCAGGAAGGAAAATCATGGCGGTTTCTTGCAGAAGCGATGTAATAATAATGACAGAATATAATGAGACAAAGGCGTTTCCAATCACAGTTTTTCTTGAAGTGCACGTAGAACGGGTGGAGATCATGGCGGAAAATTAGTACTTGAAGATCGGAATTTTGAAACAGAATGAAAATCAGGGTTTTCAGGAGAAGGAAAAGGAAAACAGAGGATCAGTTCACACAGCTAAAACAGGCTCTCCAGGGACTGACTCAACAGAACGAGGAGATAACAAGGAGGGTTGCAGTTGCTTTACTAGTTGAAGCAACTAAAGACTTGTAAAGTTAGTTAAGAAAGTCATTTATTAGTTAAGTTTGGAAAGTCATTGTATTTTTGTATAATGATAGTTTAGATTGAAATATTCGATAGATAGGTTGAAAATCAGTTAGGTTTTAGTCCTTAACTGAATTTTGAAGGATAGTATTAATGTATGTCACAAAGAGGACTAGAGGTTCGATTTTTTGGCTGGCTAGAGGAGGTCTCCAGACTTGTTCATAAGCTAAGTAAATGACTCTTATGTGTATTTGAAGATTGATTATGAAATATATGCTCCATCTTACCCTTCAGTTTGTTCTCTGACTTCATTTATAGCTTCTTTTAGCTACTCAGTTGGTAATTTCATTGTTGGTTTAAAAATTTTAAGCTTGTAGTGCTTGCCATTTGTGGATGAACTTCAGTGCTATTTTCTGTTGGATACATGGTTATTATGTTATGCATATCAGTTTTTCTATGCTTGTGATTTATTTCTTATTTGGGTTATGAATGCATTCCCTCTTGTAACCAAACTTCACAACCAGAAAACCTTAAAAAACCCTAAAAATCGAGTTTTGTTTTATTGAAATATTTGAGATTATGTTGGCTTTTTTTCTTGTAGTCTGGAAACAATTTCTGGCATAAACAGATCCCAAGCATCATTTTTGTCCAGGGTATCCATTTCTTCAACCATATTCCAAAGGTCACGATCTTATGAATCAACAACTTCCTTCACATTTATAGGATCATCATTAGTAATAGACAAAGAAAAATGAGAGCGAAAATCAGGAGGGAAATACCTTTTTGGTTGCCTTCTTTCTCAAGATGATCTCCTCAAAACTGGGGTATGAGGTTCTTCCTCTTCTTATTCAACTTGTTCTGTTGAGTGAGATTCTTCACCTTCTAACTCAAACTCTATCTTCTCAGGTTCCTTTTCCATTGGATTCACTTCCTGTCTGGGGACTTATTTTACCTCTCTAGACACAACATCTCAACTGTAAACAATCTTCTTAGTTACAATATTCCAAAGCTTATAACCTTTCATGTCGTATTTATAGCCAATAAAGATACATTTTGCATCTTTGTTATCCAACTTGCTCCTTTTCTCCTTTGGAACATGTACATAAGCATCACAACCAAAAATTTTCAGATGCTTAATAGAGGTTTTCTTACCAATCCATACCTCTTGTGGATTTCTGTCAACCAATGCTGACATGGGTGATCAATTTACCAAGTAACATGTTGTCTCCACCGCCTCTACCCAAAATTCTTATCCTATCCTCGGACTGCTTAGCATGCTTCTTGCTTTTTCCATCAGTGTCCTATTCATCCTATCGGCAACTCCATTCTGTTGAGGTATGCATGGAGTAATAATTTGCCTTGCTATACCACACTTCTTACAGAATTCCTCAAATTCATTCATGCATAACTCTCCACCATTATCTATCCTCAACGCCTTTATTTTCTTTTCTGATTGATTTTCTACAAGAGCCTTAAATTCTTTAAACTTAACAAATACTTCAGATTTATTTTGAAGGTAATAAATCCGCACGTTCCTTGATTAATCATCTATAAATGAAACACAATACATAGATCTACCTAATGATGGAACAGGCACAGGTCCAAATACAACATTGTGTACAAACTCTAGAATTACCTTTGCTCTTGTAGCACGAGATGCAAATCTTACTCAATTATGTTTTCCATCTATGCAATGTTCACATAAATCAAAATAAAGATTGTAATTAGTCATACCTTCAACCATACATTCTCCTTGTAATGCTCAAAGTCCCTTTTCTTTGATATGCCCCAAAATTTGATGCCATAGCATTGTCTTTCCTCCTGATGCAATCAGGATTCTTTCATCTTTACCTCCTTCCTCAAGCACAACAAAACTATTACATTCATTAATGATGGTTCTTCCCAATAGTTTGTACAAAGTTCCATACCGAAATTCCCTCATCAATACCATTGATCCTCGAGCCATTTTGAAACCAACATCTCCACATATAGTCTTTACACCTACAGCATCCATCTTTTCGACTAATCTCATGCTTCTTGCTAGATTTGGAATGTGCAGCACTCCAGGTAGAGTTATAATCCTTCCATCCTTGAGTTTCATCTTAACTCTACCACGTCCAATGATATTGGATGGTGAATCATCTCCCAAGTACACTTCTCCTCCATTGTACTTTTCATATTCACAGAACCATTCCCTATGAGGGGTCATATGACATGATGCACCTGATTAAATCAGCCATATATCACGTTCTGAATGATAACCAGTGGAAGCTAGGTACAAATCCCCTCCTACTTCTGAGGAGTTCTTTGCCTCTGTGGAAGGGGTATCCTCATATACCTTTGCTTTCTCAACATTCTTAGATCTGCAATCCTTTTTATAGTGCCCAATTTTCCTACATTTCCAACACTTCCTTATTCCTTTTCCTGGGGATTTAGATCTACCCTTAGATTTAGATCTCCCCCCATATCCCTTATTTGTGTTTCTCTCCTAAGGGCGACCTCTCATAGACAAGGAATCCATGTTATGATTATCCATGGTTTTCCGCCTCATCTCTTATCATAGTAGGGATGATACTATTTCATCAATTATGGTCGCTTGACTAGCACTACCTATTTCAACAATTAGGTTGTCCCATGAATCTAGCAAAGAACACAATAATGTAATACATTTATATTCTTCAACCATTTTAATGCCAACAAAGGTTATCTGACTTACCATAGTATTGTATACATTCAGATGTTCTATCACTGTCTCATTTTCATCCATTCTGAGATGAAACAATTTTATTTGCAGAAACAACTTGTTCACAAGGGATTTTGATTGATACAAACTCCCTAGCTTCCCCCAAATATTTACCAGACTATCTTCACCTGATATGTTCAATAACATAGAGTCTGATAATCATAATCGTATTGTACTCCTCTCCCTTCGTTCCAATTTATCCCAATCATCTTATGGTGTTCCAGTGGGTTTCGTACCCGAATGCACAACAATCCATTATTCCCAATCTAAAAGAAAATCCCCCATTTTAAGCTTCCACAGCTAAAAATTGTGTCCATTAAAATTCTCGAACTGTTAGTCGTTCTCTTTCAATGCACAAATCAACTCTACAAAGATCCCATTGAACCCAGGTTTATCACAAACCTAATATCTATCAATCACGTCGAACCCTTAGCAACAGAGGCGTCCCACTTATGCCAAAAATCTAGCTCTAATACCACATGTAAGTTTTAAACCTGTGGAGAGAAAAAAAGCATACATATTCTTTTAAGCAAAATAGAGATTACAACACAACATTCACACATAAATGTAGATTTACCCTGGAAACCCTCAACCGGAAAAACCAACAAACCTTGGAGCCACACCTAGTATTTTCTCATTGTCATTATAAATCTCTCACAATACAAAATATAGGCATTCTGTAGCATCCAATACCCTAATCCATTAACCCGGATTAGAAAATAGACTCCAATCCCTTAACTGGGATTAAATTACATATTTTTATAAAATTCTGAAAATAACCAAAAACAACCACCCATTTCAAAGGGTATTTTCATTAATATCACCCCAAGAATCAATGATTGAGTGAATGATTGTTTACATCTTATCTATGAAACGAAGATTCGAAATATTTTGTAGGAAACTTTGAAAATGTATAATTATACCTATCCTATCCATCACTTCAAGGTTTTGAATGTAAAGTATGCATGATGAACAAGTGGGGTTTCCAAAGGCAACAAGTCCCTGCCTTTAGAGATCAAGATCAAGCATCTATGTTGATCAACCAGTTGTTTGATGTCTAAGATCAAGCATTTATGTCGATCAACAAGTTGTTTGAGCAAGGGTATATTCAAGCAAAGATATATTAGCTAGTCAATTGAGATAACATATTGATGGCTATTTGATGAGGAGCCATTTGAGGCAAAAGCGAAAAATCCAAGTTGTTCCCAAGAGCTATTCGAGGCAAGAGGACATTTCGATATATATTTGATGGTTGATTAGTTAATCTTTAGAGATAGATGAGTGGATATTGGCCAGCTATTCAAAGGTATTAGTCAACCCTAGTTGCTTATTTCGAAAAGCTAGGATAAATCAATTGTTCAAGAGCATATCTCAAGCTACACTTACTACAAAGTTTGAAAACACATATTGCCAGCAATCAAATCTCAATAGAAAAATTGTCTATGTGCTTTCTTAGGGAATAAAGGTAAAGTATATCATTGAATACTCTATAGAAAAAAATGTGGAATTTTTTTCATGCCTTGTACCTTCTTTATCCAATTTGAACTTGTTAACATGGTATTTATTACATAAACGCCTTTTTTTTTGTTCTGCTTATGGTAATTTGCACTCTGTTTCTGATAATTTGCAAGGAAGAGAGTTATGATGATGTTTGCAGATAATGCCCATGCTGGGTCTGGAACACTGCCAACTCTTGTTATCAGAGTGCCTGCTCCAACATATACAACCCCCCTCCAGCAGCTCGAACACCGCCAACACTTGTGGCTTGTTATCAGAGCGCCTATTGCAACATAAACAAACCTCGCTCCAACATATCCAGCTTCTGCTCAGATATAGATGCTTCCAGTGCGGTGAACACATGGAACATGCAGGAATCCACCTGTAGCCAACCAATAGCTCATATGCTTATGTTAGTGGTGGTGACTTTGTTGCTAGTGAGTTTCGCGTGTGTGAAGATGGAAGCCATCTGTCCTCTCGCTCTTCTGGAAAGAGTCAGCCACTCATTGAGGTGGCAACACCGTCATCCTGCCGTCAATCTTCCATGGAAGACATATGCTCTGGAAGTTCTCGCTCTGTCAAGCCCTACTCACCACACATACTCTTCCCTTGATCCATTGAGTCCCACAAAGGAAAACAATCTAATTTCAGTGGATCAAAGGTTGTTTTAGCTCTGTCGATCCTACGAAGTTGTTTCGTTTCCTTTGCTGGTAGATGCAAAATACACAATCGTTCATCCTGTAATTGATTACTTTATTTATAGAGCATTTTCAGAATTCAAAATATGTCACGAGCCTTTGTTGTATGGGACTATACAAGATTACTTGAAAGACTCTTTGCCTCGCCTTATTGAGGCATCCAAAGCGGCTAAGAAGCAAGGCATTTCAATAGCTTTGAAACTTGTTCATGGAACCTACATCACAAGGGAAACTGTCGAGGCACAATCACTCGGCGCCCCTTCAATTGTACATTCTCTTATTATTGGCATACACAATTGTTACAATGCTTGCACTTCACTGATGTTAGAGAAGGTTTCCATGAGCATAGCATCATTGCTACTGGTTATCCACAATTTTCGAGTCTCATAATCTTATTCTCATAATTTCATTATGATTGTATTGATATTAAAATGTTCAATGACAAGGGTTTTATTTATTTATTGGTAATGGTAACAATTTATCAACAAAATTGGTCGCTGGTAATGCTTAAGAATTGAGAATTATGAGAAGAGGGCAAGCTAGGTTACAGTTCGCTCAACTAAATGGCATGTCGGATAGTCTATCGCTGGGTTTGGTGAAAGCGGGATTTGAGGTGAGCAAGTATCTTCCGTTTGGACATATGGAAAAAGTGATGCCTTATCTCATCATGTAATATCCCAAACTGATATTCTATTGTTCTTACTACTATGTTGTTTGTTCATATACTCAAAATTGTGCAAAAATACTGAATAAACGTGCATGCAAAGGTGTCATGCCAAATGGACCTAAAATGTAGCTAAACTGGAGAGATTATAGGGAAAAAAAATTCAAAAGAAAGATATACACATACCACTGATAAATAAGCTGATAGTACTCTAGAGTTATGATGCATGCCCAGTGTGCCCGAATATAGTGTTGCTCTCCTTAGATTGATGCGCAGCTACAAGTGTGCCCTCTTCTGGAAGATATTGACGTTTTTGGAGGAGGAGGTGCCCGATGTTGCTGAAACTTTGTCGGGATGTTGGTCTTTACCTACCAAAGATATTGGATGCCACATGAAGAAATTTTTCCTCCTCTAAGGCACCTAGAGAATTGATCTGCCTCCTTGGTTCTCACGTCCCCTTTCCTCGCGTATTTGTTGATAACTGCTCCAAATAAGTAAACTGGGAACTCATAATTACCCTATATAGTTGAGTGAGCCTGCTAAGAAAGATGAAGCTAACATGCAGAGGAAAAGCTGAGCTTTAGGGTCCCAACAAATCCTTCTTGGGTTTTCCATCTATTCCCCAGCTGTAAAACGTGAAAATGCAAATAAACCTTTTATGTGTGTTGGATCATTGAATACATATGAATAAGATGATTGTTGATGATAGACCTAGATGGCATATCCTGAAAGAGATTAGTGCAAATAGATTTCACTGCCAAAACCCTTGGTAGGTGAAGACCACGTCTCCACCCCCAACTGTTGTTGTTGCACTTGCTGCTGCTGCACCAAAACCTGAAATCAACAACAATAATAATAGATGTCCTCTTTGGTTCAATAACCCTTCTTAAATATATTAGAATGTACTTTTAGGGTTTGCATGTCATTTTTAGGGTTAACGTGTCACTTTTGCATGCATGCAATTCTAATTTCATGTTGTCTTTAAGCCTAAATAAATAAGTCTTTCCTTACCATACTGATAACTTAACACTGAATGAATGGCCTGCTCCGTTCTAAGTATCAAATGTCCTTAGTCAATTCCCTTTTACACAGTAGCTGCTCGAACCTATGGGAATTAAGTAGGTTAGTGGGTGTTTTGGTGCTTAATTAGAAGAGGACATTACAGTCCTCCCCGCTTGAAATTGGTTGTCCTTAAGAAACTGCAAACTAGGATGTTGCAATACCTCCTCTCCCTCCCATGTGGCATCCTCCATAGGTAATTATTTCCATTTTACCAATTATTCTTGATTCACCCTGTTTCAAAGTTTCCTTTCTTGAACCTGTAGGATTCTCTCTGGAATGAGTACCAAAATCCCTTCATCTTCTAAGGGAGGAAACTTGGTGGATGAAGCAATGTGTTGTCCTACTGTTTTCTAGAGGTTGGATACATGAAATACATTGTGAATTTTGATTTCCTCTCAAATTTCTAGTTCATAGGCCACCTCTCCAGCCTTCCTAAATACTTTATAAGGACCATAGAAGCGAGGTTTTAGATTTTCTACCCCTTTTTTCTTGAGTGAAGATTGCCTATAAGGTTGTAGTCGTAAATATACTAGATCTCCTACCTCAAAACTACGTTCAACCGTGTGTCGGTCTACATATAGCTTCTATTGATTCTGAGCTTCCTGTAGATTCTCTTTTAGGACCTTAAGACTCTCTTGATTGTCCTGTACCCAATATTTTTCCTTTGGTGCTCTATTGTCTCCAAAATCTAAGTCTACAAATTTCAGTGCATCATAACCATATAGATCCTTGAAAGGTGTCATCTTAATAGACATATGGTGGGTGGTATTATAGCAGTACTCCCCTAGGTGTAGCCATTCAATCCATGTCCTTTGTTGTCCTGCTACATAATTCCTTAGATACCCCTCAATCCATTTGTTGACAATCTCACTCTGCCCGTCGCTCTGAGGATGATAACTTACATTAGTAGCAAGTTTTTTCCCCCCTAATTTGAACAACTCCTACCAGAAAGCACTGGTGAATTTAATGTCACGATCAGTGACAATGGTTTTGGGTAGCCCATGGAGTCTGAAAACCTCTCTGAAAAATAAGTCGGCTACCTATGATGTTGAATAGTCGAAATATGTAGCAAAAGAAGCGAGAAAATTTGGTCAACCGGTCTACGACCACATATAAGCAATCTTGTGACCTGGAACCCATGGTTCCTGACAAGTAAAACACAATTTTTTCCTTCTCAAATCTTTCCTCATGTCATCGTCCAACCAATTTTTCTTTGGCCATTCCTGTTGAAAAGGTTTTTTTTCTTTATCTTTTATTGGGAATTTTGTTTTGCTTGAAAACCTGTTCTTAGGGACTGATTATTGTAGATCTCTGGTTCTGTTGATCGCATCCTGCAGAGTAGATGGTTTGTAGGCTTTCACACACCCACGTAAAGGATCTGTCAACGCCTCTAAAAATAACATAATCAGTCTACTCTCGGACACATCTGTTACCATAACAACTACTCTCTAAAACTCTGAGATGAAGGCCTCGACACTTCCTGTCTTTTTGAGCTACGCCAACTCTCTAAAATGTATCTCTAGGTCTCTTTTTTCAAATCACTCCATGAGATTCTGGGTGAACTCACTATAGGAACTAATGGTGTTGGGACCCAATGTCACCAACCCATGGTACCACCACTCATGAGCCTCTCTATACAGATGTAAGGAAGCCAATTTAATGGCATCTATATCCATCATAGGGTTGAGTTGGAAGTAAGTATCCAAATTTTGGACCCATATTCTCGTTGAACACCTGCGAGTCCCTTCACAATTAGGGATGGTCAATCTTCCCAAGGTTTTATGCAATTCATAATTCTGGGTAAAGCCTCTATAAAAGTTCCTTGGTCAATTCATGTTTTTCATATTACAAAAGTATGAAAATGACATAGTTGCGTGGAAATCATCTCCCAAATCCATGTACTCCTGTAAATAATCCCCAAATGGTTCACTAGGTTCTCTTGACATGACTAGTCTTGCTACTGAAGTGAGCCATGGTAGGTATATTGGAAGGTTTTTATATATATGAGGCGTGTTTTGCATATTAGTGTATGCATGTTTCCTGCTACTACTGGTAGATCCTCTATCTACTGGTGAAAGAGGTATACTTCTATGACCCAGTTCTGGCTTGAGAGCCAATCTATTTATGGCATGCAATAACTCTTTTTAACCTTTAGCTAAGCCATTCAATGCACTCACCAAGTTACAAAATTCCAACCTATCTTCCTCTTTTTTTTTTCCTTTCCCTCTACCAGAGTGTATATCTTTTTGGTCCACGTTTGAATTGGTATCTTCTAACTGAATATCCTTAAACTCCTAGTCCTAAGTGTACCTACTCTTCCTTCTTCTATAATATACAAAATTATCTTCTTCTGGATTCATTTACTTTTTATGTTCAAGCCCATAGCTGGAAAGGAACATGCTGTAATACCACTGTAATATCCCAAAATGATATTATATTGTTCTTGCTACTATGTTGTTTGTTCATACACTCAAGATTGTGCAAAAACACTCAATAAATGTGCATGCAAAGGTGTCGTGCCCAATGGCCCTAAAATATAGCTAAACTGGAGAGATTATAGGGAAAATACTTTCAGGAGAAAGATATACACATACCACTGAGAAATAAGCTGATAGTACTCTAGAGATATGATGCATGCCCAGTGTGTCGTAATATAGTGTCGCTCTCCTCATATTGACGCCCAGCTACAAGTGTGCCCTCTTCTGGAAGATATTGACGTTTTTGGAGGAGGAGGTGTCTGATGCTGCTGAAACTTTGTAGGGATGTTGGTCTTTACCTACAAGAGATATTGGATGCCACTGTAGAACTTTTGCCTCCTCTAAGACACCTAGTGAATTGATATGCCTCCTTGGTGCTCACGTCCCCCTTCCTCACGTATCTGCTGATAACTGCTCCGAATAAAAAAACTGGGAGCTGATAATCACCCTATGTAGTGGAGTGAGCCTCCTGAGAAAGATGAAGCTGACATGGAGAGGAAAAACTTAGCTTTAGGGTCCCAACGAATCTTTCTGGGGTTTTTCAGCTATTCCTCAACTGTAAAATGTGAACCTACAAATAAACCTTTTGTGTGTGCTAGATCATTGAATACGGCTGAATAGGATGAATGTTGATGATAGACCTCAATGGGATATCCTGAAAGAGATTAGGGCAGATAGATTTCACTGCCAAAACCCTTGTTAGTTGAAGACCTCGTCTTCACCCCCAACGGTTGCTCCTGCACTTGTTGTTGCCGCTCCAAAACCCGAAATCAACAACAATAATAATATATTTGCTCTTTGGTTCAATAACCCTTCTTAAATAGATTAGCATGTACTTTTAGGGTTTGCATGCCATTTTTAGGGTTTACACGTCACTTTTGCATGCATGCAATTCTAATTTCATGTTGACTTAAAGCCTAAAGAAATAAGGCTTTCTTTACCATACTGATGACTTAATACTGAATGAATTCCCTGTTCTATTAAAAGTATCAAATGTCCTCAATCAATTCCCTTTTATGCAGTACCTACTCAAACCTATGGGAATTAAGTAGGTTAGCGAGTTTTTTGGTGCTTAATTAGAAGAGGACATTACACATCAAAAGAGACGAAGAAAACCATAGAATGTTCTCTGCAACCTTTCTAGATATTGAGTGTCTTGGGAAAGTATCTAAGCTAATTCTTCATTGATTGTTGGCCTTATTCCTCTGGTCAAACCAAGTTCAGGTCCTCGGTGTAACGTCCCTGACCCTTCGACCGGCGAAGAGGACGCTACTAACACCAATCAAACGGGCAAACAGCCCCATGAACATGAAGAGATATCAATGATGATATTAAAAGCTTAAACATAATACATATCAAGATGCATAACCCATCATACAAAGATGCATAGTTACTTAGCATACAGCGAGAGCAAAACCATACATTCAAGCACTCAACAAGTTCATCATAATTCATTAGACATCAATATAACTGCAGAGATGGAATAGTCAAGATTACTTATCTTATCCAGTATTCGTCCGCAACCAGCTACGTCACTGCAACGTTCCACCCAACCATAGGCCAATATGCTCATCAATCTCTCAACAACACTGCCACCCCCGAGTTGGGCATGATTCCTCAAGGAATAAGGGTCAATGCAGGCTTACACATAGCCAAGAATACACAAATCAGCAAGTCAACATAGTCCGAAGACCAACCACTGCATACACGTAGCAAAACCAGCGGTTCACAGCTTGGGTGGGGAAATCTGATTCTTGAGTCGTTCTTGGCCCTATTGTGGCCAAAACGTCTCAATAATAGCCACAGCAAATCCAAAACGAAAAAGAACCCACATCAAACCACTAATCATGGGGAATACAGTAGCCCCAATCCCAACATTGAAACAATGGAAATACACAGCCCGAAATAGAAGAGGTGATCAGACTTTTAGCCTGGGCAGGGAAAACATATACTTAGACCACAAAATCAGTATGGAAACACACCCCCACCATAGAAATCGTGAACGGCTACTTCACAGGGACATCGTGGATGGCAGAAAACGGCTCACTCTGAATCCACAGTGGCCCAAAACATAATTGAACACCACAGCCAACAAAAAATGTGGGGAAAACAACATCCCCGGTCTCACAATGATACAACGGGAAAAATACACAGTCCAAAAATGGAGAGAAATCAGACACTCATCATGGACAGGAGGAAAACATACACAAGAAGACGAGAACGGTTTCTCCAGCTCTCTATGCGAGGAAAACGATGAAGAATCCTATGCGTGAGAAGGTGAGCCCTTGAGAAAAACCCCCGTATGCGTGAGGATGAGCAAGAAAAATGGAAGAATGGAGAATGGAATCCTCCTCCTCCCCTGCTCTCTGCGTGAGGGAATGAGCTTGCTTCTGGAGTGTGTGTGTGGGCAAGGGCTGACAGTCCTACCACACAGCACTGCCCAGCAATAACTATCCCAACTAATCAACAACAGTTTTAATGTGGTAGTTGACTGATGAGACAAGGAAAGATGAGTGAGTCAAAAGGGTGGGTGACAACTAAATGGGTTTAACAGCTGACACATGGCTTTTCCCCATTGGCCCAATGTTTAATAACTCCCCCTCCTTGTCCTTAGGAATCATGCCCTTTTCATTCAACGTTGCCCCGTCGTAGCTGGTTGTGGTTTATTTTATTTGATGTGCGTATTTACATGATGCCAAACTATAATGTGTCGGATAGCACGACATACCATCAGCAACTATCCCCATTGCCAAAACATACACAACCAAATCGATGGTGGGGCTTTTGCCTTTAGCTCCACACCACGATTAATTACATTATATACATCATGCAAACGAGGTCAAAACCGGGGTGTTACACTCGGTAGTCAACAAAGACCCAGGTATCGTCACGACAAAGCAGAGCTCAGTCGGAAGCACCCGTGACGCAGATGGAGTCTCACCCGAGATATCTTTATGGGGAACTTCTAGAACCAGGTTTCTGCAGTTAGATGGGGATTTCTATTCTTGTTGTACCTTATTACAAAAGCGATGCGACACATTTAGATCTACTTACTCACAGTATGCATACATTAAACACAAACACACTCATCACATGCACACAGAGGCAACCTGTAACGTGGAAACCCATCTAGGAAAAACCACAAAGGTGCTCTTCATCTGGCATGAGAAATATATAAACACCTTTAGTTTGCACACTCAACTTGTAGAGTATGTTCTATATATTATTTACGACTCATGCAGACTTATTTCCTCTCTGATCCGTCGGACCTCAACTTATGTGCATTTAAAAGTTTGTTTTAAGAGAATGCGTTCAACAGGTTAATTAATGGAACAACATTAACAGGAATTAAATGCTTAAACAGGAATGAAAAGCAAAACTGATAAACAGACGTGGGAAAAACAAACACAGAATCAGAGAGCCACAAAACAGAAGTTGATAATGGAGCACACCCCCTCCACTGGGCTACGTCTCCGGGTCCCTCTCCAATGGGTACCGATCCAATTAATCTCTTTAAGATGGTACAAAATGGTTCTGGAATCAACTTCAGCAACTGTGAACAGAATGTTGTACAAAGTCTTTAAGACCTCTCTTCTGGAAATTACAATTAGCAAAGAAAGCTAAAATATAACAGAGAATGTCGACTTCAAAAGCAACAGCATCCGTGCCTTCACAGTAACTCCCCAAGCTTCTCATAGCAGAAAAGCGAAGCTCTGTGCTCTAAAACACTCTGAGTCGGCAGCTGTACAAACAGAATGCTGGTCAGAAAGTCCTCAAGACTCCTCTCTGGAAATTACAATCTGGTCTTCAAAAGCAAATAAGCCAAATTATAACAAAGAATGGTCGACTTCTACCCACAAACAACAATTTGGATAAATTACAGCTGAACTCTCGCAAGCTTCTCCTAACAGAAAGCGCCCCCCTACACTGTGGCCAGAAACGCGTTTATATAAGCATTCAGTCCTAGGGTAAGTAACGGTTCGACAGTTGTTATCATCACAGCTGTTATATTTATCGTTACAATCATATGCTAACTGAATCATGCAATCTCGCCAAGTCACGGCCCAAGCGTTATGTTACCACAACGTTTCAGATCCTCGAAACGTTGCAACCAACTCCACGCTCATACGCTACCTTACAACACGTTGCAACGACCGCCACTAGGCTATGCCACATGTAACGTAACCGTTTGATGTCACCATCAACTTCATAGCATATAAATGTCGCAGCATATAAGGACTTCGCCATATACCCGATCCGCTGTCGCAGCATACAAAAGTCGCGGCATACAAGGACTTCGCCATATACCCGATCCGTTGTCGCAGCATACAAATGTCGCGGCATATGCTTAACCTCCACGAACCATTCGATGCTCACTTGACGGTGCACAACTGCGCGGCCCCTACATAACTGCATGGCATGTGATAAGTTGCGCGGCATGCGATAAGCTGCGCGGCATGTGCATATAATGGCTAGCATGTGAGTTAAAACCATAGATTAACTACTATTGTACCATATTGGATCAGTGTAATTTTAGAAGATGAATAATCCATCGGATCATTCCTCCCCATTGGAGAGGTTTTGGACCACCAAAAGCCTGAATCATTCTGCAAGTAAGTGAGGATACAGCTTCCTCACCTTTCCAATCTCCATACATCTTGCCTTGCTTAGAATCTGCATATTAGTCTCCTTGTCCATGACCAAAGGAGGTTCATGCCATTTAAAATTCTTTGCATATACAACTGTATTCATTGGAGATAAGCTCAAACAAAAAGAATGTTTATGCTTCTTTTCAAAGATCTCAAAATGATCATAAACAAAATTGAGCTTTTTACCTCTCAATCTTCCCTAGGCTGTATAAACAGAATGTTGGGCATAAAGTCTTCAAGACCTCTCTTCTGGAAATTACAATTAGCCTTCGGAAGGCAAAGAAAGCTAAAATATAACAGAGAATGTCGACTTCCATAGTAACGGCAAAACAGAATACTGGCAAAAGCCTTCAAGACTCCTCTCTTAACAGTTACAAATTAGGCTTCAAAGGACAAAGAATCCAAATTATAACAGAGTACAGTCAACTTTATATACAAACAGTATTTGGACATTTACTGCCAAATCAACTCAGTAGCTGTAAAACAGAATGTTGTACCAACAATCTTCAAGACCTCCTCTCTTTAAAGTTACAAATTGGTCTTCAAAAGCAAATAATCCAAATTATAACAGAGATTACAGTCGACTGGAACAGAAAAGAGCAAATGAGAATTTTACAGCAAACAAAAAACCTCTTCTATGGTTTTCCTTTCTGCTCGCTCATCGAGTAGAATTTCCATCATGGCTTTCACACTGATAAAAGCCTCCAAAAATTCTGTTTCAGAAATAACAGGTTTTTCCCGTTCTGTATGTCCTTCTTCTTCCCCTCGTGGAGAAGACATGGTTCTTGAGAATGTTCTCCTTGAGCCAATCTCAGGAGCTCCTTCAATTAATTATCCTTCACCAAGCTTTAATTGGGACCTGGTAAGCATTCACAAACTTGAACAAGCAGTCAAGCAGCTCTGATACCATAACATGATCCATCGGACCTCAATTTATGTGCATTTAAAAGTTTGTTTTAAGAGAATGCGTTCAACAGGTTAATTAATGGAACAACATTAACAGGAATTAAATGCTTAGACAAGAATGAAAAGAAAAACTGATAAACAGACGTGGGAAAAACAAACACAGAATCAGAGAGCCACAAAACAGAAGTTGATAACGGATTTCACCCCCTCCATTGGGCTACGTCTCCGGGTCCCTCTCCAATGGGTACCGATCCAATTAATCTCTTTAAGATGGTACAAAATGGTTCTGGAATCAACTTCAGCAACTGTGAACAGAATGCTGTACAAAGTCTTTAATACCTCTCTTCTGGAAATTACAATTAGCAAAGAAAGCTAAAATATAACAGAGAATGTCAACTTCAAAAGCAACAGCATCCACGCCTTCACAGTAACTCCCCAAGCTTCTCATAGCAGAAAAGCGAAGCCCTGTGCTCTAAAACACTCTGAGTCAGCAGCTGTACAAACAGAATGCTGGGCAGAAAGTCCTCAAGACTCCTCTCTGGAAATTACAATATGGTCTTCAAAAGCAAATAAGCCAAATTATAACAGAGCTACTAACCAACACACAACTTGGGTTCTCCCTTTTATAATATATTACATCTTGTAATCAACCGATTCTAATATGTTAGGTGACATGATGTCTTTTTTATTCTCGCACATTCAGTTAAAATTGACAGTAGGCACTATCGACCCAAAAATACAAATTATGCTTTGTTAACCAAGCATGTTTTATTCTAACTAACTTTTTAACCATGATCACATGAACTTCCCCTTTCAACTATTGTAATCTTCTTCTATCATTGTTCCTTCCATCACAGCTGCTCTTGTCGCAGCTCCTCTTTTGTCGTGGATTCTTCCATAGTTGGCTACTCTCACCGCAGTTTCTCCTCCATCGTAGCTTCCTCTAGCATGCAATCAAAATAATCCTATTCTTGAGAAGAATTATGGCTGAATTGCCTATCTTTTCCTAGGACCAATAGGCCCCCAACACTCACCTATGGCTCATCTTAAGCCACATTAGTTTGAAACTTCTATAATTGTGACCTTAGCTTAAAATTCTTGGAAGATTTTCACTACCTACTCTGTCTCTTGTCGCACCTCTGCTTCTAACTTCTGTATATTTTCCACAACTTCAATACTTATGTGTTCTGAAGTAGTAAGTCCTACAGATTCCAATGCTTGTCGAACTTTCTCATGTACAGGTTGAATGATACCTATAACTTTCTCTACCTCTTCTTGTAATTCTGCAACCTTGTCAGTCCTCTTTTGATTTTGTGTCTACAATGTTGTGACTTGTTGTTCTACTTTCTTCATCTCAACATCCTTAGCCATTTTCTCTGGTAAGGTCAACTTCTTCATTTCATTCTTCATCCAGTTCATCGATGTCTCCGCAGTGCACAACTGCTCTACAACTTTCTCTAACTCCTCCCTATCGATCAAAGCTTCACCTCTGAGAAACTTTCTTGACTTATTTGGCACACAGTGCCTCTGCCTCTTCTATTCTCTTCGCAACATCTGTGGCTGCATTTCTTCTTTCTTCCAGTATTTTTGGAGGTGTACTTGGTGTCACTTGTGCTTCCAAATCCGCAACCTTCTTGCGGAGGTTTTTTGCAATATCGCCAAGTCGAAACACTATGGATTTTGCAAACATTTCATGGGTAATGCCTTCATCAGTAAAACTGATGCAAGCGAGTGTTACAGTTGTGTCAAGTCGGTGCCTATTTTCCTCCCATGTCTTGGCTTTATGTTATGCTTTTTGTGTTGTTTTCTTCATCTTATTAACAGTCTTGTTCGATGCTCTAACTTTCTTAACCAATGTACCTTCTCTGTGTTGAAATTTGAAGGTTAGTGAAGTTTTAATACACATAATAAACATAAGTGCATGATCATGTAAATTCAAATTCAGAATAGTGCTGCTAATAAAATTTAAACTATAATAAAGCAAGAAAATAATTTTCATCTCTTTCAACTCAATGCTCTACTGGTCATTGCGTTAATTTTAACGCTCTGCTAGTAACTACGTTGAATTTGAGATGTTTCACTTCGAATATCATGTACATAAAAAATAGATACAGTATTAGCAAATCATACCATTGTTGGACCCACTTTATACTCAAATATTTTTTAGTTTGATCTTGTCACTGAAGGGACAAGTCAAACTAGGTAAACCATATACGTACCTTGAGAGAGAGGGTTAACGCAAACATAAACAGACCTCAAAATCTTAGTCAACAGAGAGATGTCAATCAAAAGTACAGGCTAGAGTAATTCAGTCATGCCCAAAACATTCATGCTAAGGACACATAATCACTTAGCACAAGAGACACTCAATCATACTTAGCACAGTCAAAACTCTCTGACAGTCATGATGATAAATACACAATCCACACTCAGGGAAAGGAACCCAACACATAGAGGTAAAACCCATAAGGACTCATGCTGAGATAGACCGCAGGGATAGATCATGAGGTAAGTCCGTAATAAATCACACAGAGGTAAAATTGCAGTGACAGGTCGTAAGCACTCTCACACAGAGATCAATTGCAGAGATAGGTTGAGAGCAAAGTCCATGAAAAATACAAATCACAGAGATCAAGTAAATTCCATGAGAAATCGCGGTGAGGAGTCGTGATGGCCACTAAAGATCACAGAAAAACAAAATCGCAGAGATCACCCAAACAAAATCACAGAGACAGCCGTGAACCAAATATCGCAAAGATAAATTGCACATCCAATTCGAGCCCAAGATTAATCACGAAATCGGCTGAGGATAAAATCAACAAAGATACCAAGCAGAGAGCACGGTGGTGAATCCCGTATGGGAGAGGTAAAACCTGTGAATGAAATAAGCACAGAGCAGATATCGTGGAGTAGAGGATAAACCTGTGAATAAGACAAGCAGAATGCAGAGATCACGGTGGTGAGAATAAACCCATGAATACAAGATCGCTGAGATAGTTACCCAAGTAGAGATCACGGTGGTGAAGAGATGCGGACTAGAGGAAGAGCCACAGACTAGGCGTGTAGAGTTCACGCAGTGAAAAGATGGCAGACTCGAGGATGATCCGCGGATTGGGTACGCAATGGAAATACGTCATAGAGGCCAGCAGACAGAGAGAGCCCGATGCGTGAAGGTGCCAGGCCAACAATCAAACCCAGAGAAGCATCCGGGTAGCTGAGGTATGACGGGTGCAGACCAAGAAAAGATTAGATACCCTCATTCTTTCTTAAAACTTTAATTTATAAGGTTTAGACAAGGTTTAAAATGGTCCAAAGATTTTTAATAAAAAACACTTAGGATAAAATCAAAGGTAAAGAGTGATAAGATAAATTACATGGACCAAGGGTCTTTATTAATAAAACCATAAAGGTTTTATTAATAAGACCATAAAGTAAATATAATACTTAGGATAGGATAAAGTGGTCAACAATAAAACCAAAAGTAAAATGGTCAAGAAGTTAAGGTAAAAGGTCCAATAAAATCATAAACAATAAGTAGTCCAATGGTCCTTTAGTAAATCCATAAGGTAAATACACTTAGTATAGTTTACCAAATAAAATCCATAAAGTAGGAGTCATCATAATCAAAGGTACACACAAGTAAGAGTGCCAAGCCCAAGTAAGGTAAAGGACCAAGAGTCAACAAGGGGACGATAACCCACACAACCATAAGATTTAAGGTGAACCAAATATGTGGACAAGAATTCATCAAAAGGACCAAAGACTTTAAACTTTTCTCTCTCAAGGTACAATTTTTTATATATACTTTTGTCATCACTGTATAAGTGGAGGATCCAAACGGATGGTACAATCCTTTTGTCCTTAACACTGCTCCTAAGGGTTAGGTACTAGAGACATCGTCAAGGGGTGGCCAGTCCCTTGAGAAGCAACCTAGCAATAACCGATTCGGAGAGGGGACATCATTATCTTCCATTCTTAATGAATGGCTTTCAGCCTTACGCTGAGTTTCAATGTCACACTGAATCGGGTTGATCAATCCTTAGACTCTGACTGGGTCCTCCATTCTCTCGCAAAATGGTTCCTAGTACTAAGTTGAGTTTCAGTCTCACACTAAAATTTGATCAACTACCTGCGGGACCTACTTGGACATTGTGTCCCTGGTTCAAGACCAGAATATATCTCTGCCTCTACCTGCAGGCTCTACTTGGACATCGAGTCCCTAGTTCCAAACCAAAATACCCTAGAGGCATATAGGGGCCCTAGCCACATGCTAGGGACTTTGCCATGGCATCAATCTGCTTGGTCCTAGACCAAGAACCCCAGGAGACTTCTGGGGGACCTAGGGTACCTTCTAGGGTCTTACTCTATCATAGTCAATTGACTACGGTACCATCCTCTATGAGAATGGGTCTCGCAGCTGCACAAACTTTAACACTCTGACCTTCATTTATGAGACTGCGGCATTTTGAATGGCATATACTTCGTACAGCAATAGTGCAGAGAAATCTATAGTGACATGGCCCACACTTTTGGAAATTCCATTTAGCTCTGTTGTCCCTAAGTCGAGTGCTTCTCCCACCACTTGAGTCCTTATTGGTGGGATGGGTATTGACACATCACTAGCTCATTCCTTCGATGGGCTAGCTAAGTCCTATAACTCAGACAATAGTGGTCTGTAATCGACCACCACTCTTACTTCTTTCACGGCCTTACAGAGCGTCTGTAATTAGTCTATGATGTTGATCGTTAGCTATGTTTGCTGCTAATCTATCTTGAGGATTTGATTGGCAATCCCATTCATTGTTTTAGTCAATAATGTGTAATCATCGTTGGTAAGGCCAACAGTTCCAATTGTTTTGTCGCCTTTCCTCTTCTTATGACACCTCACATACTTCTATGTATGCTTCCTCTTTGCCCTTACTACTAAGTCTATTGGAGTCGTGCTTAACTCCTTTTGGGTATTTTGGGATTTTCCTCTAGGTATTCGTTCGGGTTTTCCTCTGGTGGGTTTTCTCCTGGTGGGTTTTCTCCTTGTCCCCCATCCTTCTGCGTTAGTGGATCATTTTGTCATACCTCTTCATCATCCAATAATTTATCATATGCAACAGGAACTCTCCATTCTTCCTACCAATATTGAATAATGGCCTCAATTTCTTCATCCGACAGTTGATACTGTGTCACACGACATTGGCGTTGTGGGTCTTGTCGCAACTCTAACAAGATATGAAGGTTTGCGACCAAAAATCTAACAAATTTTCTGAACCTTTTAACGATCTCCTCAATAATTATGGCCTGCTCTCTGACATGATGTCGCAAGGCATCTACATGAAAAAGAACTCTACATTGTTGTCTTTTTTCCTCTACTTTAAATCTTTCTTGAACCAGAGATTTTGGTATCGAGCTGCTCGACGTTGAAAGGGCACATCCACCCCCTGGTGGTTTGTTGGTTCTGACCATGCAACAAACTAACTCAAAATAAGTAGCCATGAATAATGAAATGTGTTACCTTTCTCCTCTACCTCCTCTGCATCTGCTAACAGTTCATTTACTAGATATTGCGACCAATTGAGTTGAACACCTGCTGCACATAACTCTGACGCAACAATCGTCCCTGCGGTGCACTGGTTCAATGGCATCTTGCACAACAATTTGCTAGATATGAATTTAGCTGCGAACCAAACAATATAATCATTGATAGAGGTGATCAAAAAGCCTCTAGTGTCAATGATCATGTCATAATTTTCTTTGATCTTATCCGTGAATAAATTGTCTTGTTCATTTCCAGCAAAAAATGGTGTTGGTTCAACACCTGCAGCTGGGAGTCCTGTAATCGCTTCTATAAGCTCGACATCAACATAAACCTTCTGATCAAGCCATATAATTCCACCATTGAATGAGACTAGAAACTATTTAACACATGCATTCACCTCGAAACTGCGTCTAAAATGCAGCATGTGCATGAGTGACAACAAACCATCTTTGTCTAGTCCTCTTGCCCATTCCATTGGAACTAAGTGTTTAGGGACATCCTCTGTCTCACAGACAACAACCATATATTTATTGATTGCAAACTATGGAAATTTTCTTAGTTTGTGGTCGACAAATTCATCTTCTTGAGATTTGGGAATATGTTCGTAGTTATTCAAACTCCTTTCAGTACGGCCAGTCCTACCAGTGGGTACCTTGCATTCTTCAGGACTTTAATTTTAGGGGCATATGTTGGTCTAGGTGGAACATAGTCTGATAGCATGGAGGCGGAGCCTAGTTATTCATCATCTCATGGTGGTGGTGTTGTTTCTTACAGATAATGGATTGTTTCTTCTTTGATGTATAGAGGTGGGTCTAGTTGTAACCTCACTTCAGGGCTGAATGGGATCTGTTCAACTTCTTCTGCTTGTACTAGGAATAGAAATAACCATACTATCTAGAAAAATCACCTCGACTCTTGCAGTTGTGGACAACAATGGAACTCTCTCACTCTAATGTAGCATAATGAAATGAAACTTGGGCATGAAGATGATAACATCTACCCGCTCAATCAGTTAGTCCTTCACACGAGTGAAAAATCAATGGAACGGTGGTAGTGATTTCTGTCACATGGGCCAATCGTCTCAATCATTATATGAAAACCATCGTGGAAAGCGTCACTCGCCTGTCACATCGATGGTATTTATTGTGCAATAATGACAGAAGTGACCAAAAAGCACGCCATCAAAATCGCTCGCAATTTTAAATTAATTACGGCCAACAGTCATTTATGCAACTCAAGTTCATCTTGTGACAAATCTTTATCCCTTAACACATTTCTTTACTTATGACAGATCGAGGGTCTTCACTACCATTTTTCATTGGAAACAGATAGGCAGTCTGCAACACGTTTTTCTTCCTCTGCGACAGACTGGAAGCCTGCGACCAAACAGCTACTAATTTTTTTTTTTTTTTTTTTTTTTTTGGTAGTCTACCAAGTCACAACTATCCTAGTAAGTCTTTAGCTAACTTCCATTCACCACNCTTCTAATTTTTCTAGATGTACTTCGCCTCCTTCAGTGATTTGAATGACAACATAAGGTCCTAGCCAATGTGTTTTCAGTTTTATAGGATGACTTAAGAACTTAATATCATATAGGAGGACAAGTCCTTCGACCTGAAATTGCTTATTTTTAATGTGTCGGTCATGCCATACTTCATGTCGTTGCTTTTCAACATTTTCATGATAACCTACAACAAAACGTTATTCCTCCAACTGCACAAGTTGCGATAATATTTCCTCGACAACACCAACATCTATCATCTTTGTAATCACAACAATCCTTAAAATAGGTACAATATATTCCATTGGCATAACAACCTCTTGTCCATACACTAGTCGAAATTGGGTTCGACCTATCAACTTATTACAGGTCGTGCAATATGCCCACAATACTACATAATTTTTTTGGTCCCAATCGTCTCTTTGAACATTGCAAATATTTGTCAACGCATTCTCCAGGATCTTGTTGAATGCTTCAATAAAGCCATTCACTTGAGGGTGATATGGAATTGTATTTCTATGTTGTATCTAGAATTATTCATTTAATTCTTTGATCAGTTGATTGACAAAATGCATCCCTTAATCACTTATCAAAATCTTTGGGCATATGAATCTAATCATGACATTGTCGAACAGAAATTCGGAAGTCGTCTCAGCAGTACAATCCTTTACTCGCGCTGCTTCGTACCATCTAGTCAGGTAATCTGTCACATTAATAATGTATCTTTCACTTGTTCGCTTTCCTAGTGGGTAAATAGGTCCGACAAATCAACAACCCATTTGTCAAATGCCTGCAAAGTTATCTGAGGTACTAGAGGTATTTATCCTCATTGCGATGGCTTTCCGTTTCTCTCACAGGCATCACAACTAAAACAATATTCTCAAGCATCTGCATGCATGGTGGGCCACCACAATCATGCTTGAAATATCTTTCTCACTGTGGGTTTTCCAGCATAATGGCCTCCTGCGACACTAGCATGCGCTTCATTTAATATCATTGGTCGCTCGTGGTCCAAGACACAACGACCGTTAAGCCCTAAATGATGGCACATTACCCCATATAGTGTATCGCATAACCACCTATATTATGGTGCAATACATATTATTTATCTCGTATTAGCTATATTAGTTGGTATTGTACACATTTATCTCCTGTGTGTAGTAAGGAGATATTCTCATTTTAGTCATCATTGGATATTGTCTTGTCTTGGGTACACAAGTACATTGTGTAAGGAGATTCCTCCCTCAAAAAGGATTGTTATTTATCTATGATATCCATTACTAAGGCATGTATTACTCTAATTTGGTCTATTTCTGCTATTTTTATGTTATTTCGGGGACTTGGTTGCATAACATTTGGTATCAGAGCTCTTTCCTCGAAATTGGCTTCTACAAAACAAGTCAGCTTGGAATTTTCAGTACAACTTTTTTTATACAAGGATTTAGAGATCAAGGTTAAAAACCCACTTGTAAAATAGTTTTAACTATCTCTAGTTTGAAATTCATATCCTAGTCTATTACAACTTCGTAGATAATTGCAGAGTAATCTAGTATTTTTTACTAGTCTAAAACAGGTGTTCTAGGGAAAAAGGTCATATCTGAGGAATCTGAGATCCAAATTGAGTGAGACTAGATGCATCCGAAAGAATATGAACTAGGGTATTTGTGGTAGAAGTTTCACCTATAGAAATAAAATATTGGACACGTGGCATACAATACAAGTCCACTCTTCTGGATAGGCCAAAAATAAGAAGCTTTGGGAGATTTGCAATAACTATTTTTTGGCACATCCAAATTAGGTACGACCCGTGGAATTTGAAAGAGGACACTTCAGGGTACCATAGGACAAAGTTTCAGACCCAGTGGAGTCGAAATTCAAATTTTATCTCAGTTACAAGTTGGGCCTAAAACAGTCTTCTAATCAGGGTTTGAAAAAGGTACGTCATTTAGCATCTTAATAGCTTTGAGCAGAAGGATCTATTTGTAGTGAACTCGATTGTGTGATATATATTTATTGTTAAAAATTCCACCAAAAGGAAGTGTAAAGAATCACACTCCACTCAAATCCCCAGAGGATTCATCTCCGACATACGATGAAATGGAAGACATATCTTTTAGAGTGTCCAAGTTGGAAGATATGATTAAAGGAAATGTGAAAATTGATGACTTGGTTAAATTGGAAAAGAAGATAAAGTAGTAAAGAGGATCTCAAAGGGATGGATAAAAAATAAGATCTTCGAGACTTGAAGGAATTGATGAAGGATATAAAAAATAGTTGTATTCCTCGTGTATCTACTCAAGAAGAGGATAAGGAGGAAAAAGAGGACTTATTCTAGTCACATATGGAGAAAATTGAAAAACAAATGGAGAGTAGGAAGTTGGAGTCCTCAAAAGTTGATGATTCACTAAAACAACATGGGTTCCATAAGGGTCCAAGGAACTACTTTATCCCCAAGATTGACATGAGAAAGTTTCATGGAAAGGATTCGATCACGTGAAATTTTTAGATGGAGTAATTCTTTGATCTACACCAGGTGCCCACTTTGCAAAAGGTAACTATTGCATCCTTATATTTAGAACCTGATCAATTTGTATGGTACCAATGGATTTGTGACCATAAAAAATACTCTATTATCTCTTGGTATATATTCACAGAAGAATTGATTGCACATTATGGGGATATAAATAACAACACCTTCTTTAGCCAATTGGTAAATCTAAAGCAAAAAAGTCCAGTTACTGAGCACATCAAGCAATTTCAACAGCTAAGTCTCAAAGTGAAGAATATTTCAGAAGATAATATGTTAGATCTCTCTATTGGAACCTTGAAAGATAACATTCAACATGAGTTGTGTCTCTTTGAACCATCGTCCATAGAGAAGGCTTTTGTGATGACAAGGAAGGTTGAAAGTAAAAATATGGAAATGACTACTAAAAAGGCCTTCTCCAACACATACAGAGAAAATAATGTTCCTTCTTCTAAACCACCATAAAGTTTGACACCCCAACAACGAGATGAAAGAAGAGAAAAATGATTATGCTTTAATTGTGACATCAAGTATAGTGAGTGTGGTGAGAAGAAATTATTCTACATAGATTGTGAAGAGGAAGAACCAAAAAAAGAGGAAGCATATTAAGAAGAGGCGACTTTAGAAGAAATAGAAGAGGATACTTCAGAAGAAATTACTCCCACCATATCTTGTCTTGCATTAGTTGGAATTAGCACTCCTCAAACTCTCAATATCAAAGGATACTTCAAAAAGAAGAAGGTAACAACGTTAATGGATTATGGCAGTACTCATAATTTCATTCACTGTAAATTATCCAAAGTTCTTAATTACTTTGTATATTCAGCACCAGAGTTTCAAGTTATGATTGCAGATGGAGGAACTATAAATTGCTTAGGGAAATTCCATAATATCAATATTGTTATGGGGGAATATGTATTGAATAGTCCAATGATTGATATCCCAATGGGTGGTTCTGATGTTGCATTAGGTGTCCAATAGTTACAATCACTATGAACAATAACTTTTAATTTAAAAAAAGAAATCATGAAATTTTCATGGGAAGGAAAAGAATATGAGTTAAATGGTATCACAGGAAAACCAAGCAAGGTGATAAGCTCTAATGGTATGACAAAGTTGTTGAAAAGGGGACATCAAGGTGTAGTTGCACAATTATGCTCATTAGATGTTCAAACCTCAAAGTTACCTATCTCCATAAATCTCCAAAGGGTCATTAATAAGCATTCCAAGTTATTTGAATATATTCCCAAAGGTCTTCCACCTATTCAAGACTTTGATCATGCTATCCACTGAATTTTGGACAATGTTCCTCCTAACTTCAGGCCTTACTGATATCCCTATATCCAGAAGAGTGAAATTGAGTGTATGGTTGCTGATATGTTAGAGGTTGGCATAATTAGGCCCTGCCAAAGCTCTTACTCTGCACCAGTGGTAATGGTACCCAATCCAAATGGATCATGGTGTATGTGTCCTGATTATAGAGAGCTCAACAAGATCATCTTTAAAGCTAAGTTTACCATTCTTGTCATTGATGAATTGTTAGATGAATTAAGTGGAGCAGTTGTATTCACAAAGTTGGATCTTCGTTCTGGGTATCACCAAATTTGAATGAAGGATGAATACATCCTCAAAATAGCATTCAAAACTCATGAAGGTCACTATGAATTTTTGGTCATGCCATTTGGTCTCACAAATGCGCCTTCCATATTTCAAGGTTTGATGAATTCTATTTTCAAGCCTTTCCTTAGAAAATGTGTGTTGGTATTCTTTGTTGATATACTAATCTATAGCAAGTAATGGGAAGAACATCTTCAACATGTTGACAGGGCACTAAAACTACTAAAGGAGAAAGATGCAAAACCCTCAAAATGTTTCTTTGGAATAAAGGAGGTAGAGTATTTGGGTCATATTGTATCTCATAAAGGTGTCAAGGTATGTTGAAATATTGTAACTTCAAAGAATATTCTATATGTATCTTTTGTGGTCCCCGATGGTCCTACCGGGAGAACCACTTGTATTATCTTGTACCACGATGCTTCTAATCGGAAGAACTAATAAGAGTCATGAGGTTGTCCCCTCTAATTGTAAAGGTGGGTCATTAGCACCCCAGTGTGGTTACTTGAGCCTACATGTGTAACTCAAGCCTACATGATTAACTCAAGCCTACATCTCGGATGAGCTAATTGAAGTGAACGGATGAATATAAATAGAGGTGTAGCTCTCCTAATTTGAGCACACACTCTCACTTGTGTAGTGCATTAGTGGAGAAGAGAAGTAGCTGGAGAAGGAGGAGGATCAGGATTTGATCTCCTTGCTGGTTTTATCTTTTATATTTTATCTTTTTGGGGCATCTATATTGAGGAAGATTTTGCTGGGTTTTTCCCTTTAGGGTTTTCCCAGGATAAATCTTTGTGTTCCTTTTGTATGGTTTTGCTTGTCTATCTTTCAGTCATCCTGATTATATGCTTTTGTTATGAAAATGAAATGAAGTACTGATGTCTTAGCTAAGCATATGAAAAGTTAACATGGTATCAGAGCCACCCTGAAAAGAAGACATTATGCAGCTATAAAATCTAGGGCTTCTTACTTTTTGGTTCTCTCTCCACAATCGATCAGCAAAAGAACGCTAGGCTGACTCTCCATTGAAGGGTGCATCTTTCTGTCGAAGCGGAATTCGATTCTGAGCATTTTCAGTTTTCGGTGTGGGAAATTAGGGCTTCATGCAGAAGAAGAATTTTTGAGTGAGCCCAACATAGGATTTCTCTCCTAATCAAAATTGAAGTTTAGAGACCTGGATCAAGATTTTTGGTTGGGTGAAACTCCGGGAAAGTCAAACCCTAGTTTGACCCGGAGCTAGAAAAACCCTAAATACTAAAACTGCTAAGTTTTGGTATATTCGCTATATCCCAATATTGGCGAAGGTTCAAGAGCTGAAAATTGCAGAGACCAAATATATAATCCTGATGAACACTGTGTCCAAAATTCAGCCTCAGATTCACTATATTCTAGGATATATGATTTCTCCAAGTTAGGGTTCCAGCCTCTTCCAGAATTAATCCCTAAACAGGACACCTAGGGAAAATTGTTATAGCTTGGGATACAGAGGTCCAAATGGAATTCCTAAAGATTTTCCAGAACTAGAATGGATTTTACTTTCTGTGGTCTGAATTTCAGAACCTGAAGATGAACCAGTGACACGTGGCATGCCGTACAACTTCACTGTTCTAAACAGTCCTGTAACAGGTCACCTTGGGAAAATGATCATAAATCCCAATTGGTGAAACAAATTCTGATGAAACCTATGGTTTTGGATCAGGGACATGCAAGGTTACCTTAGTGTGAAATTTCAAACATAGAGGAGTAGTAACTTCAGAGATATCATAGAAACATTAACAGGAATTTCTGCAAAAGAAATTGGAAAACTAGGGCTTCCTGTTCCGGGAGCTTCCCTCCACTATTTTCTGAAAATGAGTACATTGGACAGCTCCATTTGAAGAGATCTATCTTTCTATCTAATCAGATCTGAAAGATTCCAATTTTTTAAAATTATGGTTTCTCTGACAAACCCTAGATCAGCCAGCTCTGGAAGCAGGACAGACACCTCAAATCGGTAAGATCTAATCTTTTGCTATTTGCATTTGAGGTTCTCATTTCAAAGTGATCTATCACATCAGCTTGATGCTAAGCTTGGTGAAGTTGAAAACTTCCAATCATGAAAGTATATGATCCCTCTAAATAAAATGAATTGGACACCTACATGAGTAGAGAGGTTCCAGTTCTAGAGGGAGATGAGCCTCAAACCCCTACACAAGAAGAACTTGATCAAGGCCAAGACGATCACTGTTGATTCAATCACGGATCAACTTGTACCACAAGTGTCTTCCCTAAAGACACCGAATATGTTTGATTCCTTGATCAAGCTATTTGAAGATAAGAAGATGGATTTGAGAAAACAGTTGAAGAATGTGAAGATCCAGAATGCATAACATCTTGAAGCGGTAGAAGAAGAAGCAGAGAATGCAGAAGTGGTGATAGCCACCTTGAATGGCCTCCCATGATCATGGGATTCATTCATACGAGAAATGTGCACCAGAAGGAAGTGGTTACTTTCAGTTGACTTTGGGAAGAAGAAGAAGCTCGTCTCATAAGAAGAGAAGAAGAAAGATGGGAGCAAATTGAAGATCAAGCTCTCACCATTCAAAGAAGATCCCTCAAGTGATGAGGAATATGAAGAACTCAATTCTTGACGAACCTCTTATCCATCTTATCATTTGGATAAGAAATGATGATTTCATGAGTGAAGAAGATGATGAAGGAGAATGATCAAGAAGGAGTCTACCCACAAAACAAACAAAAGATAAGTATTCAATTATCATTTAATGATATTGTTTTGTTATGCATATTCAGTTGATGTGTTATGCATGATAGATTGTTTGCATTAATGACTGTATACTACTAATATGCATGTGATCGGTAAGTAGCTCATGGTGCTATACATATCTCCATTTCTACTTATCTAGAATGAAACCTCTTTACATGACATATTGGATTAATGCTGAATCTCAATGATGTCATCTAGAAAGTTTCCATGAGATATGGATGAATGTTGTTTTGGCTAAACAGTTGCATGATGCATAAGAATTTGTCGTTATGCATATGTTTTATGAAATAGTTCTAACCATGCAATTGGTGCATTTGAATTGTAGGAAAGGTCCTAAACAACCTCCTACAAGAAAACAAGGATGAGACTTGTTCCGAAGAATAAGTGATGACAATTCAATAAACATGAATCTGAAGCTCCCAGGGTCAGAGACACCATGATGAAAGAAAGAGCTTCAGAGAGTGGTAGATCCACCTCGAAGGATGAAGACCACCATGGGTATAAGAGATAACTCAAGATGAAGAAAATAATGCTATGATCAAAGAATAACAGTTGATCATGGGGAATGATGTATACAATATGATTTCGAGACATAAAGGGAAGTACGTAGTATCTTCCATATGGATCTACAAGAACAAGTGTACAAAGCAAAGGCTCATGATTTACCTCAGAAAGAATAGACTATGACATGACATACTCTATTGACAAGTATATATCAAGCATAGATACACCTGTATAGATTGAAGAGGGAAGATGATACTCCACTTCAGGGGGAGTAATTACAGAAGATATCTAAGTTTGACATGGTACGACATGATGGACAACTTCCTGCTGGATCAAGACTTTACCAAGAGTACAGAGGGTTCCAAACTTCAAGGTTGAATGCAGAAGACAAGGATATGTTGATGACCCGACAAGACGAACTCATGGAAGATGTTATGATGAAAGAATCTAGAATGATGTTTGGGATACAGTTCCCAAACCAGAAGGAAAGAGTATAGTATCCTCCAAATGGATATGAAAAATAAATCATGCAGCTGACGGAAGTATTGAGAAGTATAAAGCAAGATTTGTGGCCAGAGGTTTCTCTCAGAAAGAGGGAATTGATTATGAAGAGACATTTGCCCCGGTAGCACGGTATACTTGAATTAGAGCTACCATGGCACTTGCATCCATGATGAAGTGGGACTTACACCAAATGGATGTGAAAACAACTTTTCTAAATGGTGTGATCAAAGAAGAAGTATACATAGAACAACCACAAGGATTTGAAGTTGAAGATAGACATACTCACGTATGCAAGTTGAAGAAGGCATTATATGGTCTTAAACAAGCTCCTTGAGCTTGGTATGAAAGAATAGATGATTTCTTGTCGAGCATGGGCTTTACCAAAAGTAAAGCTGATCCTAACCTTTATCTCAAGGTTGTAGAAGATGAACTTGTCATCCTGTTATTATATGTGGATGACTTATCCTTGACAGGAAATGAGAAACGGGTTATGGAAAGCAAGAAGAAACTAGCAGAAGAATTTGAGATGAAATACCTTGGGTTAATGCATTATTTCCTAGGTCTGGAAGTATGGAAAAGTTCAGAAGAAATATTTCTCAACCAGGGAAAGTATGCGGTAGAGATATTGAAGAGATTCAATATGTTGGAATGCAAAGTCATGACCACACCCATGGACTCCAACCTGAAGCTGTTAGCTGATGACTCATCAGAGTTAGTGGATATGACTCATTACAGACAGATCATTGGGTCATTGATGTACTTAACAAATACCAGACCAAACATTTGCTTTGCTGTGAACACCTTAAGTCAATATCTTGTTCAACCAAGACGGGTTCACCTAGTAACTGCAAAACATGTGATGAGATATTTGAAAGGGACTATAGACTTTGGTTTATATTATGATGGTAGCCATGAGTATAGATTGTATGGCTACACAGATGCAGATTGGGCTGGAAGTATCTCAGACAAGAAAAGCACATTAGGTAGATGCTTTTGTTTGGGGTCTGTTATGAGTTCATGGTTTAGCAGGAAACAGTCCAATGTTTCTCGTAGCATGGTTAAAGCAAGATACATAGCAGATTGCTCTGCTAAGTTGTGAAGCCATATGGCTTCAGAAGCTGATATCGGGTCTCTTTGAACTGAATATGGATACTACAATGATTCTATGTGATAACCAGATTTGTGATGACAGCGAACCCTGTGTTCCGTCGTAACACATAGAAATCCGGTATTTCTACATATGAGATAAGATGCAGATGATGATGTTTAAGTTTTCCCATAGTGAAGATATAGATGATGTTTTAGTATTTACATACTGTAGATGCAGATGATGGTGATTCCGTATTTCTATACTAAATATAGAGATGATGATGCTTTCAGTATTTATATACTAAAGATATAGATGATGATGCTTTCAGTATTCACATACTAGAGATACAGATGGTGATAGTTCAGTATTCACATACTGAAGATGTAGATGATGATGGTTTGATTGCTGATGTGCTAACGAAGCCTCTGTCTCGAGTAAAGTTCGAACACTTTCGAGACAATCTTGGTGAGGTTCGGAAGAACCTTCCTCTAAAGGGGGAATAGTGATGTTGCAGTGGGATTGTATCATCCCTGGGCATCTGCCCTAAAGTGATCCGGTGACCTTGGTCCTCAAGAATGAAGAGGGATTGTGTCATCCCAGGACATCTGTCCAAAAGTGATCCGGTGACCTCGGTCCTCAAGAATGAAGAGGGATTGTATCATCGTGGGACATCTGTCCAAAAGTGATCCAGTGACCTCGGTCCTCGAGAATGAAGAGGGATTGTATCATCCTGGGACATCTGTCCAAAATAGATCCGGTGACTTCGATCTTCGTGAATGTGGTGGGATTGCATCATCCTTAAACTTCGGTTCAAAATGTATCCAGAGGTCTTGGCCCCCGTGAATGTGGTGGGATTGCATCATCCGTGAACTTCGGTTCAAAATGTATCCGAAGGTCTCGGCCCCCGTGAATGTGGTAGGATTGCATCATCCCTGAACTTCGGTTCAAAATGTATCCAGAGGTCTCGATCCCCATGAAAGTGGTGGATTGCATCATCCTTGAACCTCGGTTCAAAATGTATCCGAAGGTCTCGGCCCCCATGAAAGTGGTGGATTGCATCATCCCTGAACCTCGGTTCAAAATGTATCCGAAGTTCTTGGCCCCCGTGAAAGTGGTAGGATTGCATCATCCCTGAACCTCGGTTCAAAATGTATCTGGAGATCTCGGTCCCCGTGAATGTGGTAGGATTGTATCATCCTTGAACTTCGGTTCAGAACGGATCCAGTGACTTCGGTACTCGAGAATGTGTGTTGATCTCGTAATTCCTAGAGGAAGGATTGTCTAAGTTCCACAACTATGTTGATCCCGTAATTCCGAAAGGAAGGATCATTAGTAACTCCGTAAATACCTAAATCCCGTAATTCTGAAAGGAAGGATCATTGACTTGATCCCATAATTCCAATAGGAAGGATTGTATGAGTTCCACATATGTGTTGATCCTGTAATTTTGAAAGGATCGTTAGTAACTCTGTAAAGACCTAAATCCCGTAATTCCGAAAGGAAGGATCGTTGGTAGCTCCGTAAAGACTTGATCCCGTAATTCCGAAAGGAAGGATCGTTGGTAGCTCCGTAAAGACTTGATCCCGTAATTCCAACAGGAAGGATTGTCTGAGTTCCACAGATGTGTTGATCCCGTAATTCCAATAGGAAGGACTGTCTGAGTTCCACAAACATGTTGATCCCGTAATTCCGAAAGGAAGGATCGTTAGCAACTCTTTTAAAGACCTAAATCCCATAATTTCGAAAGGAAGGATCGTTAGTAGCTCTGTAAAGACTTGATCCCATAATTCCGAAAGGAAGGATCGTCTGAGCTCCACAGATGTGTTGATCCCGTAATTCTGAAAGGAAGGATCGTTAGTAACTCTATAAAGACCTAAATCTCGTAATTATGACAGGAAGGATCGTCTGAGTACCACAGACATGTTGATCCCGTAATTCCGAAAGGAAGGATCATGTTGATGTTTTGATGATGATGATGTTGATGTTTTGATGATGTTGATGTTTTGATGATAATGATGTTTTGGTGATGATGATATTTTCATGATCATGTTTCTGATCAAAATATCAGAGTATGATGATGATGTTGTTGCTGATCGAAAGGCCAAAGTGTTGAAGATGATGTTGTTGATCGAAAGGTCAACGTGCTGAAGATGATGTTGCTGATTGAAAGGTCAAAGTGCTGAAGATGATGTTGCTGATCGAAAGGTCAAAGCGCTGAAGATGATGTTGCTGATTGAGAGGTCAAAGTGCTGAAGATGATGTTGCTGATCGAAAGGTCAAAGTGCTGAAGATGATGTTGTTTATCGAAAGGTCAAAGTGCTGAAGATGTTGTTGATCGAAGCAGTCAAAGTATTAATGATGATGAAGACTAAAGATTGAAGATGAATACTACATAATGTTGAAAAGATTCCAATGATTTATAGATGTATTACCCTGACGATGTTAATGATGTCCTCTATCTCTCTCCTACTATTGTTGTTGTTGATGTTGTTGTAGAATACCCTTCTCGTTAAGGGGGAGTGTTGAAATATTGTAACTTCGAAGAATATTCTATATGTATCTTTTGTGGTCCCCGATGGTCCTACCGGGAGAACCACTTGTATTATCTTGTACCCCGATGCTTCTAATCGAAAGAACTAATAAGAGTCATGAGGTTGTCCCCTCTAATTGTAAAGGTGGGTCATTAGCACCCTAGTGTGGTTACTTGAGCCTACATGTGTAACTCGAGCCTACATGATTAACTCGAGCCTACATGTTGGATGAGTTAATTGAAGTGAACGGATGAATATAAATAGAGGTGTAGCTCTCCTCATTTGAGCACACGCTCTCACTTGTGTAGCACATTAGTGGAGAAGAGAAGTAGCAGGAGAAGAGAAGTAGCTGGAGAAGGAGGAGGATCATGCTTTGATCTCCTTGCTGGCTTTATCTTTTATCTTTTATCTTTTTGGGGCATCTATATTGAGGAATATTTTGCTGGGTTTTTCCCTTTAGGGTTTTCCCGGGATAAATCTTTGTGTTCCTTTTGTATGGTTGTGATTGTCTATCTTTCAGTGATCCTGGTTATATGCTTTTGTTATGAAAATGAAATGAAGTACTGATGTCTTAGCTAAGCATATGAAAAGTTAACATGGTAGACCCTAACAAAATTAAAGCGATGATGGACTAGCCAATTCCAAAAACACTAAAGAATCTTCGAGGATTATTAGGTCTGATAGGGTACTACCGTAAGTTTGTTTCGAACTATGGAAGAATAGCAGCTCCTATAACAACATTACTGAAGAAAGATGCATTTTCTTGGGCTCTAGAGGACACTCAAGCTTTTAAACAACTCAAAGAGGAAATGTATAAAGCTCATGTTTTAGTGACACCAGACTTCACAAAAACCTTTATTGTGGAATGTGATGCTTTAGGAAATGAAATTGGAGTTGTACTAATGCAAGAATGACACCCTCTTTCCTTCACAATTCATCCAATCAAGGGAAAGAACTTTAAAAATCCCATTTATGAGAAGGAAATGTTGGTAATACTACATTCCTTGAAGCAATGGTGCCCCTACCTTATGGGGAAAGAATTGAAGACTAAAACTGATCTTGATAGCCTTAAATACTTTATGGAACAAAGGCTATATTTAGAAGAGAAACAAAAATGGGTGACAAAGATGTTGGGTATGACTTTGAAATCATATACAAAAATGGGAAGCAAAATGTTGTCGTAGATGCACTCTCCAGGAAAGATGAGGATGTTGAAGCATTGCTCTATGCTATCTCGATCGTCCAACCAGATTGGATAGCCGAAGCAAGGGATGAATGGAAAAAAGACAAAGAAATATGGACATTCATTCAAAAGCTGCAACAGGATCCCAGTGCCTCTAATACATTTACATGGAAAAATGACTCGCTATGGTGCAAGGATCACCTACATCTTGGTAAGAGTTCCCAGCTCAAGCAAAAGGTACTTTTTGAATTCCACTCCTCATCGATAGGAGGACACTCAGGTTTCTTAAAAGTCTACCATAGGGTAAAGAAAGAAATTTTTTGGGATGGTTTTAAAACTGATGTTCAAAAAATTGTGATAGAATCTTTGGTTTGCCAATGAAATAAAGTGGAAACAATTAAAACCCACGTCTACTACAACCACTTTACATTCCAAGCCAAAGGTGGTCAGAGGTCTTGATGGATTTTATCATAGGTTTACCAAATTCAGAAGGAAAGAGTGTCATCATGGTTGTTGTTGATAGACTTACTAAAAATTCACACTTTTGTTCACTATCTCACCCGTTCAAAGCAAGCACGGTCACCAATTCTTTTATGGAGACATTCCAAAAACTACATGGTACTCCAAATATTATAGTAAGTGACAGGGATCCCATTTTCACTAGCAATTTTTCGACCAAATTATTTTCTTATTTGGGACTCAACTGGCTCATAACTCATCTTATCATCCTCAATTTGATGGACACACAAAGATCGTAAACAAATGTTTGGAAGGGTATCTTCGATGTTTTGCAGCGGATAAACAAACACAATGGGTCGAGTGGTTACCCTTGGAAGAATGGTGGTATAACAGTTCCTACCATACATCATAAAAAATGACCCCATTTATGGCACTTTATGTCTATCATCCACCATCCATCACATCTTCAATAAGAGACTCCTCTAAGGTTCAAGCAGTGGAATACCACATGAAGCATCAACAACAAGTTCTTCAACTCTTAAAGGACAACCTGAATCTAGCACAAAATCAAATGAAACAAAAAGCAGATCAACACCGCAATGAATGAAGCTTTAATGTGGGGGGGTTGGGTATTATTAAGACTACAGCCATACAAACAGATGTCCCTGGAGAAAACCAAGAAGGATAATATTTATCACCTAAATACTACGGACCCTACAAGGTGCTAAAAAAGATAGGTAGTATGGCCTACAAATTGTAACTACCTGCATCTTCACGAGTCCATCCAGTTTTCCATGTTTCTTGTTTGAAGAAGGTAATTAGTGACAAGATATCAGTTCAAACGATATTACCAGAACTTGACGAGGAAGGAAAAATCATCTTGGAACCCAAAGAAATCACTGAAATAAGAACTAGACAGCTTCGAAATCGATCAATTCCATAGTATATCATTAAATGGAAGAACTTTCCGGCAGAAGATTCAACATGGGAAGACGAGTCCTTTATACAACAACATCCATAACTACTTTGGCGTTGAGGACAACACTTTTTGAAGGGGAGGGGCATGCTAAGCCTTTAATGATGGCATATTACCCCATATAGTGTAGCGCATTACCCCCTATATTGTGGTGCATTACATATTAATTATGTCAGCTTGGGTATATTAGTTGTTATTGTACACCTTTATATCCTATATACAAGAAGGATATATTCTCATTTTAGTCATCATTGGATATTGTCTTGTCTTGGGTACACAAATACATTGTGTGAGGAGGTTCCTCCCTCGAAGAAGATTGTTATTTATATATGTTATTCATTATTAAGGCATGGATTACTCTATTTTAGTTTATTTATGCTATTTTATGTTATTTATGGGACTTGGATGCATAACATCAGGTCCCATTTTATATAATAGTCCAACGATCAACTGTAAGTTTGTAGCTCGCAGAACTAGTTGTTTTTCTGTGCAGTACTAATCCTTTTAGCGCATATCCTATAGTCAATAATTGTATGATATCTTTGCATTGGTCATCGAACATCGTGATCACAAACAATTACGTATCAAGAAGACCATCATCGAGGTTCCCAGTTTCTTCTCCACTTTCAAGCCTCGAAGGGTGATCTAGTCCTGAGTTCAATCGGCTTGGCTTAACAATGACTTCAAAATCAAATTCCTAGAAAAGGAGGAGCCACTATCAAATATTCCCCCCCAACACTGCCTTTTTCACCAAGTATTTCAATGTTGAATGGTCTGTGAGCATATTGAAATGTTCACCTAACAAATAGTGTCGAAATTTGTGTAGTGCATACACCATAGTTAAGCCTTCTCTTTCAAACATAGTGTACTTCTTCTTTGTTGTTGATAATTTCCTGCTAGTGAAGGAAATATGATGATTAATGGATCCTTTGCCAGGTTGCGCAAGTACAACACCAAGTGTGACAGATGACGCATCGACATGTACATGAAAATCCTTCTTTTAGTCTGGAAATACAAGTATGGGCGCTATGACTGTTTTTTTCTTCACGAGATCCAGACTTTCTCAGCAATTTTTTGTCCACTTGAACTTAATATCCTTTTTAACAAATTTTCCATTGGATTAGTTACCTTCACATATCCTTCGATAAATTTTCTATAGTATCCTATATGTCCCAATGTCATTCTTGGCTGCTTCATTATCGTAGGGGGTGGTAGGTCGATGATGATATCAATTTTAGAGAGGTTGACCAGGATTCCATTGCGACAAACTACATGACCCAACAAAATTCCAAACGGGACACATAAAATACATTTCTTTAAATTCAAGGAAATATGATATCGTCGAAACCATTCTAGCATCATTCTAAGGCTCTCAATGCTATCCTTTATGATCCCAAACACTATCCAGTCATCGAAGTAGACCTCAAGAAACTTATGAATAAAATATTTGAACGCAACCACTACTATCCTGGAAAAGATAGCATGAGCATTCTTGAGTCCAAAGGGAATGAATGTGTATTGAAAACATCCCCACTCCATCGCAAAGGTTGTCTTGTGAGGATCTTCCTTTGCGATTATGATACGATGGTAGTCAGAGAGCCCATCCGTAAAATAATAAACTTCTTGACCCCCAACACTTTATAATACCTCATCCGTAAACAAAGTAAAAAATGGGTCATGTAGGCAGGAATCATTCAACTTTCTTAGGTTGATGCAAATGCATACTTCACCGATAGTCTTCTTATCCTACACTATTATTGGATTGATCCATTCTTATTCTTTAACCAGATCTATGATACCTGCATCTAGAATTTGATCTAATTATGTCTTGACCTTTTCTTTATACCATGGATTCACCCAATATGGTCGTTGCTTCACAAGTCTCGCATTAGGATTTAACAATATCTTCATCTCTCCAAGGTCCCCAACAATCCCTTTCATTTTTGAAAAAATTGTAGGGAACAGATCCTGAAACTCATGTAGTAAGTCCATTATCTTCCTAACAGTTTCTTCATCCCAATAATCTTCTATATTGGGAAACTTTGGATCCTATGGAGAGCTAATGTTTACTTTTTTGGTTTTTAATGGATTTAGGAATTGGTTACTTGAAATACCAAATCCCTCCACCACACGAGTACCTTCAGATTCTGGGATTTTCATGTCTCGCGTGTCATCATAATTAGGTCCACCCATTACATTATAACACTCCATCCAGTGTTAGATTGTCGTGTTGCTCTAATTGAAGTTTGACATTGACATAGGGATATCTTCAAATATCTTTGTTTTGATCACTTGCAATGCAACATCAATTGAAGGATGACCATCAGCAAAATCGAATGTGCGTGTAAACCTAACAATTAGTTTATCCCATTCAAGAGTCCCTCGTTGCAGCTCAATCGATGTGTACCATTGCCTTGGTATCATATCCAATGTATGCACAAAATGATGAACCCCTTTCCTATCACGGGAATGCCTCCCATGTTGCATGACATCATGCAACGTGCTCAACAAGATTAGTCAATCTTGTGTACTTCTGACCATTATAACTGATGTTTTCTCCAAATCATATCCCCATCAATTTATGATATTGAGGCTAGTCTGGGATAGATTGTTTATGTGTGACCCACAATTTGGTAGGTGTAGCTTTCAGCGCAAAGTCTGTCGCGGATAAGCACTGATGTCCCATAACTTTATCTTCAAATTCTGTTAGAAAATATGCCAGGTTAGGTAAGCCTTCATATGTGGGTAGCTCACATGCCTCGGTGTTAGACTTTTATCAATTTAGGCAGTATTATCTTAGGATTTTATCTGAGAGAATAACATCCACAGTAATCAATCACAAGAGACAATAGACACAAAGATTTTCCTCGGGGAAACCATAAAGGAGAAAACCTCGCAACTTCCTCAAAGATAGAATAAGCACCAATAGCAGTAATAAAACCCAAAGATAGTAATATGATCTTTGACTATTGTTCTCTCTCTTATCCCAGCTCCTTCTCTCTCACTTATGCGCTACAACTGAGTGTGAGTGACTATGTGATAAATAGACAGGCTCACTCTCTATTTATACTAGTTCCTGAATTGAAAATAACTCACCAGGGCCGACTTCTCTGGGAGAGTCTAATAACCCTAGTTCCCTACAACTGCGGGGACTTTAACCCTTGATCAATAAGGAGGGTTACCCTCTATGCCTTTACATGACTTGTTACATTATTGATTCTCCGGACAGGAACATCGGGGTATGAAATGACTCAATTACATTATTGATACTTCCCGATAGAAACATCGGGGTACAATACATAAGATATACAAGTGAATACATTCTGAAGTTATAAATACATCAACACTCCTTCTTAACTAGGAAGGTATTCTCTTGACACAATTTATCAGCACAAGTCTTCTTCTCTGGATCAACATCAAGTATGGATCACCATCATGTTTGGATCACTAGATCATCATCACTGGATCAACATCAAGTATGGATCATCATCAAGTCTGGATCATCATCAAATCTGGATCATTGGATCATCATCAACATTATTGCTTCCGCTATCTCGATAAACTGGTGGTATCTCTCAATTCTTCTCGACATAGGAAGTTCTACAGGGCCAGCCCTTTTTCATGTTGGTTGTATGCCTAGCCTCCATGTAGGTCTCCATCAACAGAGCCAACCCTTTTTCATGCTGGATGTACTGCCTTGCCTTGCAAGGACTTCCCCTACAAAGCCAGTCCTTTTTCATACTGGATGCAGCACCTTGCCTCTCGCAAGGATTTCCCCTAAAGAGTCAGCCCTTTTCATACTGGATGCAACACCTTTCCTCTTGCAATGATTTCCCCTACATATCCATTCCTTTTTCGTACTGGATGTAGTACTCAGCACTTACATCTGACCATGGGAGGAACCAATCCTAACACCATGTCAGAAAGGCACAGCACTTACATCTGACTATGGGAGGCCCCACCTACCACCATGTCAGAAAGGCACAACACTTATGTCTGACCATGGGAGGCCCCGCCTACCACCATGTCAGAAGGGCTCAGCACTTATATCTGACCATGGGAGGCCCCACCTACCACCATGTCTAAAGGGCTCACAGACTCATCACTTCCCCTTGGAGGGAATCTCGATATGATGAACACCAAGCTTCTCCCTGAAGTACTCAAACTTCACTCTGGCTAATGGCTTGGTCAACACATCAACTATCTTCTTGTCCCTCACAACATACTGGAGCTTCACTGCTCCCCTCTGCACCATATCCCTAATATAGTGGTATTTGATCTCGATATGCTTCGACTTGTCATGGAACACTGGGTTCTTCGACAACTTCAAATAACTCTGGTTGTCGCAATATATACAAGTAGCATCCAATTGGAGATCAAACAAGTCAAACAGTAGCTTCCTCAGCCATACTACCTCACAATTAGCCGAACAAGCTGCGACATACTCTGCTTCGACTGTACTTAGTGCCACATAGGATTGTTTCTTGCTAAACCAAGAGATCACACCTGATCCCATATTGAAGTAGCACCCTGAAGTGCTCTTCTTATCAATGGCACTGCCTGCCCAATCTGAATCCACATAACCTTCCAGGTTAATCTTTTGATTCGCCTCATACTTGAGCCCGTAATTAACTGTACCCTTCAGGTACCTTAGAATATGCTTTGCAGCAATCAGGTGAACATGTCTAGGATCTGTCAGGAACTGGCTCAATGTGTTCACAGTAAAGCAAATATCTGGTCTCGTGTTCATCAGGTACATCAAGGACCCAATCATTTGACGATACATCGTGGCATCAAACTGGATAGGAAACTATCAATTATGTCGTACCATGTCTTGGGTGCCTGTTTCAAATCGTACAGGGCTTTCTTCAACTTACACACATGAGTTTCTCTGTCATGTGTTTCAAAACCGAGTGGTTGCTCCACATACACTTCCTCTTCCACTACACCATTCAAGAAAGCAGTCTTGACATCCATCTGGTGTATCTTCCATTTCATCATTGCAGCCAGGGCAAGTATTGATCTGATGGAAGTGTATCTCGCTACAAGTGCAAAAGCTTCTTCATAATCTATTCCTTCTTTCTGGGAGAAGCCACGAGCCACAAATCTTGCTTTATATTTCTCTATGCTGCCATCTGCAGCATGCTTGATCTTATAGATCCACTTGGAAGTGATGACAGACTTCCCCTCTGGTGTTGGGAGAACATCCTAGACATCATTCTTCATGATTGACTGGTACTCCTCAATCGTAGCATCCTTCCATTCTTTCTTCTCTGTCGCTTATTCATTGTTGGAAGGTTCTTTATCAATGGTATCACATAATAGGGCTACATATCCAGAGTAGCACCTAGTTCTCTTCCTTTCTCTGTTCATTTCTTCTGGAGCCCCATATCTTTCTACACCTTGGATAACCTCTCGTACCCATGCAGGTTTCCTCTTGTGAGGATTCTTCTCCTGGGGTGTATCTACAGGTTCTTGGGGTTCTTCTATTTCTCAATCTTCTTCTTGAGTTGTATCGTTCATAGTGGTATCTTGAATTCTTGGTACTTTTGTTTCTTCAGGTTCTTCAGCAGGTCTCTTTCTGGATTTGTTGTAAGCTAAGTCTTTGTCAAATGTTACATCCCTGCTAATGTCGACCTTCTTGAACCTTGGGAAGTATATTTTGTAAGCCTTTGAGCTTTCACCATATCCCACAAATATACCCTTCTTGCCTGCAGGATCTAAATTTGTCCTCTTTTCTTTTGGAATTTGTATGTACACTGGCCCAACCAAATATTTTGAGATGACTGAATTATGGTTTCTTGCTAGAAAAGACTTCTTTAGGTGTTTTGTTCTCGAGTGCTCTATGTGGAGTACAGTTATGTACATACACAACTTTTCTAGTAGCTTCTGCCCATAGATGCATCGAAAGATCTTGACCATGAATCATTGCCCTTGCAGCTTCCATGATCGTTCTATTCTTCCTTTCTGCAACCCCATTCTGTTGTGGATTATATGGAGTGGTCAACTCCCTCTTAATCCCTGAATCTCTGCATAACTCTTTGAATTCATTTGATGTGAATTCTCCACCATTGTCTGATCAAAAGGTTTTGATTCTTTTCTGTGTGGTTCTCGATCAAGGATTTGAATTCCTTGAACTTGTTGAATACTTTAACTTTGTTCTTTAAGAAGTATATCCATGTCTTCCTAGAAAAATCATCAATGAAAGAAACATAGTATACATACCCGCTTAATGAACTAGATGACATTGGCCTACATACATCGCAGTGGATGATTTCCAAGATTCCTTTTGCCTTGCTCTCGCTACTTGGAAAAGTCTTCTTTGTGTTCTTTCCTTTTGTACATCCTTTGCAGACACCGTCATGTTTTGCCTGAATTTCTGGAAGACCTTCAACAACCTTGCTTGCAAGTGGTAGTGCTCTATAGTGCACATGTGCAAGCCTTCTATGCCAAAGTTCATTTGGCTCTACCGAGTAATGGACCAAGGCTTGTTTTAGTTGGCCCTTTAGCTTGTATAATCCTCCCTCTTACTCCCCAATCACAACTGCATCATCTATGGTTTTTCCCTTTGGCCACATAAGAACTTGGCCATCTACAAATGCAACCCTCATGCCTTTTGCATCCAATGTAGAGATGGAGGAGGTTCTTCTTTAGTCCTAGTACAAACAAGACATCCTTCATCTTCATAGACTTTCCAGAGTCTAACTTGTAAGAGGATTCACCACTACCTTTTATTGGATATTGGTATTCATCCCCAAGTTTCACCTTGTGGGGTGACTCATGTTCTGATAATTTCACAAATGATTCTTTGAATCCCGTTATATGCTGGGAAGCCCCACTATTGATAAGCCAATCCTTTCTCCCATGTGTGATAGTTCCTGTGAGGGCAGAAATCAAGACATACTCTTCATCACTTGAAGAATCTTCACTTTCTTGTTTGACTCTCTTCTTAGAAGGTTCATCATCCTCTGCAGCATGAGCATTATGTCTTCTTTTGTAGTTCTTCTTTTTTTGAGAGCCACCTTTGTTTCTGGGACAATTTCTGGAGATGTGTCCTTTCTCATCGCATGTAAAGCATCTGATACTAGAAAGATCTCTATTAAATATTCTAGGGTTATCTTTCTGGTGAGAGTGCTTACCTTTGTGATGATGATAGTCCATTCTTCTTTTCTTGGAGTATATTGTGAGAGCTTGATCTTCACTTCCCATCTTTTCTTTTCGGGCTACTATTCAAGCTTCTTCTTGTGAGCATTCCTCCCAAAGTCTACTGAAGGTGACTAGTTTTCTTCTAGCACAAATTCCTTAAATGAAATAGTCCCATGATCTAGGGAGACCATTCAAGGTGGTCATCATAATTTCTATATTCTCCACTTCTTCATCCACTACTTCAAGTTATTCTTTGATCTGGGAGACCCTTGTAAAGTATGATTGCATGGTCTCTGCATTCTGGATCTTCACATTCTTCAAATGGTTCCTCAAAGCCATCTTTCGGTTTATGTTCTTCCCTTCAAATAGCTTGGTCATGGCATCAAACATTTCTTTAGGTGTCTTTAGGGAGGACACGTGTGGTATGAGGTGATTGTTGATTGAATCAACAATAATCCTCTTAGCCATGACCAATTTATTCTTGTGTAAGGCCTTAGCCTCATCTCCCTCTGGAACTGGAACCTCTTCACTGATGTAAGAGTCCAACTCATTTTCTTCCAGGACCAAGGAGATCCTATCCTTCCAGGCTCGGAAGTTATCAACTCCCTCAAGATTTTCATCAAGCTTGGTGTGATGAGACATCTTAACTGAGAACCTCAAATGGAAATACAAAAGATTTAGATCTTACCAATTTGAGAAGCTGAAAACTAGATATGGAGTTGATCTTCTGCAGTGTTGGTTTTCTGGTTCCAGGGCAAATCAGGGTTTGACTTTCCCAGAGTTCTACCCAACCAAAAACCTTGATTTTTGTCTCTAACTTCGATTTTGAGGAGGAGAGCAATCCTAGCCTGGGATCACTCAAAAATTCCTCTTAAGTGAAAATCCCTAATTTCTCGATGTAGTGGTAGGTCAAAAACTGAAAATGCTCAGAATCGAATTCTGCTTCGACAGAAAGATGCGACCTTCAATGGAGGTTCAGCCTAGCCTTCTTTTGCTGATGGATTGTGGAGAGAGACCCACAAAATAAGAAGCCCTAGCTTTTGTAGTTGCACAATGTCTTCTTCTTAGGTTAGCTCTGATACCATGTTAGATTTTTATCAAATTAGACAATATTATCTTAGGATCTTATCTGAGAGAATAACATGCACAACAATCAATCACAAGAGACAATAGACACAAAGATTTTCCTCGGGGAAACCATAAAGGAGAAAACCCTGCAACTTCCTTGGAGATAGAATAAGCACCAATAGCAGCAGTAAAACCCAAAGACAGTAAGATGATCTCCGACAGCTGTTCTCTCTCTTATCCCAGCTCCTTCTCTCTCACTTATGCGCTACAACTAAGTGTGAGTGACTGTGTGATAAATAGAGAGGCTCACTCTCTATTTATACTAATTCTCGACTTAACAATAACTCACCAAGGCCAACTTCTCTAGGAGAGTCCAATAACCCTAGTGCCCCACTACTGCGGGGACTTTAACCCTTGATCAATAAGGAGGGTTACCATGTTTGACTTTACATGAATTGTTTACATTGTTGATTCTCCCAATAGGAACATCGGGGTATGACATGATTCAATTGCATTACTGATACTTCCCGATAGGAACATCGGGGTACAATACATAATATATACAAGTGAATACATTCCGAAGTTATAAATACATCAACACTCAGTACCTGCACATCGCACATAATATGTATTTCTTACACAACTTCTCATTGATACTTCATGTAATCGGTTCTGCTAGTTTTCCGAGGCTTCTCCAGAATCTAATGTGCAGGAGCTAACACTTCACCAACTGAGCTTTCTGTTGACCATTGGATTTACATAATCATCCCTTTTAGAAATGATATTATAAATCTGGTCCAGGTAATCTCCTTGTCCTTCACTATTCACTTGTTCGACATATCTCTGCCCTTATAGCGGATCAATTGGTGTGACCATCCTTAGCTTGAAATCTTCAAATGTTAATATTATTTTCTTAAAATTTATAATTGTTTGATTATAAATTGCCCAGTCAATCCCCAAAAGTGCAGGATATAGATTTGTATCATCGACAATGTCAATCACTTCAAAGTCGGCATAATTTTTAAGGCCTTCTACCTCGACAGGCACTTAAGTAAGTCAACCGATAAATAGAACCTTCAACTGATTTGCTAATTAGAGTTAGACAAGAGACCATACTAGTCTTGGATTTCCCATGCTATACCATGTTTGTCTAGTCAAAATGTTGATATTTGAGCCCAATTCTAGAATAATATAATCCATATCATATTCTCCTATTTGTCCAGTCATTTGCAGTTCGCGAGAAATCTTCAGTTTGTTCCTGATATGATTAACCCCTTTTTTCTGGTCGCAACTCTTCTTGGGGTTCTTCTATTAAATATTTCAATTATGTGACATCATCTTTATCCTAGATTAGCTTTAAACAACTTTTAAAGAATTCTTTTAATTTACTAACCTTTATGGTTGGTTTCTTTCATAGTAGCGAGTCAAATATTTTAGAAATCTCCATTATTGGTCTTTTTGAACTCGACACTTGATTTATGTCAACGAATTCTTGTCACACGTCCAATAATACTTCATTTTCTTTTTGTACATCAAATGGAACTTTCCTTTGTGCGGTTGGTCGCACCTGCGATTGTCTGTACAATGCTTATTGGTCTGCTCCAGTTGCAACACCTCCTCTTATCACGACAGTTATATGTGGTTCCATTGGTTCAACATAAATTTTCTAGATATTCTGATTGGGATTCAAATTGGGTTTCTGCAGTGGATTCGTATTTCCCACATTCCTAGCATTCCATTTGGCAATCAGTTGAGGACATTCCTCAACAGTGTGATCAATAGCCTTACAATATGAAGTTGCAGTGTAAGGTTAGCTAGTTGAGACTAGATTTGCATCATCCCTGCACCAGTCTCTCCCATAAGTGAGGATTCCAATTTCATAGCCAGTTCGAGAGCCTCAATCTACGACATAATCTTTTGTTGCATCAAGGGGATTTGGATGTGCGATAACAACACCAAAATAAACCGTTCTTTGTGATGGACATTTGACATATGGAAACTTACTTTAGCCATCAACGTCCTAAATCTCTTGTCAAAATTTCAAACAGATTCTGTAGACAATTGCTTAATCTCTGTTATACACTGAGATTTAGATTTGGTCTTTCTGATTTCGTCTATTAATCCCACTTGGATTTGGTTTAGTGTTTTCTGTGTGGCTCCTATCGGAACCACAAAGAACTTCATGTACCAATCCAACGCACAACCCCTAATGGTTGTGATCATTTGAGCCTTCTTGATGGCTTCATCTTGGATATGTCGCATGATCCACATGGCTTCACATATAAACCAATGTTGCTCTGGGTATTCTAACCCATTTTCGTTAAAGATCGCTAACTTAATATCATTCCCGTCCATTATATTTATTTTAGGCACAACTCGACTAGTTGGAATTCCTTATATGTTATTCCCACCAATACTGTTACTTTGGTTAACAAACCCACTGGGAGATGAGTTTCTAGATCTTACCTCCGGAGACGTACACAGGGTCGTGGGTGTGTCGTACTTGTACTCTGGATCTAGGGCTTCTTCTTCTTCTCATTCAGATATAGGTTGGTATTCCTCTTCCTCGCACAAGAACCTCCATCCAAGTGTGACATCAACTCATAGTCTTCCCCTCTGGTCATACTGCAACTTCCTCTTCTAGTCACAGTCCTTCTTCTCTTTCTCGACGGAAATATTCATCCCCTTCTTAGACGTACACCTTCTAGTTCAGTGTCGCTATCACCAAGGAACACCTCATCTTACTTTTCTCCATCTTTTTCACACTTCATTTGTGACATATCCCAGGTCTCCACGCACAAATATTTACTCGTCGGACTCCATTCTCAGGATTCCTTTCTCACATACAAGCATATTTATCCAAATCCTTAAAGATGTCAGGTACCGTCCTCTCAGTCCTTGGAAAAAATATATTTTTGCCTCACAATATGATGTTATTGTGTCTAAAGCAAATTCAATGATGTGTCCTTCCAAAATACTGTCAACCCAGAACTCAACTGCCTTATATATGGGGTTGCTAACATTTTTCACCCACTGAATCAGTTGAGGAATCCACTCTATCGTTTCTCTTTCTTAGAATTTGTTTTGTTGGGTTGCTAACTTTAACACCATTCATACAACAAAACAGGAAATTTGCAAAAGAATATCTCATGAATATTAGTATAAATGTACCGCTCCAACCACTCTTCTTGGTTCAGTCGGGATCCTTCACTCTCTTCCCGTGCAAACTCTAGTGTTTTAAACTCTATCCAATCTTGAATTTTTGGCTTCGTCGGGTACCAAAACATATCCCTCTCCAAAATGATTCACGATCCTTGAAACAAAACCATTTGTTGCCTTTCTTCCTCTGGTCGACCTAGGTTCAGGTCCTCGGTAGTCAATAAAGACCCAGATATCGGCCCGTCAAAGCAAAGCTCAGTCAGCAACACCTGGGATGCTGATGTAGTCTCACCCGAGATATCTTTATGGGGAACTGCTAGAGCCAGGTTTCTGTAGTTAGGTGGGGATTTATACTCTTGTTGTACATTATTACAACGCTCGACCGGAGCCAGGGATTATACTTCCTACCCCTTGTCTATTTATTCAAGTTAACAGGCTATTTACCAATCGACACATCTTGCAACGTTCATGAACATGAATTCCATATCACAGATTCATTCAATAAGTAGTGCAACATATACATACATGAGATTATTCTTAAACATAAGGAATGCGACACATTCAGATCTACTTATTCACAATATGCATACATTCAACATAAACACACTTATCACATACACATAGAGGCAAGATTTAACATGGAAACCCATATGGGAAAAACCACAAAGGTGCTCTTCATCTTGCATGAGAAATATATCAACACCTTTTGTCTATGCACTCAGCTTCTAGACTATGTTCTAGATATTCTTTACAACTTATACAAACTTCTCTCCTCTCATGCTCTCTAGTCTTGGATCTCTGAATTTTTCCTCTCCTTCACTCTACCATCGATCCACACATAGCCTGGATCGACTCTCTTCTCTACAACTATATGACTCCGAGACTAACCCACTCTACTTCTTCAACATCTAGGATAGGAGCCAGAGGGAGACCAACCCACACACAACTTAGTTTCTCCCTTTTTCAAGTTCTTACATGTCATAATCAACCGACTCTAATATGTTATCCGACCACCTGTCATTCCTATTCTTGTACATTCAGTTACAACTGACAGTAGGCCCTATTGGCCCAAAAATACAAATTATGCTTTGTTACCCAAACATGCTTAATTGTAATTGAATTCTTACCCATGATCACTCAAACTATCCCTTTCAACTATTGTACTCTTCTTCTATCGTTGTTCCTTCTATCACAGCTGCTCTCGTCATACTTCCTCTTCTGCCGTGGACTCTTCCATTGCTGGATGCTCTCATTGCAACTTCTCCTCCATTGCAACTTTCTCTATCGTGCGACCGTAATCTTCATATCTCCGAGCAGAGTTATGGCTGAATTTTTCCTATCTTTTCCTAGTGCCAACATTGATATTTATTTTATTATCCTTATTATGGTTACCAACTTGATTTCGGAATCTGTGTTGGTAGGGTGGAGTTGAAATAGAGGATTTTCACCATTTTGACAACCAGATAAACAACCAATCTGCAAACTGCAACATAAGTTTTATCTCCGACTTTATGGGGAAATGTTCTTCCTATGCGTTGTGTATTTGATACCATATACCATCGATGCTAATGTGCCACTCTCGTGTCTTTTTCCCACCAAATGATAGATTTTTCCCTGTAGCGATAATGATGAAATGTGGAAGTCTTTTCTGCTAACATGAAGGTGAAAAATTCAGTGTCCAATCTGTAATGTTTTTCTGCTCATCTGAAAATCAAGAAGGAATTGATCTCCAAACTCTAATGTTCTTCTGCTAATTTGAAAGTGAATAATTTGATGTCCAATCTGTAATGATATTTTGTGTCAATATGAAAATGTTTGTGCCCATATGAAAATGAGAAATTTGATATGTCCAATTTCATTATCAAGATGTTTGTCAAGTTTACATGGATGGTTAAAGAAAATGAAAATTTTGATGTGTCTAATTTTTCATTATCAAGATGTTTGTCAAGTTTACATGAATGGTCAAAGCTACATCATCAAATTCCATTTTTTTGTTATAAATGAAATCGGGAATATTAATATTAAAGAAGATGAAATGAATCTTTTATTACGTAACATGTAGTGAGACTTGAACTTGAACTCGGATAGAAAGTATAACAACATTCTTAACAACCACAAAATCTACTCTTGACTACATAATCAAATTCCATAATTAATGGACGTTAATTAGTTATCACATTCTTTTATCTTTTAACTGTGATAATTTTTAACTCTTGGAATAGTTTTCCTTTTAAAATTGAATCTCTATATATAAAGGACAAAGTATGACAATTGAATCTTCCCTAATAATGTTTGTAATTCACCACAATAAAATGATCTATGTTGTACGTGAGGTTTAATTCCATTCAACAATCCATACCGAGTGTTGATAACATGTTCATATTTCTATACTTGAACACAATGAATATAAACAAAGATGCATATTCTGGGTTTACAAATTGAGCATATACTATTGTAAAAATAATATAAAAGAATTGTATTGACTTGAACAGGGTTATAGTTTTTATATAACATATATATTTATTTTCTAAATGCTTTAAGAACAGTATATTTTTCAAAGAGAATTCCTTTTACGTACAAGATTGTAATTCACTTTCCATTTCTTCACCCACCTATTGCTTTTAATGGAATTCTTTTTGGAGAGAAATGTTGACAATTAGTGTTGGGTATGTGTTATATTCTTCGCATTTGCATGTGTGTGTGTGGTGGGGGGTGCGCCTATCATCGATGCGCATGATGATCCCTTCACCTAGTACGAAAACAGTCGATAGATCGTTTCCAATGCGAGCACAATGAGCGCCAATTTTTTTGGGCTATTTTTGGCTATTTTTGGGTTGTTTTCTAAAAATATGTCATTTAATCTCAATTAAGGGATTGGGATTTATTTTCTAATCCGGGTTAACATATTAGGGTATTGGATGCTGCAAAATACCTATATTGTATTGTGAGTGATTCATAATGATAATGAGAAAATAGGAGGTGTGGCTCCAAGGTTTGTTGGTTTTGTTGGTTAAGGGTTTCCAGGGTAAATATTTGTGTTTTATGTGTGAATGTTGTGGTGTAATCTCTATTTTTCTTAAAAGAATCTGTGTGCTTTGCTTCTCTGCACAGGTTTAAAACTTACAATTAGCCATTAAAAAAACTTTGAAATTTGTTCTCCAATCTCAATCTTTTCTACATCATTCTCACAACACGTTCTATAGTTTCCTCCTTTGAGAAAATCAAAGGAGCTGAAGCCATCCAAAATATTATGGTGCAAACTCTAATGGTATCCATCCTAAACAGTCCACCAACATTTTCAATGTTTTATCAACATAAACGTTGACCATGGACAACCATTCAAGTCTATACAAGGAACGTGGTATTGCAAATAAGATGAAGAGATCATATAAATGGGGAAACCCATGGTTATAAACAAATAAAAATGATATATTTTTTTGTTATTTGCCATTGTTTGAGATCACATTGTTAACAATGTAGTAATTAGAAGGTATTCCTTATTGCAATGTTTTTCCAATTCATTGATAATGACATTTTTTTGTGGGCTACGAAATTTCCCAATCTATGTATTTTCGATTTCATGGGTTTTGATTAATGATGGGTTTAAGGCATTCTTGTTTGTTTCAAAGAAATATAGAGCAAATGAATTTGGGTTTTCATTGTTTGAGATCACATTGTTAACAATGTAGTAATTAGAAGGTATTCCTTATTGCAATGTTTTTCCAATTCATTGATAATGACATTTTTTTGTGGGCTACGAAATTTCCCAATCTATGTATTTTCGATTTCATGGGTTTTGATTAATGATGGGTTTAAGGCATTCTTGTTTGTTTCAAAGAAATCCAGAGCAAATGAATTTGGGTTTTTTTTTTTTTGTTCAGAAGAAAAAAGCCTGTCCTTGATATTCATTAATGAATCGAAGGGAATCTGATGTGCCATCCCAACAAGTGGGTTACAATCAAGAGGGTGGATAAAAAAGTAACATACTTCTGATATATCGAGCACGAGTCATAACTCAATGGAGCTGAAAGGGGGGACAAGTACATATCCAACAATATAGATTCCCATCAATAAAAACTGTCACTCTAAGCCATATCTATCGTGAACCAAAGAGTGTAGAACTGCAGTCTAAAGGAGCCCGCTCCAAAACAATAAAAAAGGGTGCAAGAAAAAAAGAAGTACATGCTCCAGCATTGGGATCAAAAGAGCTTGAAACTATCATGAGAGGCCAAAAGACATTCAATAAATTCAGAGTAACTCCCTGATCCCGGAGCCAAAGAAAGAGCTTTTTTAGAAAGGCAATCTGCAAGCTGATTGTATTCACGATAGATATGGCAGAAAGACAGCTCTAGAAAGCAAGAGCAAAGATTTCTAGTGTCCCTACACCAGTGATGGAGTTCAAGTGGTGAAAGGGAGGTTGTACCCTTTACCCAATTAATGATGATTGAAGAGTCACCAAATATCTTGAACTTGGGTATCCCCGTCATTTGGGCTATATGTAGAAGGGCCCAAAGCCCAATCAGTTCTGCTTTAGTGTTGGTGCATGATCTCGCCCCCAATGCAAACTCGAAGGAATGTGACTCATTCAAGAACAAACAAAAGCCAACCCCTCCAACATTTTTTGCAAATGCCCCATCAAAAAATCCACCGGGATAGACAAGTACAAGGCCCAGGCCCAAGATTCTTGATTTTTTTACCTTAATAACAGGAGGACAATACATTTGTGAGGAGTAAGCAATCTGGTGGATTAAGCTTCTGACAAACACTTTTTTCCCTTCAAAAATAAAGATGTTTCTAGCTTTCCATATGGCCCACATGGCGAGAAAAGGGAGATAGCAGTAAGCTGATTGCATTGAAAAGTTGACAGTCTTCTTTTCTAGAAACGAGCTAAGATCATCAGACTGGAATGAAGGAGTGATATGGTACTGTTCCTTCAGGATAGAGAGTACATTATTCCAAACAGAGCAATGAAAAAATAGATGCTGAATACTATCTTCATCCTTACTGCACAGTGCATAGATACTAGGCCCAGTCCATCCTCTCTTCTGGAGATTGTCCCAAGTAAGTAGCTTGTTCATCAAAGCCAGCCATATAAAACAACCGATTGTCCTGGGAAAAGTGCCAGTCCAAATATATGTAAGTAGTATGCTGCCAGCCAGGGGTGAAGATGAGAGGACAATGCTGTCATAAACCAGTTTTACAGATACAGAGCCATCAAACTTGTTATATGCTCAAATCAGAGAATCAGACTGTGTATTGAGGCGTATACCACCAATTTCCAGACTTCTCGTGAAGGTGTCCCATGTGAGTTTCTAGTCTCCAACAACGCAGAGATCCTCGGCCATGTACCAATACTTATGAGATCCTGGTAGGGTATTTCGAGCTTGTGAGAGAGTGACAATATCCAGATCCTCTAAGTACTCTCGAAACCCGACAGCCATTGTGAGCGAGTCGAAAATACCAATAATAGGATCAATGCCAATAAGAACATTTTTACCATTGCCCACTTGCCAGGAAAGGCATCCACCAAGCCAAGGAAGGGTTAGCAGGAACCCCTTCCAAATAACAGAAACTCCACGTAAATTGAAATTCTTGCCTCTGAGCCAAGTCACTACCGTGAGCTTCTTCAAGTATTTACTGATAATAACTTGATGCCATAATCCATTATTCTGTAGAACCATCCATAGATTTTTTAATCTGAGTGCAATGCTGAACCGATACAAATTCTTAATGCCCCATCCCCCATTCTCTTTCGGCCAGGAGAGGTACTTCCAATTGGACAGATGATACCTGTGTTTGTTGCCAGAGGAGCCCCATAAAAAGGCAAATGCTAAACTTCTAATTTTATTCAATACAGATATAGGTATGGGAGCAAGGCCCAACCAATAGACCAGGATACTAGACAGCACTGCTTGTACAAGGATCAAACGGCCACCTAGTGAGAGAAGCTTATGTGCCCAGTGAAAGATTTTGTTTTTGAATTTATGAATCAGCCAATTCCAGTCACTGACCTTATACCCCAGAGGCTTGAGATAATAGCCAAGATACTTAAAACCAGTGATGATAGGCTCCATTTTATAGGGCAGTGCTCAAGCAATGTCAGCGCGGATATCAATATCCACATTATTGTAGAGAAAACATGATTTGTCCACACTAATGCTCATCCCAGAATCCTTACATAAAGTACTTAAAATAACATCGAAAGCCATCCACTCAGATAAGGTGCTAGAGCCCAGCAGGATCACATCATCTACAAAGAGGAGATGTGTAAGTGCAAGAGTAGAAGAAATCTTAATACCTTTAATGAGACCATGATCCCTTGCATCAACAATCAAGAGGTTGAGCCCTTCAATAACAAGTATGAAGAGCAAGGGGGGAAGGGGGAAGCCCTGTCTGATACCTCTAGAGGCAGCAAAGAACTTCGAGGGAGTACCATTGATAAGAACTGCAAAATTAGCTGAAGTAAGGAATCCCATTATCCAGTTTACAACCAGGTTTGGTACCCCAATCTGGATCAGTATGAGTCTAATGAAGGACCAGTTACACAATCAAATGCCTTTACCAAGTCCAATTTGAGGATGAGAGCACAAGAATTCTTGGTTTTCACAGTGTGGAGAGTCTCTTGTACAATACCAATAGGTTCAACAATCTGGCGGTTTTTTAGAAAACCATATTGTTCTTTGGATATATGGGAGTCCAAGAAAGGCTTAAGCCTCACAACAATAACCTTCAAAATCAATTTGTATAACAGATTGCACAAGGAGATAGACCTAAAATCTGCGAAGGTTAAAGGCTTTTCCTTTTTAGGGGTTAATGCAAGGAAGGTAGAGTTTAGGGAGGGAGGAATACAACCCGAAACCCTAGCACAATCCACATGAGACAGTAATTCTTCACCCAACAAGTCAAAGAAGTGTAGATAAAATTCGACAGGCCATCCATTAGGGCCTGGGATCCTATCTTTTTTGAAAGAGTGTAAGGTACATTCAACTTCAGACAAAGTAACCGGTTGTATGAGACAAGGAGCATCTACATGAGAGATCATATTGGGGTAAAGTAAGACAACCTTGAGCTGTTCCATCAAGCAGGTCTGTTTGTCATCTCTGAATATATTAGCAAAATGACTCTATCCCAGATCCTTTAGTGCAGTTTCATCCTCAATGCAGTGTCCCTCATCATCCATAAGGGACCAAATAGTATTTTGATTCCTTCTTCCTGATGCCAGGGCATGAAAATACTTGGTGTTTGAATCTCCATACAATGCCCATTTAGCACGACTTTTGAGCTGCCAAGTCAGAAGGAAGTGGTCCAACAACTTCTTTTTTTCAGATCTGAGTTGAGACAGGGACAATTGTTCCTCATGGGAGAGAATACCAAAGGAGGAGCAAGAGAGTAGGGTATTGATATCCTTATCCAGCTTGTGTGACTCAGAATCCAAGATAGTTCCTTTTTCCTTGATCCAGTCCTTTACATCCTTCTTAAGTGTTCTGAGTTTGAGCGAAAAGAGATCCAAATCAGAACCAGAAGAAGAAGGAGACAGTCTAGGCCATTTGTTGGAAACCCAGGATATGAAATCCGGATCCTTAAACCAAGATCTATTGAATTTAAATGGATAATTATAGGACCACAACGATTTATTCCACTCAAAGCAGATAGGGTAGTGATCAGAAATATCAGTATGGTGAGTCCACATTCGGTGAGCTAAGAGGGGAGGGATCAAAGAAGAGGCTATTAAGAAGTGGTCAAGTCTTTTGCTTATCCCTTCATCACCTACCCTACCCTTCCTCCAGGTGGGACCAGCACTGGGTGGGGCAATATCTATAAGTCCCACAGAATGAAAAAGGAGCTTGAAATGTGAAGTAAGAGGGTCTAAGATAGCCTGCTTGCCCCAGGTCTCAGAAGCTCTCATGGTTAAGTTAAGGTCCCCACCCAAAATCAGGTTAGGAGAATTAAGAAGTCCCCCTCCCGAGTACCTTCTCCCAGAAAATATCCCTATCCCGGTAAGGGCCATCGCAGTTGAGAATATCTAAGGGAGTATTCGTACCATGGAAATTGGCCTTAACAAGGATACCTGCAACAGTCTCAAAAGAACGACATCTAACCCTATGAGGGTTCCATGCAGTCAATAACCCACCCGAAAGGCCAGAAGCACTTATGGCGCAGAATTCCCAGTTGGGAAGGAGCTTAGAGAAAGCATGAAGAGCAGGATAAGTGCTGCACATTGTTTCCTGTAGGAGAATCATGTCTGGATGAATTGAAAGGAAAAGTGAAAGGAGGCTGCATTGTTTGGTCTTACCCCCCAGACCTCTGGCATTAAGGGAGAGGATCAACATTAAGGAACATGTGGGAGGGGAGGTGATGCTCTAAGTCCCCGAGGAGTAAACCCTCTTGCAGCATCTTTAATGCGAACCGAGAGGGGGATATAAGGAGGAGAGTCAGTGGATAGATCCCCAGTTTGACCCTTCTTTTCCTTCTTTTTTTTCCTAACAGTCACATTCTCAAATCGGATGGAGTTAAGGTGGAGTGTAGACGAGGAGGATGGTGTAATTGCTGAGAAGATCGACAACGATTTATGTAGGTAAGGATTTGAGAAAGAGGGAGAGGACAATAGACTGCAAGGAGAGGGGGGAAGAGGGGGAGAAGAGGTGTTAGATGGGAGTGGTGGAAAATCCATAAGAGATGAAAATGGAGGCACCATAGGGTTCGGGGTGGCGTTAGAAGGGGAACGATGTGATGGTTGCAGAGAGCCAACGAAAGAGGGTTCAACAGAGGAGACCAAAGGAGAGGTCTCTACAAAGTCCAATTCAGGAGTGACCATAGAATGCACCATAGGGTTCAGGGTGGCATTATAAGGGGAACAGAGTGTAGGATCCTGAGAGGCAACGAAGGAGGGTTCAACAAAGGAAACCAAAGGGGAGGTCTCCATCGAGGCCAAGACAGGGGTTCCAGCAGCAGCAGGAGCCATTTCCAATACATCAATAGCTTCAAGCATTAAATCAAAAACATCATCGAAGAGAGATAGAGACCGTGAATAAATACCTTTTTTAGAATGCTCCAAAGAATAGGATTCATTTAGTGCTCTGGTCACAGGGGTACCTTCTAGGCTGGAGCCTGAATGAACATTCAAGAGAGAGGGACAGGTTCTCTGGAGATGTCCAGTGTCGCGGCACCTACTGCAGCGGAATGGTACGTGGAGATAATCAAGTTTATGCACCAGAAGGCGTTCCTTATAGAGTATCTCCACCTCGGCAGGTAAACCAAGAGAGACATCCAGCTCGACCAAAACCCGAACCATTTGTTTATCAAAGGAAAGGTGGAAGTCCTCATCAATAGCCACGAACCTACCAATCGTATTAGCAATGCCTTCAAGAATATTCAAATTCCAAAGGGGAAAGGGTAGATGTGGCAGAAAAACCCAAAGGTGACGCTTCAACACCCATTCCCTAAGAGGGTCGAAGTGAGAATGCCAATGCCCCAGAACCAGCGACCCCAAACCAATACGCCAAATCTTATCCAGAATGAGAGATGCATGTTCAACTTCCAAGAAGACGAAGACAATCCAACCATTAGACAGAAGACTGATAGTAGGGATATAAGTCAGGAGCAGCTTCCAGAAATCCGAAGCCGAATCGATCCAGGCCTTCTTTCCCAGTCGACAGTATTCCAATCGCCTGACCAGAGCCCATGAGCACAGGGAGGACTCGCGGTCCATGTAGATGTCGTGGCTAAGGACGTAGCGAAACCTTCCATCATGGGTTTTAATATTTTTAGCATGTATCTTACGATGGAAGCGTGATGAGGCCCCAATGTCATCCATAAGGAGAGCCTACAAAGTCAACCCCAATCGTGTCCACAGCGACAGCCCACCACAAACCACCAACCGATGGAAAAGAAACAAATGAAAAACCCTGAGCCGGTAGCAAACCTAGCCATATACCGCTGAGAAAACCGGATACAGTACCAAGCAAACCTACCAAAGTCAAAACCCCATATTAGGGCAAACCCCACCAGACATAAAGGAAGGTTCGACTAAGGAGACCATCAGTTTGACAGGAAAGCCGACAGAAAACTGGAGAGAAAGGACCAGAACCCTGGTATTCTGAGAGAAAAGTATTGGGGCAAGAGAGACCGACAGAAAACCAAAGAAAAAGGACCAAACCCTAGTATCCGGGAGAAACCGAGGGTTTAGCAGAAGTCAACCCTACTCATGCTGACGGGCAAAAGGAAATCATGCGAATATGCAACGTAAGAACCCATGCAAGGTTGATAAACCCAGAATGACAAAAACCCAAAACACAGAGGAGATTGAAAGAATCGATGATCTTCCCACTTTTTAACTTGGTTGGTACTAGTCCCCCTGGTAAGGAGAGGAACTCCAAGAAGCCGCCAACAGTGGGAAAGCAGAAACCAAGAGGAACCCAATAACCACTGGAGTGCTAGAATGACAGAGAAAGGCAATGACTGAAACCAGGGTGAAGACCGGATAACCAAACATAAAAACCAGGAGAGAGGTCCCAGGCCATCCAAAAGCAATAGGTAGCCTAAGGAGAAGGCCTCCATGGCAGAGTCCGCCATTAATGCAGAGCGAGCACCAGAGCGTGCTCCATTCCTTATACTAATTGAGATTCAGTAATGAACAAGCTTGTTACAATCAGCAAATGAATTCGCTTATGTTATCCTTCCCTAGTTTAAAGGTCGCGCCTTGATGGTTAGTTTTGTCTTTCGAAGAAAAATTAAATATTTTAAAACCAGTTTCTATCTGTCTAAAAAAAATTATGCTCTGCATTTTGTTTGGAAAAAAATTCAATGGCTTTTTATTTTGACTAATGGGTAAGACAAATCTATATTTTTGGGGTGAACCCTTAAATTTCAATATTTTCATAATTTGATAGGTTAAAAAATTTTATTGCATGATTTATGATTGTGTCAAGGCTAATTGTTTTAAATTCACTCTTTCAAAAGGGGGGTTTTCTTTTGTTGTTTGAATTTATGGGAGGATTGCCTTATTTTTTGAGTTTCTGTGAATTATTACTGATATATGGATTGACAATTTGTGCTTTGACTTAGTGGAAAGAAACCCCAATTTTTCGAGGGTTATTTCCTGTGGAGCTGTTTGCTTCACATAATAGGATTTTTTCCCCAATAGCTTTGGGTTTCAAGAGGAACACAACATTTTAAAAAATTAGATGTGTCGAGGGAAGTGAGGCTTTGAAAAGTATTGAAGAAGGTGATGACACCGATATTCACTTGGAAGTTCGGTTTACTTAGCACTTATTTCCAAAGTAGTTGCTCTTTCTCTTTCTTGCAAGAGCAGGTGCCAATGTTGGGGACATTGCTACCTTGTGGCTCTCATTCATTTCATTTTCATTGCATTCTTCACCATTATGTAAAAGTAAACATATTATGATTTGGTTTTAAAAAAATATTAAAAAATAAAGACAATAACAATAAAAAAACAAGATTGAACTTGATTAGAGATATACAAAGAAAGATGAGAGATAGATTTCTTAATATTTGGGTTTGAAAAAATGATAATTAAATCATAACTAACTCTTGTTTGAGTGAAACATAAGCTTTGGAATGTAAAAAATATCTAAGGTTTGCTAATCCTTTGAAATATCAGTGTATATATGTGTCTTTTTTTATTTGCTTGAATAATGGGGTAGTAAGATAAGATTCCAGTAGTCAAATTTTACCACGATCCATCATTTATGATATGGTCTTATGATAGAGAAGTAAGAATTTGATTGATGCTACAAGGGGTACAAGATGTTATAGGTTGTCTCAGCCTTTCATTTACTTCCTTCATGAAAAGGGCTTTACTTTCTTGGCTCATATTGGGTGTTAAAGTTCAAATATGGGACCCTCTTAAGGATGGAAATTGGCTCAGGCACTTGGTTTGGAGGGTGCCTTAGTCAATGAATGGGAGAGATATCTCTTAGGTTTGTAAAGAAGTGGATTCCATCTCTCGGACAAGAAGGACATTTTGGATTGGTATTAGAATATGAAATTAGGCATGGTTACAACCAAGTTGGCATATGATGTTTTATTTTGTGATGGGGGTGAGGAAAATTGTTGGTGGATTGGTTCCTTGTGGAAGTGGTCTTCCCCCTTAAAAATCAAGCTCTTTTTTTGGTTGGCTCTCAGGAATAAAACTCTCACTTGGGATAACATCTTAAAGAGAGGAGGTATGGGTCCCAATGTTTGTGCCCTATTCAACAAAGATGTTGAGACTATGGAACACTTATTAGTCCAATGTTTTTTATCAACCATCATTGTCTAGTTGGTGGTGAGGGATGTCCTTAGGGTTTCTTTGGTATGGTCAATGCAGTCACTGTCTAATAAAAACTAGATAAACTCCATGTATGCTTGGAAGGAATTGCCTTTATTTTTGTGTTGGGAGGTGTGGAAGCACATGAACAAAGTGATCATTGAAGGCATAACAAGAAATGTAGTGGTTGTAGGTTCCAGAGCGGTAGGAGCTTATAAGGAGATTCATATGGAAAATGACTCTATCAGGCCACGGTTGACTAGAGCTCCGGTGTTCCTTCCGGATTGTCCTATTGGTTACTTGATAGAGCATCCCAGTAAAATGGTATGAGGTGAGGGGTACGGGCTGTCATCCACATGAATGGGTCCAGGCTATATAAGCTAAGGTTCAATTGTGAGGAAAGCACAAACACCGGGGGATAACTTATTGCTTTATGGATTCTCTTGTATTATGCAAGATCTCAGAATTTGTTTTGTCTTCAGGCAACAAAGTACGCTCAATGGAGTTTTGCTTTATGGATTCTCTTGTATTATGCAAGATCTCAGAATTTGTTTTGTCCTTAGGGTTTCTTTGGTATGGTCAATGCAGTCACTGTCTAATAAAAACTAGATAAACTCCATGTACGCTTGGAAGGAATTGCCTTTATTTTTGTGTTGGGAGGTGTGGAAGCACATGAACAAAGTGATCATTGAAGGCATAACAAGAAATGTAGTGGTTGTAGGTTCCAGAGCGGTAGGAGCTTATAAGGAGATTCATATGGAAAATGACTCTATCAGGCCACGGGTGACTAGAGCTCCGGTGTTCCTTCCGGATTGTCCTATTGGTTACTTGATAGAGAATCCCAGTAAAATGGTATGAGGTGAGGGGTAGGGGCTGTCATCCACATGAATGGGTCCAGGATATATAAGCTAAGGTTCAATTGTGAGGAAAGCACAAACACCGGGGGATAACTTATTGCTTTATGGATTCTCTTGTATTATGCAAGATCTCAGAATTTGTTTTGTCTTCAGGCAACAAAGTACGCTCAATGGAGTTTTGATTTATGGATTCTCTTGTATTATGCAAGATCTCAGAATTTGTTTTGTCCTTAGGGTTTCTTTGGTATGGTCAATGCAGTCACTGTCTAATAAAAACTAGATAAACTCCATGTACGCTTGGAAGGAATTGCCTTTATTTTTGTGTTGGGAGGTGTAAAAGCACATGAACAAAGTGATCATTGAAGGCATAACAAGAAATGTAGTGGTTGTAGGTTCCAAAGCGGTAGGAGCTTATAAGGAGATTCATATGGAAAATGACTCTATCAAGCCACGGGTGACTAGAGCTCCGGTGTTCCTTCCGGATTGTCCTATTGGTTACTTGATAGAGAATCCAGTAAAATGGTATGAGGTGAGGGGTAGGGGCTGTCATCCACGTGAATGGGTCCAGGCTATATAAGCTAAGGTTCAATTGTGAGGAAAGCACAAACACCGGGGGATAACTTATTGCTTTATGGATTCTCTTGTATTATGCAAGATCTCAGAATTTGTTTTGTCTTCAGGCAACAAGAGACTCAAAATTAATTATTAACTGATCCCTTCAGAATGTCAATCTTCAGGTATATGTCCTTGATGGGTGGATGGAGAAATTAGAAGTCTACAACTAGCTTTTTTTGGCATATCTTGTCAACATATTTATTGGGAGCAAAATCAAAATGTAGACCTTCTTTCCAAGCAAGCCTTTCAAATTTTGGAAGGCTATATTTATTACGAGGAGTTATTAGATATTGATCTCATTTCACAGGGTAGTATTCAAATATACTTCCATTGAGATCTTCTATTTTTATCTCAACCTTTGTTCTTTGGTCATTATCTTTTTGGATCCTTTTGTTTTCCCTAGGGAAGACTTCGTACTGGTTTTTCTTCATATACTAGATAAATAAATATTACATATACTTTCGGGGTAGAATTTCAGTATTCAATCATTGTTCTTTGTTTTCTCTTTGTTGCAACATTGTTGTTGTGCCAACATAGTTTGTATTGTTGATGTATTAGTAACTTCGAAATGTATTCACTTGTATATTTTATATTGTATTTCATTTTACCCCGACAGAGATGTTTGTTCCTCCGATTGGGAGAGTCATTAATATAATAAAGTCATGTAAAGTCATTGAGGTTAACCCTCCATTGTAAGTCGGGGCAATAGTCCCCACAGTTGAGTCATATTAAGGTTATTAGATTCTCCTAGTGAGGTTGACCCTATAGAGTAATTGTCAAGTGGAAAACAAGTATAAATAGAGAGTGAGACTCTCTATTTGTTACACACACTCACTCAACAGTAGCACATGAGTGAGAGAGGAGTAACTCGCACAAGGAAGAGAGAGAACAACGGTTAGAGATCATCTTTGTATCATTGGGTTTTACTTTTGCTTTTGGTGCTCATTCTATCTCTGAGGGAGTTGTGGGGTTTTCTCCTTTATGGTTTCCCCGAGGAAAATTCTTTGTGTCTCTTGTCTCCTGTGATTATTGTTGTGCATGTTATTCTCTCAGATAAGATCCTAGATCATATTGATTAAATGATAAAAATCTAACATGTATAACTTTATGGTCTTTTCTTCGGTCAACAACTCATTAGATGTATATTGTTTACTGTTATTATCCAACATTGTATGTGATTGATCTATTTTGGTATTATCATTTAGCTATAGTGGCTCCTTCCTTGTGGGTCGATTGGAAGTGACATTTATCAGTAGTATTTCTATCTCACTATGCTATGTTTTTTGCTTGGACTGTTATATTTGTGAACAATCAGATATACATATTTTTGAAAAACTCTGTAAAACTCTTTCATATACTTTCAATATAAAATATAGTTTCTACTGTTTGAGAAAAGTCAAATAAGAATTTATCACAATTAGTATAAGTTTGTTTTTTAAGTTCATTCATGCATAAGCTTTCCCTTAAAATTCCATGAACCATTCCATATTTATAGGCATGCACAAAAGGAAGAATGCATTCTTGTGTAAATCATGTAAATAATCACATTAAAGTATTCTTGGCTTATAATACATATGTACTGTGTCAAGGTTCATAGCTCTCTACATATCAATACAAATGTTAAAACATATAAAAAATGTTGTAGTTTCCATGACGTGTGTATGGGGAGTATATCTCCGTATTGAATAAAGGTGGGATGTAATTTCAACAAATCAACATTGTGTTATTATATAGATAACGAGAAAAGATATAACAAATTTTTGTTTGGTTCCTCTTGTGGGTTGAGTGGTTGGAACAATAGGTTATCACTGTCTCCACCCAGGTTTAAAACCCATGACTATATGTACATGACACCTACGAGAGTGTCTGAATTTCCAGTAATGAAAAAAAAAGAGAAGATTCAATAAAGGCCATTTAAGTGTATCAATCACAACTACATTCAAACTCCATGCTAGTATCATTGAAAGAAAAATTTAATTAGGCTACACATAGTATCATAAATTTGGGTACTTTTTTCTACACTTTTTTGTTGAGTTTCATGAGAGATCAAGGCCACAATAATATTGAATCTATAATTATTGTCGAGAATTTGTTTGATGAATTGCTATATTTTGAGCTTATTTTTTTATCATTATTTTGAAGTGGCCAATTTTTTTTATAGCTTTTGCTTCTATCTTTGAGAGTGCAAATTTGTTCTTAGTAGTGAAGAATGGGAACTATTTATCACAAACTTTGTGTTCATCATATACGTAACCCATGTAATCAAGAGCTTCAACTGGAAAAATCCTTTATTTTCTCTTTTATTAGACATATTATTTGATCCATGGTTAAGTATTATTGCATATTTATAGATCTTGTCACTGAGACCTTAGATTCATTTTGAAGATTAAAGATGTGTTGTCACATTAAAGAGTTTACTCAAATTTTGAAGTTGTCACAAGGAGATAGACTATGTACATTTTATTAAACTAAAATGTGAAATAGTTTTACAAGGGGATTCCTTATTCCACAAACAAGAAGGTCTTATATATAAGTTTCTTCCACAATTATGCTAATTACAAAAGAAACATAAATTCAATCTGGGACTTGAATGATGAACAAGGGAATACTGTTCAGACATAAGTTGATCTTCAGTTTATTTCCATAAGACATTTTAACAAACAATTTATGGATTATGGAGGTAATGACATAGTCTCCCAACTTCGGGTGATTGAAAAACTTCCTTCCTTTTTCACTCACGAGGAGTGTATTGACTTTAGGAAAGCTACGACAATTTCAGAGATTGAAGATGATCTAAAGCAATTTGCTAAGGACAAGAATCCTAGCCTTGATGGTTGGCTTGCTAAATTTTATCTTGTTTTTATTTATTTATTATTATCTAAAGGGACATGAACTTCTACATATAGTGGAGTATTCCAGAATGGAGGGTTACTTTTCTGGAGCACTTATCTCCAAATTTATCACTCTTGTCCCAAAATCCAATAAACCTTATACTTTTAATGATTTTAGGCATGTTGCTTTGTGCAATCTTGCCTATAAACTTATCACAAAAAATGTTTATGATAGATTGAACCCAAAGCTGGCAAAAGTGATGTCTAAAGAACAATTCGGTTTTTTGGGGAACAAACAAATCTTGGATGTTGTTGAGTGACTCATAAATGTTTGCATTCCATTACGGTAAAGGATCTAGATGCCTTAATTCTAAAAATTGATATTGTTAAAGCTTATGATAGGGTCAATTGGGTTTATTTAAGATTGCTTTCGGGTTCAGATTGGAGTTCCTATTTTGGTGATCAATTAGATTATGGAATGTGTGAATATTGCTCAATTTGTAGTCCTCATTAATGGTGCCCCCTCATATTTTTTCATAAGCAACATAGGTATTAGACAAGGTTCCCAACTCACAACCCTTTTATTTCTTTTGGTCTTAGAGGGCCTCAGTAGATTAATTGTTGTGGCTAAAAGTGAAGGCAAAATAAGGGGTATAAAAAATTATGCTTCAATCTTTATTACACATCTACTTTTTGTAGATGATGTGGTTTTATTTGGAACAGGTACCGTGGATGAATGGCATATTTTTGCTAAGACTGTTTTTTTGTTCTGTACTGCATTTGGTATGGAAGTAAGTGTTAACAAATCAACATTTCTAAAAAATGGGGCCGATGAGGAGATTTCGAGACATATTTCATCCTTCCTCCCTTATCAGATGTCCAACATAGATGTTGGATTCAAATACTTAGGCTACTTTTTAAACTCGAACTACTATGGTGTCAAAGACTACTTGTGGTTGATTTAGAAATATGAGAAAGGATTAATAATTGGACTTACAAAAGTTTGTCATTGGGAGGAATATTAGTCTTATTGAAAGCAGTGCTTGTTGGAATTCATATATTTTGGTTTTCCTTAGCTCATGTGCCACAGTCTATTCTTTCCAAGATTAGAAATACGATGTGTTAATTTCTTATGGTTGGGATGTGCTGAAAGGGGTAAATATCACATGGTCAATTGGGAAAGACTATCCGAGATTAAGTGTTTGGGGGGTTGGGATATAAAAAATATACAGTGGTTCAACACTGCTTTAAGCATGCAAAGTATGTGGAGGGGGTTGTTTGGGAAGGGATTATGGAGTGAGGTGCTTCGGGGAAAATATATCAAAAGATCTACTCTTGGGTGGATTAGAAATCTAATTAAAAACACCCGGAATGTTTCTAATTTATGGAGAGGTTTCACTAAGGTTCTTGGATTAATAGAGGGATGACTTGGAAGGTTGGTAATGGTTCGAATGTTCTGATTGGTGTGGATCCATTAATTGGGAATGAATAAAACTATATTTTGTCTCCTTACCTGCAGGAATACTTGGTTGGGTCGGGATTCATTACTTTGGTTCATGTAAGAAGACCTAGATGGATTCATCTTGCTCCATCTTACTATCTGATTGCAAATGATTTGGGTTTAGGTAGTATTTGGGATGAAGAGTGGTCAGATTACATTGCTTATCTTATCAAAGTAGGTATTAGATTATCCTCCGAGGAGGATGAGCTGATATGATCATGCAACCAAGCCATGAGACAGGTCATTGCAAAGTTTTCCAATATAACCCTTACGCTGAATACTACTTTTGATGTTCCTAAATGGTGGTTTAAAAAATTATGGAGATGGTAGGTACCCATGAAGCTTAAATGTTTCATGTGGTTATCTTTTGAAAACTACCTTCTCACTTGGGAAAACCTTCTTTGCGGGGGATGGATTGGTCCCAACATTTGATTTTTGTGCAAAGCATAAAATGAGACTATAATACATTTATTTGTCAAATGGTCTTTCTGTAGAGACCCGTGGGGCAGGGTATGTGAAACATTAAACATCCAAAATAACTAGGGCTTGGATTCTCTTGAGTATAATTTTTAAAGCTGGTATAAATGCTCTAAAGATCATAAACTTATCCCAATTTTTATTTGGTGGGAGATCTATAAATCACGAATTCAATCATCTTTGAAGACATGATTCCAAATATGTTTACTAATCTTATAAAAATTATCAGTATGCATAAAGATCGTGTCCCTGTTTCCTCAAAAATCAAGAAAATTAAACAAATAAACAATGTTCCTGTTACTTCGACAACTTTTGGGTTTTTTGATTGTGCGACGCAAGGGGGATGTTGTGGTGTAGGTTGTGTGATAAAGATAAACTATGATCATTTCCTTTGGATTAAGATGTATTATGGGAGGGGCACACACACCAAGGTTGAATTGTTAGTCTTATGGTGCCTTCTATCTGTTGCCCACATGTTGGGCATATATTCTATGAAGGTCTTTAGGGACTCTTTGGTGATCATTAGTTGGGTTAGAAAATATTGCTCTTTACAAGTGGTATCGTTAAGGCATTGGTGCGATGACATAGAGGCTCTCAAGAATTCATTTTATGATCTCTCTTTTGAACATATATACAAGGAACAAAACAACGATGCAAACATGCTATCCAAAGAAGCTTTGGTTGGTGTGGAAGGTCCTTGTGGAGGAATTTCTAGAAAATTCTCTATCATTTCAAGGCACGTTGAATATTTTGGCATAAAGCTCTTAGCTTTGGGGTTCCTTTATGTTTTGTTGGTGTATGGTTTTAGTGGCTTCTAAGTTGGATAGTCTCCTTGATATTGAGTTGGACACTTGCTATACTTGATTGCAATTGGTTCTTGTGTCAATTAGCCTTACGTTAGTCTATGGGTATTCTATCTTTAGAACTAGGATATATAACCCTTGTGGATGACACTAGTCAAGTTATTGTACTTTTTAAATTTGTTTGAATAACAAAAGTACTATTTATTTTCTTAAAAAAAATAAATTCTTATACCAATATTTAATGTATTAAAAACTTAAATCAAATTATTATTATTTTTATTATATATGACTAAATCTTACACTATCTATGCTATTAATCATAAATAATCATCTTTTTAAAAAACCTCGAATTTTTTATAATAACTCTCTAATTTAATTTTAATTCTTTTATAATACCTTTCTAATTTGATTTTAACTTATATATTTATATATTTTTCTCTCTTGAATTTCTTTTACCAACCAATGAAAAAATCACATCATTGCCATTGCATCATTCCCGTTTCCAATTTGGAGCAAGGGAAGGAAAAGGGAGTTAACGGAGGTTGGCAAATAATGACGAGGACATGAGTTGGCTTTATGGTTGGCATGGAGAAATAATTAATTTTGTAAACGGTGGGCATTAAGACTTGATGTTCTATTATTAAAACGGAGGTGGGTTTTGTCCTATTTCCTACCCCGCATCCTCATGCAAGCGGTGACAGTGGACACCACCTTCTTAATAAGTAAATAACAGCGAGAATTCCATTTAAAAAAAATTAGGATGCATTTTATATTGCACAATGGCGACGGACTGCATTGTTATTAGCTCCCCTCTCCAATCACAGGCCTCGGCTCAACCTACGGATATCCCCTCATTACGAGAAACAGGTGACAGCTTCTATCTGTTATTTTCAAATTACATCCCATGACAGCTTTTACAGTTTCTTTCAAATCTGTCGTTTTAGCTAGATTTGATTCTTTAAATATCATTGTGAATTACATTGTCTGCAATACGTGGTTATCTTTTGCAATTTCGGGTCACAAGATTTCTAGTGGTTTAATATGCTGTTCGATTCACATGGCTCTTGCTTTTGAATCTCAGCGTTTGCACGGGGATTTCTGGTAAATAGAGTCGAGAAAAAGAAAGATTGTGATGTAAATTGTTCAAATTTTGGGATTTGGGTCGATTTTAGCGCGAAATTATATGGAGAGAATTATTGTTGGGACTTTTTAATGTTGATTTCGCATTCCGGGTTAAACCTCTGATAAGATCAATTGGAAAAACCATGAGTCATGTTGTCTGCATTTCAAAGAAAATCAGTCACATTTGAGTAATTTAAGACATGGGGAAATTTGCTTTAATTTGTGCTTGGTTTGCATTGCAATGCAGTTGTTAAATTTGGGGCGCAGCCTCATATGCTTGCATTTTTGGCCTTTTTAGGTTGGGCTTTTTCCCGTACCTCTGTGGTCTGTGTGTTCTGTCTCTCTCCCATGATGCATTTATTTGTTCTATGAAGTAATATATGCAGCATTTTCTCCAAACAAAACGAAATGGGGCTTGTATCTCAAGATATTTCTTTGCTTCATTTTCACATCATAGAAATTTCTCCAACAATGTTGAATTTTGCATGCTCCACAGCCTGTGCTCCATTTCAGATGAAGCAACTCATGATGAGCAACTCGTAGTTGTATGTCAAATTTGAAGCCCACCAGAATGCTAGAAGTCATGGCACTGGATTTTTCAATGACAAATTGTCTGTATATAGCACAGCAAGTCATTTCATGCAACATAAACTATCAAACGGCCTCATAGTTATGACATCGCTTCCTTAGTTTAATTACATGAATTACATTCTTGGTTGCCAGTCTAGTGCGAGAATAATTCATATTGATTTTCAAGTTTTCCTCTTTGTGAAAAGCTACTTTTAGGGCTTGTGTTTACCGTTTCCATAGAATTTGAAATATCCTTTCACAGCGGTTCAGTTCCAGAAACCAAGGTTTTTGGGCTACTGCTTTGGAATGTACGAGAGGTAGCTGACAATAACATTTTAGGGGGAGTTCAAGTATGGTTATTTTTAAACTACCAACGTTCTCCCCTCTTTCTAATGAAAACGAGCCACAACCTTGAGATTTTCTGTAAGGCTCTTTTAGGAGTAAGACATGGCCGTGGATGCTTCCGCAAGAGATCTATCAAATTGAATTTAGTTGCTTCACAAAGGCATAGCATGCAAGATAGATATTAAAGCTCAGGTTAACTTTGATCTGCAAATAAAATTACAAGGGTGCCCAACTCCCTTGCAAGGTGTTCTCTCCTGTATCATCTGGTTCTCAAAAGGCATGCAGACTGGAGCTCAAAGTAGCAGATCCATTAGACAATTAAACTCAAGTAAAGTAAACCAAAAGAAACTATATCTGGTTCCCCATGGGATTGGGCTAGCAATCTGTGCGAGCCAAAGAAGGTAGCAACTCTAGAACCTCCTGTACATTATATTGCATGCATAACATATGATTGGATGGCTAACGTTGCTAAGTACCAAGGAGGACTCTCTTATTTGTTTTGGTGATGAAGTTGTTATGAAACTTCCAAAAACTTAGAATAAGAACATGATGGCTGATGTTGGTAAGTAAGGAGTGCTCTTTTTACTTGTCTTGTTGATGAAGTTGTTATGAAACTTCCAAAAACTTAGGATAAGAGCATGACGACACTTGGTGGTCCCAAAATTTTATTTTGTTAGGGTATGCAAGTGAGAATTCTACAACTATTTTAAGAAGATAGAGAATGAGGAAATTATTGCAATTAATTTGAATTTCTAAAATATTTATTGCACACTGTTTCTAATAAATTTCTAAGGTGAAAGACATATTCTTTTTATATTGTTTTATCTGATAAGATGCCACATTTGGATTCAACTGATGCCCATACTGGCAAGGATGACCATTCATATGTTAGGCATGCAATATAATTCACATCAGGTTCTAGAGTTGCCACCTTCTTTCAATGCTCCCTTGAGTCTTTATTTGTTTTAGTGATGAAGTTGTTGTTATGAAACTTCCAAAAATTAAAATAAGAGCATGGCGACACTAGGTGGTCCCGACATATTTATTTCATTTAAGAAGATAGAGAACGAGGAACTTTGTAATCCACAAATTCGTAATCTTACCTTTACGGTCTAATATTACTAACATAGAAAAGTGGGATTCCTGCAATTTGTGCTAATAATTTGAATTTTTAAAAAAATTATTGCACACTATTTCTATTCAATTTCTAGGGTGCAAAACATTTTTTTTATATTGTTTAATCTGATATAGATGCCGCAATTGGATTTAACCGGTATCCATGCTGGTTGGGTTGATCCACTTCTTAGGGCACGCAGAAATGAACCAATGAATTTTGGACCGTTTTTCCTCCCATAAGAGAAGATGATTTGGGGCATGCCTCAGGTTGTAGAGACTGTATGTACCCTTGTTCACACTAATCCAGTGTGGATCTCTCAAGCTATAGCCTGCAATGTGATCACTGGGGGAAAGTAATATGATTGGAAGTCTGCAATAAGGTTAAGGAAAGTCTAGCTTCAAGGTACATAGGTACCTAATAAGTGCAGACTGCAGAGTTGTATGATTTTCATCAGGCTCAAAATCAACAAAAAACAAAAAACTACATTGCACAGTTGTTGATTTGTGTTTAGTTGAAAAATGAGGTTCATATTGGAAATACTATGGATGGTCTACTACTTATTCCACGTAATTTCAAACTTTCAAATTTTTCGTTGACCTAATATTTTGCAACAATTAGGCAAGGAACCACTTCATTATTATTAATTTTAATTCTAGACTTTTTATTTTTGGAATATAAAGAATCATTATTTGCCAGTGCTTTGTTGATAAATGTCTCTCCTAGTAATTGAAGTTATTTTTGTTTGTTTCTGTTCTTTTATAGTTCTTCAAGAAGAGCTCAGTCATAGAAGTGATGATTGATTGCTGCGAAATGTTTTCCAGATTTGCAGCTTTCTAGAAAACTTGAGATGGAAAACAGGATGTCAACAAAACAATGGATATTCAGAATTTGCATTACACTAAAAATTTCCCTAGACAAATAAAAATAAAAATTTCAGCAGAGTACAATGAACAACATCTTTAAAACAAATGTGATATCATAGTGTTATGTCATCTTGAGGAGGTTTTGACCACTTGGGCTATCGTTTTACTTCTAAATGCATTCTTTCTTGCAAAAAGCTAGCATTGAAGCAAATATTGACATTTGTTCATTTATTCAAGTCTTTTGCATTTTTCCATTGACATTAAAGATGAAGTGCAACATGGTTGCTATAACAATTTAAACACCTTGGTTAATTGTTCTAAAATGTTCATAGTATGTGAGTTTTAGGAAGTAGTCTTATGGTTTCTGTTTTACAGATTGATGAAAATTCAGTCATTAAGGTTTTATTTATTTTAAATCTTTGATCCTTGAATTACTTTTGGATCTCTCTCATTCAGTTGTATTAGAATCATAGTTTGAAAAATCGGAATTGGACTCGGAATCGGTTGAGGGTCAACTCCGAGTCGGAATCAGAATTGGTAATGAATCGGTTGATTTGAATTTAATGAATTGGTTTACTAAAAAATACATAAAATATTTAAATTTTAAAGGAAAACAACATTTTCAAGATTTTAATCCATGATTCCAAAGCATTAGAGACAAAATATCCAAAGTTTGCTCATGTCTATACCATATAAGAGTCAATATATCAAAATGGCACAAAGTGTACTGTCAATACATATCTAGGAGACTGGAACTGGAAAAAAATACATAATCCATGAGGCCTATGGGCTAAATGGCCTGTAGAGTTCGAAACACAACATGCTACATAGTCAACTACATAATAGTGACTACTACTGAGTCTTGGCTATAGAGTCAACTATCACAGTCATACATCATCAATGATCAAACTTAGCACCACTGCTAGAAATAGAACTATCGCACTTAGCACCACTACTAGAACTAGAACTCAGTCTCAGGCTCCTTAGGCTTAAGGTCATCTGCAACTGCAGTAGTAGTACTTGCTGAATGCCTACGTCGTTGTCCACTATAAGTACGAGGTACTGGTCGACTAGTGCTTGCATGCTTGGAATCTTGAGATCTACACCTGTATGATCTGAGGGCATCGACAATAGAGGATCTGCATCTAACAGAACCTCCAACAATTTCTCTAGCTCAATATCCAGATCATCACCAAACTCTGGCACTTAGGTCTCCACTACCCAATCTAAGGTTGGATCTATATTGTCCAACACAATGGGATCTGTATCAGGTCTTTTGTTCATCAATTCGTTGCGCCTGAGTCGGAGGTTGTACTGCATGCAGATTAGATCATTTAACCATTTCTGCTCTAAATGATTTCTCTTCTTCGTGTGAATCCGCTCAAACAAAGACCAATTGTGCTCACACCTAGAAGAGCTGCAGGTTTGACTCAGGACCCGAATTGCAAAATTTTGCAATTGTTTACATTGGTTACCAAATGCCTTCCACCGTTGTGGTGCAAATGCAAAGAGTCAAGACAATTAATTAACTTAATTCAACAAATTAGATTGTGAATTTGCTAATAATTGAGGTATTTACAATTTACAGTTAAAACTTTAAAGTTAAAGAACATAATTTAATAAAATAGTGGAATTGTTTACCTAGTTGGTCTATATCTCTTGCAATCTTTGCCACATTTTTGCCAAAGGTACCTATGGCGGCGCTGAAAGAGGTGTTCTATCAGTGTATCTCCAATTGGTCCACCTCACTTGGGACCAAGCGCTCAAGGCACTCATACAATCGATCATTCACCTCCTCGCTCGGATCTTGATCAAACTAATCTCTATAATGATACTTTGGGTTCAGGAAATACCCAGCTGCATGCATCAGGCGATGGAGTTGATTGTTCCATCTCCTATCAATGATATCTTGGATAGGCCCATACTTACCCACTCTATCCCTGTATGTTGCCCTTATTTGCTCCTTCGCTTAATCCATAGCCTTATAAATGTAGCCCATGGCCAATTTTTACCCATCCACCAACCGCAACACCCTAACAAGTGGCTCAATAATTGCCACAACCTCTGTTGCTTTTTACCAAAATGAAGAGATTTTATTTCTCTTCTTGGTGTCTTTTCCATCTTGTTTGCAGGTCCATTGAGATGAATTCCAATCATTACTTGAAAATGTTTGCTCCAAGTTCTATGCTTGGGAAAGGAGAGATTGCAATGTGAGGAAGTGAGTTACAAATCCAGTAATTGTAGGCCTAACAAGCTCCCTGCCGTGTGTCTTTATCAAGATCAATACCCAACCGTGGTTGTAGATGTATTTGGTCATGCTTTTGGCATGCTCTATAGTGTTCTTGATCCAATCTTGTTTGCATATGTCCTCAAGCATGAGGTCTATGCTATGTGCCGCACATGGAGTCCAGAATATGGTTTTATGTGTTGAGCATGGTTGTCATTGATGACAAGCCATTAATGACAAAGGCTGTGGTTGTTGATGGTTGTTGATGACTAGGACAAAAACTTAATGACAGACAACGACTTGGGTCTTGGAACCCTACACATAGTTGAGATGCCCTTACAAGTGTCCTTACACCCTTGCATATGATGGAGATTGGCATTTGCATATGTTGTTCATGTTTTTATTCAACCATGCCCCGATGAAGCCCACGTATTGTATTTATCCTTGAAGATGTCCATGCTTTGATGAAGCCCACGTGTATTGTATTTATCCTTGAAGATGTCCATATATGAAACCCTTGGACATGGTTTGAGTCATGGAGATTAGATGAGTCCACTTGCACTTGCACTTGGTAAGGAAACCATGAAGAAACCAGGGACATGATGACATATCATGTTTGATGATGTTTCTTGTAGCCCATGCTTAAGTGGATCGTGTAGAAGCCCTTTGGAATGAAGAATGCAGGGCAAATAATGATGCATAAAAATCTTGCAGCCCACTCATGGACCTTGATGACATGAATCCCATGATCATAATCTTGATCATAGTTCACCTTGCTTGAAGAAGTTCTACATGCTTGATGATATCAAAACCTTTGGAGAAGCCCACAAGCAATGTCAACTATAACGTGATCTACATTGATTTAATTATTAAAAATTGATGAAATAAACTTGTGAAGTCGGCTCAGATTAATTATATAATTATTAATTAACTCTTTGAGATGTCAGGTCAGTAAAAATTATGGAAATTTTGTATAAATACCAGTCAACGCCCTTATTCATTTGTGTGATTTTTGTGCTGGTTTTTAGCTCTGAAATTTTCGGGTATATATCTGAGGCAACAACAGTAAATGCTCTCTGAAATTCGGGTATCTACAGCAGCAGATCCATAGACAATTTTTTTTCCTGTGGAAGTTATATCTTTGCAATTCGGATCTGACTGAGGAAATTCGGTGGTGTAACAGAGCTGAACTAGAAGACTGATTTTTGACAGCAGCTAAAGGTTGACAGAAGATTTGATCCAGTGTTACCAACATCGGCCGAGAAATCGCCGATGTCCGAGAAATCGTGAATTTTTCAGCTTGAGAAAAAATCGCCGAAAAAATCAAGGCGATTTTTGCCCGATTTTTTTCCGATTTATCCCGAGATATTGCCGATTTTTTCCCGATATATTGCCGATTTTTTCCTGGTTTTTTCTCGATTTATCCCAAGATATTCCCGATTTTTTCCCCATTTTTTCTAAAGCTGAAAATGAATATTTTTGTATTTTTTTAAGTTTGCCGATTTATTGCTGATGTTTGCCGATGTGTTGCCGAGATATCCCGAAACGATGTTTCCTGGACCCTGCCAATTTTTTCGCCGCGCCGATGTTTGCAACACTGATTTGATCTAGGGCTTGACAGTTAAATTTTGGTATTTGCAATGAGGCTCAGATTGCGGTGAAGTGGATTTTGGGGCAGTTTATAAGAACAATATTTGCAGATCTCAAGTTTAATCTCAGTCACTGTTTGCGTTGTTTTGTTCACTGTTGTAAGAGTTGGTGTAAGGATTGGAAGAGAATTGATAAGCAGACCTATTGGGCCTAGAAAGACTTGGAAGAACATCTTTAAAGAGTGATGTGGTCAACCAAATTGATTAAGTTGTGAACAAGATTTGTCTGCATAGTGAAATACATCTGTATGTTATTGGTTGAATTCAGAGGTTCAAACTGAAGCTATTTGGTTCTCCATATACATGTCTTGTTGATGTTTTGGAGAAATGGTTAATCTGTGAAGCTTTGACTCTTGAATATCGTTGGCATAAACTCTTGAGCAGATGATCACATTAACTTATCAGAGATTTGATAGTGATAATTGTTGATTGTGATAGCTTGACCACAGTGCTATGTGATTGATGATGGTAATCAATATGTGAAGGCAAGATGAGTCTTGCACTATGAGGTTTGGACACTTCATCCCTTCTTAGTTGGAGCTATAGGAAAACCAGGCTGGGCCCTATTGATGGAGTTGGCGCTCTTTGGTCAGTTGGTGCTGATGTAATCGCGAAGATTGAAGTCTTCCATTGTACTTCATATCAAATTATAAATAAAGTTTACTATACTTGTCTTGTGATGTGTCTCTTATGATCTATGTTGATGACATGATTAATTGATGAATGTTGATGTACTTAGTAGCTTACCACAAATGATGAACTCTACTTAAGTTTTGAGAAGTGAAATTTGTTAAGGGTGCTAGCACACTGATTTACCCCCCCCTTTCAGTGTGCCATTGTGTCCAACATTATGTTTTTCCTCTAACATCTTACCAACAAGAACATAGTTAGAGGCATTATCTGTGATGATTTGCACAACATTGGCTTCCCCCACCTCCTCAACAAACTCATCCAAACGACGAAATAATAGATTTGCATCTTTCACCTGATCAGATGCATCACATGATTTCAAAAACATGGTTCCTCGTGGGCAAGAGACAAGAAAGTTTATGAGGGTACGACCCTTCTGACCGGTCCATCCATTTGACATGATAGGGAATCTTGTTTTGACCCATGATTGTTTGAATTCCTTTAGGTATTCATCCATGGATCTGATTTCTTTTTGCAAAAGAGACCCCCTCAAGTCATGCATTCTAGGTCCTTTGAAGCCCGTACCAACAACTACAACAACATCTCATATATGTTTGCAACATTGAAGGGATCAACATCATACCACCATATAGCTATGTACTCATGGGAAACTTCTTTGTACCGCTTCTTCCAGTGGTCATCTAAGATGTGTTGGAGGCAATTGAGAAGCATTGGCATTGACAGAGGTGGTGGGTGTAAAATAGCTTTGAATGTTACTCTTCTTTTTGCCCTTATCTTGTGTAGTCTCGAAGGGCATAACATATTGAAAAGGAACCCTAAGAGTGGTAGAAGGGATAGATGAAGAGCCTTCGTTTGAACCAGGAGCATAGGTCCCACCCATCTTTCAGCAAGCCTCTTCTTCTTCCCTCTTTCTTCCTCTTATCTCTCTTTGTCTAGCCTTACCCTCTTCAAACTTCTTAAAGTGTTCTTGCATATCAACTCTAATATGTCCAATAACATATAATGGAGCTTCACATGCCTTAACTTGACCTTTGATGGCGGCCAATTGTTGTTTAAGCCTAAAAATCTCCTCCCCCAATCAGTTTCTTGCAATACTTGCAATATATGCGCCCCTCAACAACATTTGCATGGATTCATGCAGGATCTTTTGCTTTTGGGGCCATGAGTATAGAATGCAGATTTAGATTCTAAACTTGAAGTTGATTGCCATTGAAGTTTGAACACTCAAAGAAAAGAAATTGAACATGCACATAATCAATATTAAAAATTGAGGCAAAATTCAAAATTTAAAATTTTAGTGTGTATTGTGTAGTTTAATTGTTTACCTATGCTTAGTGTGTGGTTTAAAACTTTAATTGGCTTCTAGTGCCGAGTCTTGCGTGCTCCACGAGTCTCCAAGTCTACTGCATAGTGCAATCTGCCGACTCTGCTCCATAAATTCGGTTTGGGTTCCACTTCGAGTTCCGCTGCTACACTCATAGGCTTCAACTCGGGTTCCAGGACTCTAGTCTCAGACTCTCCACAAGCCACTCTCACAACAACACAACCCAACCGGGGTTCCAACTTCCAAGTTTCTAACATTATAATTTATTAGAGTTGCAGTTTTGTGTTGCTTTCACTTTTCATCTATCTAGTTTAGGAAATATTTTATGTAGAATCTATTTACCATGGTCTAGAAAATCTTACAGCACCTATGTCCAACACATATACCCTAGACCTACAAATGTTACTATTACTAGTGTTTCTGTATTCTTAGAATCAAGCTTTTTTTGGGCTTTTCACGCCACTTCATCAATGCCTACAAGCCTAGTTTTGTCAACATTTACTAGACCCCACAACACTTGGAAGTGGGCATTCTAGGTCATTGTTAATTTTGGGCAACCAAATGCTGTCATTTTGTCCATTTAACTTATGTGAATTAGTAAGACTAAGATTACTCCCTAACCACTTGTTACTATGCTTCAACAAAATTAGGCCAATTGGCCCATCCCTTTAAGCCCCACCTAAATAGAACACAAGGTTTAGATTCATCAAGGGATGCCCAACATACTCCTACCAATGCAACTCATACTACTCCAACTCCTTGTTGTTTTCTCTCCTTATTTGATGAAATTGTCACATTGAATGTAAACATCTTTAGTCCCATAGGCCAATTGGCCTCATTAATAGTATATAAAATCCTTACATCTTACGTCTCGCATATAGCATGAAATTGTTTTTACGAAACTTCAATGGCAATATGGTCTCCATGATTGTAAAATAAAATAAAATTGCTCAAAAAGTGCTTATAGATCCTTTAAAATATTATTAGCCCCTTCAAAATCATATACATGTGACCAACATCTAAATGAAGAAGAGGGATGGATCCAAATCTTTATGCAATATATTTGAATTTACAAAACCTTTACAAGTAAAAGAATTTCAAAGATTTCACCGATTGTTTTGTCACATAGGATTTTGAGTTCATTTTGGGTATTTGCTAACAAAATGGTGTGACATATGGCGAGGGAAAATGGTGTTGCTTAAATGACAATGCTAGGGCACTCTTCCATGATCGAAGATAAGTGGACTCGAATGAAATGTGGACCAAAGTAAGATGAGTGGACCCAATGGACCTAGTGCAATGATAGACAACTCTTCAAGGAGGTACACCCACTATCACCTCAATGTGACCCCCTTCCTCTTTAGACCCCGTTCCTTGGGCCACGAGAGGCTCCCTAAAACGAGGTAAGGATAGACTGAGAAGAAGCACAATAGAAAACACTTCTATCCCTACAAGACCTTCCCATCGTCAATAGACCAGTGCCTAATGGAGTCAATGAAAGATATATGCAGTAAAATCTTTGACGTGGAAGGCCCGGAGCAAAGATAATTATATAAAATGATATTGTTATTTTCTGCAGTGAAAATGAACAAGGAAAAACACGAGATACGTTCTATACCAACCGTTGGAATCAAGCAAATCTTACATTCCGAGGACTATCTAGGCAGGGCACATCAATCCCCCCTAGGGTGCACTTCTTTTGGTGGATGAGTGATGTGTTTCATTGCTGATTTATACTTCAGACCTGCAATTTACTTCAGTCAAGGTGAACCAGAACTAAACTTTGCTTCAAATCCCCCCAAGGTCACTTCGGATGACCTAGGATTTGACCAAAACTTTCCCAAACCCCCAGGGTTTTGACTTTTCCCTTGAAATGGATTGGCAATAACACTTCAACTAGATCTGAAATTAACCCTAAGGGCTGATGTCACCTAACCCTAGGATGACATCATCGCCTTTAGGGCACTTTTAGGGCCAAAAATTGTTTTTTTTGCAATATTTTTCAACTTTCTTGGATTTTTACAATACTTTATCAAGATCTGTAATTTATTGCTGCATTTGAGTACTTCGGAAAATCAGAATTAAGATAACTAGGGCACAAAATAAAACTTTTTTGGATTTTTGTAAAAAATATAGAATTTTAAAGTTTTTTCACAATATTTGATTTTTTGTAATATATAGTAGAAGAAATTGAATAAACGAGACTCTGAGTGAAGATGAGGGAATAAGACCTAAGTCTCTTCCTTTTAAGGCCATCGAGGAATCGCAGTTAGTGTTCCTCTAAAAAATTGGCCATCCAAGTTTGATGAATTAGCGAAAAACCAAGAAACCCTAGGTTGTGTTGGTTTTGACCTAATTAGGGCAAAAAGAGGTGCCAAAGGCCTAACAAGATAGACCCTCCAACAAGGGATTTCTCGCTGCACAAAACAATGTTGTTATGCATAAAAACCCTAATTAACTCTTACCTTGTATGTCTTCGATAGTGCAAGACAAGAGAAACATAGATTTTACCACAAAAGAAGAGCAAAGAAGAAGAGAGTAACCCTCTTAAGAATTATTTCCTGTAAACAAGCCTTGCAAGATTTAGTAAAATCCTTCAATCACCAAAATCTTGAGTTTCAAACGTGGAGGCTACTCTTGTTTATATGTGACTCAGGTTAACTTAACCTCCTTTTTAGGCTGACATGTGTAAATTGACATTTTTAGGGTTTGACGCCCATAATGCGGGGACTAAACCACATAATACATAAAATAATGACAAAAGTGATGAATTGTTGCAACTTGACGAAACGTTGAGCATGGAAGGAGGACGTCATGCCCCAACTAACCTCAACAATGTGCTTTTTCCTTCAACATCCTCCTTTAGGTGGTACAACCTCTTTAAAAGGATGATTTCATCATCAATTTGGCATGCTTGATCCAAGTCGAGGGTTTACACATGACAAAAATAGGTCCAAGTGGGCATAAATGAGGTGTGCTAATACGAGTATGACAACCCTTACATGCACAATCACCCCTACAAAGCATAAACACACTTGTGTTTGGGGGCTCGTTAGCCATGTGTCCTAATGGAATCATCCCAAGAAGCACCAAACACCAACCTAAGGCATAAATTCCCAACTTGATGGGGAACTTTCACCACATCAAGGGGCAGTTAACAGTACCACTAAGCCGATACTCCTTGACATGAAAACCAAAAGGACTTGCCATGACCAGATCACGGGTCTTGAACCCCACTAAACTAGCACTTTTACATGAACAAGCCCCAACTTGGCCGTTACAATGAAGAAAAGGCCCCTCCTCTTTGGTATATCTGGTATGGTACATTGTAGAAGATTTGGAGTATAATAGCTGGCTCCAATTGCGGGGCATGCGCTTCTCTCAGGAGTGTGTGAGAACCTCTGAATCATTTGAGACCTATAGACTTGCACACACTTCGAACAACAACTTCATCAAATGCATCGGAGGAAGACACTTTCGTCTTGCCTTGTTCAAATCAAAGTGAAATGCAATAAATAACAAGTGTAATGCATGGGTAAAAGTAAATGACGAAATCAAATGAAACTAAATCTACTTTAATTCAAGAGATGTATTAAGGACATCAAATATCACCAAAGTAGAATTTCTTCAAATCTTGCCCATTAACAGGCAAGGGCACTTTATCTCCGTTGAGATGGCTCAAATAGAAAGAGTTGGTACCTGCAACATCGCCAATTTGATATGGACCTAACCAAAAAATTTCGAACTTCCCATGTTTAACTGGCTTTTTGTTTTGCTTTCTCTATAAGACGACGAGATCACTTTTTTCGAATTTCGTTGGCGGACCTTCTTGTTGAGCTGACATTTTGTCTTTTCTTGATGTTTACTAAGTGGTCAAATGCTCTTCTCTTTGGATTTCATCTAGTTCTACCAGATTGTCGATTCTATTCTAGAATGCGTCTGGATCTGAAGCATGCTGCTGCAAGACTTTATACATCGAAATCTTCAAGTGGATAGGAAATGTTACTTCCATTCCATATACGAGCTCAATTGGGATTGTCTGGTTGCTTCTTTTCTTGTTATTATATCAACCCATAAAGCATAGTTCAATTTGTTGTCCCAACTTCTTTAGTTTTCTCCCACAGTCTTTTTGATGGTAGTCATTATATTTTTGTTGCTTGACTTGGTGAGACCATTTCCTTGTGGATAATAATTGTAAGTGTGAGACAAAATGAAGCCATAGTCGAAACAGAAGGTAGACAAATCACCTGAACTAAAAGCTTGGGCATTATATGTAATAATCTTCAATGGAACTTCAAATCGAGCGTTGATTTTATCTTCCAGGAAATCCATGACAACCTTTGTTGTAGCTTGCTTTGTCGGGATAGAGTCAACCCATCTTGTAAAATAATTTGTAGCTGTTAGGATCCATTATGCTCGTTGCTTGAATTTTCTTTGAACTAACCAATGAAATCAAGGCCCCACTACTGTAAGGGCACTTCTATTACCACTAGTTGCAACAATGAGGAAACTAACTTATGTTTTCTTGTGAATAGATGGAACGACTGACATCTTCTAACCTAAGTCACCTGACACGAGGACATGATGATGAGACACACAGCTGGGGGGAAAACACAACATAAATCTTCAAGCTGCTTGGTGCATCCTTGGGGGCGAAATCTCGAGTCAGGTATTGTCACTTGATCCTGGATCCTCTGTTTAGGCTTAACTCCTAACGAAGCCAAGGTGGGTTGTCCCTACAAAAAGAGTTTCTAAGGCTCTTAAGTGTTTTAATTGTTTTAAGGGCAGGGTTGTTTTTAGGAGTTAGAAATGAATAAATTATTGACAAGACACTTTGCAAAGTTATAGAACTTATTTCAACAACACAACAAGATATATCAATAATCACAACGCGACTGTAAGAAAATAGAGAATGCAGGAATTAAACCAGTGCCAATATGGAGTCACAAAACAATGAATGCTGTTGAAACAGGGAAAATATTTTGCTGTGTGCTTGGCCAATTTTTATTATTAAAATGATGAGTAATTAAAGGGAAAGGGATTCTCGATATACCGAATGGTACTGTGTATATATACGGATTTTGGGATAAGTGGCTCTGCACGAAAAAATGTGGGCTAGATGGAGTCGTGGGGGGGTATTCAACGCTACAACGCTACACCAACAAGGATGTTGCCTAACGGGACCCCACGGTCGCTTTCTAGTTGTTCCCGCTTTCACTGAAGAATTTTCCCACTACTTCTCAAAGTTGTTACGTCATATTTTTGTAATGTCCCGGGTTGTTACTTTTATTAAAATGAGTTGATTAATTAGATGTGGAAAAATTAATAAACGCACAATTTTGCTTTTGATATCCCCAAGACTCGGACAAAGTTGCGAGAGGTAGAGCATACACAGAATAGGACAAAGTTCCGGATTTTGCTTTATTCCAATCTATGAAAGCAAGATATAAAAAATATACAACCCTTTTAGGACGGATTGTGTACTTGTGTAAACAGAAAATCAAAGAAATTTGTGAGACTAATTACTACGACAATAAAATGTCGGGTTAGTATTTGATTACTTTGAATGAAATTGTAGACTTGAAATAAGCTTGATTGATCTAAAAATTATAGTAATGAAATCTAATCTAAAAAAAATCAAACTACTTCAAGGACAGTTACAGTCTTCCCCCAAATAGGAGAAGAAGGGTGTGGGAACCATACTCCCACTTGCTCTTTTAATATATTATTACAATGCTGATAATTAAATGAGGGGCTAAATTTTGACCTTATAAATTGATCAAAAGGCTTACAATAGCTTGCTGGAAGAAGGGGATTGAAGAAAGGGGGGGGGGGGGATTTGGATGTGCTTTGGAAGGCTAAAAACTTCGAAATTTCGCCAACGCTTCCTCTTGTCCTGTCAACAAAATGCAAAAACCAGCAAGCTAATTGTTTGTGAATTAGTGGATTAGTGTAAAAATACAATAAAAATATTACAACTTAGTACTTGTGAAAAATAAAGAGATTTATGCCACTTCAAGTACTAAGAAATCAACTAGATCTAAGCTTACGATAGCTAGTTAAAAGCACTTTTAGATCTAGTAAAATGAACATGCTAAGAATAAACCTAAGCTTGCTTTTAAAGGTAACCAAAGAAATAAATTGATTTTAAAGGGACGAAGAAAGGCTCTCAAGCTCTATCTTGAATCTTTGTGAGGACGTAGATGTGCCTGAAATGCAAGAAGTGTTAGCTTCAAAGTTAAAGAATGAAGAGAAAAGGGATGCAACTGAGATCCCACTTCTCCTTCACCTAAGATGATCTCCAAGCTACACAAAACTTCAAACAAGCGAGATCAAATTTAATGTGGTTAATTAAATGAAACAAGAAGAACATAAGTATTGTTGACTACAATTTGTTGCTTCTAAATCTTTGATAATCAAACACAAGTAAACAATGTAAGCCTTTAAATGTTTACTCTATAATCCATAAATGGATTTCTAAGCTAGATGTTAGATTTGCAAACTTATAAGAAATAAATAACAGCTAGCTAAATATCACCTCGAATAAGCACAACATTCACATTCATGATATATTTTGCACAGTTCGGATTTCCAAAGCCTCAACTTTATTCAAAATATGATAACAACAATACATTACAGGAGTAGAGGTTACTTTCTCATGAAAATGAAGAGCAAGTGCCTCACTTAAATAGAAAAGAGAGAGAGCTAGAGGGGGGCACACTTGCTTCTTTGGCTTGCCTCAGAATGAGTTGGAACTGAGTGGCAAGGATTGGCAAAGAATAAAAATCTTGATCCCTTGGAAACAAAACTCAAATATACTGCTTTAACTTCACACTTGCCATCCTTTTCTTGGGAGTTGCGCCCACCTGATGAGGAAATGCACCCTACTCACTTCAGCAAAATTGCCTTACCTCAAATGCTCAAGAAAAACACTCTGAAGTGCTTTAGAAATGTTAGGAATGTTTCCACTTTGTTTTCCAACTCAAAAAACTTACGACATATTTTAGAGTTTTAAGAAATTGTCGGATTCTTTATTTTATTCATTTTTTTGGTCTTTTTTGGGTTTTTTGATTAAAAGTTAATTAAGTGAAAAATAAATCACTTAAAACTTAGGAAAGCGGGTCGAAAGGTAAAATGGGTGCTTCGAGTTAGACAACGAGCACCCCTTGCCCAAATCGGACTCTAGACCACACTTTTATTACATTTTTAAGTTTCCCAATTAAACCATTAAAAAATAGCGTAAGTTTACGGGAAAAAATAATTTTTTCAAAAAAAAAAACCTAGGGGGATCTAGTACATGTTCATATGACTCAAAAACAATGATTAGCATGATAATATACATTGACACCTAGGTTTTAATAACCTCTTAAGGCTTACCCATCTAGGCACTTACTCTAGCTTTGGAGGAGTGGGTGAAAAACTAAAAAAATTATAAGTCATTAAAAACGACATATAATTTCCAAGCAAAAACACCCTAGAGTAAAGTATTGATGACAAAGTCCTAGGAATGCCAAACCTTTTACATAATTTTCATCATGCTAAGTCATTTATTGCAATATCCCCGTAGGGTATAAACATGTAAAAATACAAAAAGGGACCAACACTTGGTCCTAATGAATTCTTGGAAATTCTGAGCACTGAGTAGGAACAATTGACTTGTTTTGATCCTTGGTGGCTCACTGGAGATCCTCTAAGTGGAACTTAGTGGATAACAGGGAGCTTCCACACATTCATGATCGCCACGTGGGTTGTTAGCGACATTCCTATTTCCTCGCAACCATACATATACATGGTTGGCTCATAATTTTTTCTCTAGAAAACTAAGTTGCAGTAAAAGTTTATTTTGTACTACCTTGTCGAGTTGGTGCATTGATCTCTCTCTACCGCCTGTGCTAGAGTATTCACTCATCTTTATGCTGAATTTCAGTTACCGCTAATCAACAATAGATGTAAATCTATTTTGATTTTTTATATATTAAATAAAAGAAAGTAAATTTATATATTTTACTATTTACTTTATGAATAAAAAATAAACTTTTAACGAATTGGAAATAATTTTATATCTTACTTTAAAACCAAATTCATATATTACATTGAAATAAAAATTAGCTTGATTTTTAATTTATAATAATTTAAATTTGATCATTTATATGCCTTTGCAAATACCTTAGCATAGAATTTCTTGTAAACATATAATATTCTAAATTCTAATACATTTTAATCATAGTTGACACAAAACCAAAAACTTACTCTATATATATGGCCACATATATAGGGACTATAACTTCTATAAGTTTCCACTTTAGAAAGGTTCTACCTTATATAATCAATAACGTGGATAGTAATCTTGATTTTATTGCCATTTCCATTTGCTAAGAGGTTTTAGTTACTTCTGTAATATAAGGGATAAGCTAAGTCATTTGGTTTGTCTTAATGTTTCTTTACTTCTCTATGTTTCTTCTCTTTTCATGTGTTTTTAATTATTTTATTTTTATATTTTTTTAATATATATTATTGTCGTTCCCAACCTGCCGTTTCCTGCAATTTTGGGGGAAACTTCTAGACATATCCGATACTCATACCCACGTTTCCTACGTTCCTGCATTCCAGAAACTTGTGCAACATATATATAGACATTCAGATCCAAAATTTGTAGAAACTAGAACATTTACAAATATTCAATAGAAGTTACAATCAATACACATTACACATTCACAAATCACAATGCATATGTCAAGGATAGACCTAACTAAAACCCCCATTAGTGGAAAGGGATAGGTCTCAATTCACTATTGAAATAAGGGAAAAAGGTTGGTGATTGGATTCCTTTGCCCCCACTATTGGATGTCCGCAAGAGGCATAAGAAAGCCAACCAAAATATGACTGTTTCTATTTGATTAAATTACATGGATGGGGGCGACATCTTATTATTATATGTTCCCATTACTAAACACCCTTTATATTTTAGATTATTCCACTTAGATTGCATGTCATGGGTAGGAATAGAAATAAAGGGTAACCTCCCTTATGTGAATTGAATCCCCTTGTGATGTTGTCTGACTTGATTTGAGAGTCTAAGAGCCAAAAAATGTAACATGTAAATGTACATATAAGAATACTAAAAATACATCACAACTAAGATCCAAACAATGTAATATGTACATATATATATGGAAGATTAAATTACATCAGAAACTGTAGATGAGAAAGAGAAGGATGACAAACATGGGGGGCTATAATTCCATCGTGTAGTGGGTTCTCATAGACTCATAAAATTTCTCATTAAGTCATCAAAATCAAAATGTTCTATTACATAGATGTTGGAATCATATTTCTCATTAAGTCATCAAAATCAAAATGTATTACATAGATGTCGGAACGCCATGGAAAATACAAAATGGGGTAGATCAAGATGGAAAACCTTCAAATGCTCTTCACCTGCAAAAAAACCCCTCTTAGAGCTCAATCCTCACTGAAAAATGTGAATGAATGACAATAAAATTGCTTTTTTACAGTTTTTTTTGACTTAGAAGTGTCTGGGACACGGTGTCCTGATTTTGGGACACGTCCTGATACAGTGTCAGACATGTGTTTTGGATGTGTCCTAAAACAAGACACGTCTAAAACAGGACACGTCTAAAACAAGTGTCCGACACCGCGTCAAGACGTGTTTGTGTCCGACATAATGACATGGGACACTTTGGCCTATTTGGATGTGTCTGGTGACTTAGCTTCTAACCAATCTATGTGCATGCTGGAAGATATCAAGCCAATAATGTCTAGCTCTCAATATCTTATGTGTTGTTGTAGTGAATGAATGATGACTACCACATACTCCTTTGTGAAATTCATGGATCAACTTTTCTGCCCCTGGAGAACAAACACATCTGAGAATCGATCCATCGGGATTTCTCCATCTAAGGCCATCATTAATAAAGCAATATCTTGAGGCTTTTAACTTCAATGCCGTTTTCTTATGGGTTGGAAGGTGTGGTGGGCATGATAAATTCTTGAGATAGTAAACAATGTCCTTATACCATTCATTCACACTCTTCCAAATTCTGAATAATTGTTGAGACCATAGGTGTAATTCCTTCTTCGAGACCAAGAGAAACCTTATTCCCTCCTGTCATCAACTGAGCTAAACCTTGTCCTTTCACCTACTTGGTGGGCTTTATTTCCAAGTCATACTCTTAGACCTTGGTGATCCACTTTCCCGTAGTGCCAAAACTGTCATGTTGCATTAATATTTCTTTTATTGCTAGATGAGGCACATAAGCGATAACCTTTGAATAATCAATGTAGACTTTGAAATGCTTCAATGATATCACTAGAGCATAGGCTTGTTTTTCCATGATATGATACTTCAACTGTACATCTTTCAGGGCCTTGCTCATAAATGCTATAGGTTGTTCTTCATTCTGATCATTCTTTTGTAGAAGAACTCATGCAATGCTGTCAATAGAAACAAAAGAAAATATTTGAAATGGTTTGGAATAATCAGGACTTACCAATATCGATGCTCTCACAATAACATCTTTGATTTCCTTAAAAGCATCCTTTGCATCCTTTTCCCACTTGAAAACTACGTCTTTCTTAAGCAACTTGTTCAATGGTTTAGTAATCTTAGCGAAATTTAGAATGAATCTATAGATATGTGGAGCTTCGTGCCCCTCTGCATCTTGCAATGTCTGTTGTGCCCATCTACGCCTTTTCCATCTTATTGCCATATCTATGGGAGCATCAACTAGCTCAACTGACTCAATGGGATCAATCGGTTCATTCTTTTCTTTAAACTCCCTCTTAACTACTGAAGGGGGAGATGATCTCATCTCTTCATCATCATCGATCTCCTTATTAGATCCTCTTCCTTTTCGGATAGCCATCTCTTCTTCAAAGATCACATCCCTATTGACTTCGATTTGCTTCGATCCTGGGATGTATATTCTGCAAGCCTTTGAAGACTCAATATATCCCACGAATGTTCCCTTCTTGCTTGAAGGTCCTATCTTTGTCCTTTTATCCTTGGGCACATGAATGTAGACTAGACAACCAAAGATACGAAGGTGGCCCACTTCTGGCTTCACTCTTGTGAAAGCTTCTTCCGCAGTCATGTTCTTCAAGATTTTATGAGGGCATCTGTTTTGTACATAAGCAACAGTTCTGGATGCTTCTTCCCATAATAACATTGGTAGACTCTGATCATGTATCATGGCTTTGGTTGCCTCAACAATTGTTTCGTTCTTTCTTTCCGCAACCTCATTTTGTTGAGGTTTGTAGGGAACTGTGAGCTCCCTCTTAATTCTTGCTTTCTTGCAGAAATCATTGAATTCTGTAAAGGTATATTCTCCACCATTGTCTGATCTCAGGATCTTAATCCTTCCTTCTGACAGATTCTCAACTTTTGCTTTGAATTCTTTGAACTTGTTGAGTACTTCCTTGGTCTTGAGAAAGTATATCCACGTCTTTCGTGAGTGGTCATCAATAAATGTTACATAGTAGTTGTAACCACCCAATGAAGTAACAGTCATGGGTTTGCACAAGTCAGAGTGGACTAGATCCAATATTCTTGTTATCACGAATCTTGTAGTTGCCCCATGGATTGATTCAATTCAGGACGACAGAGGGGACATGTAACCACAGTCGTGACCTACGAATACTCCAACCCCCAAATGACGGATGGTTGTCACGCCAGTTGGCATATCCTTCGCTTTATGCCATTGAATCCCAGGTGACAAAGGGGGGGACCCAGACCTATCCTAAAAGGAAAGACCTATAGCTAATCCCTAGATCAAACCCAAACATAGAATACATAAAGTGAAAGCTGGAAACCCTAGATTTAAGGAACAAGCCACGATTTTGGGATTGCTTGAGTGGAGCTAGTTATAGGTGTTGGAAATGTTAGTCAAGCCAAATAAGATAGTGACTTATGGGATTAAAGATCAGATTTAGGATTAGTGTGTTTGTTCAATTTGTAGGATTAGTGTGTTTGTTCAATTTGTCAAACCTGGGACCTTGGGGGAATTTAGATGGAAATTCCCAAGGCGAGGTTAAATCAGAGAATTACGACTTACAACACACTTGCTCGGGTGAGATAATTGACAATGTGAAGAAATTCAAGCAGAAACCGGAAATAGAGAGCACACAGGAAACAAATTGACAAGACGAGATGGATGCTTTCTCCAGGGATTAGTGCTACTTTAAGGTGGGCAAATGGAGTCCAAAAATGACGCCTAGGAGGGAGAGAGGGTTTTTGATGAGGGCCAACAAAAATCAGATCGTCGATTTTGTAGATTCCTAGTGCAAAATGTTCTGGTGATTTTTCCTACTTACTACAAGTGATTTTCTAAGTGAAGTGGGTGATGTGCAATGCATGAAAATTGAAACATAGAAATAAGCTGAGAGATGTACTTGAAACCCGTAAATGTCCTCCTGGATGATGAAGAATGCTTCCTCGCAGCTCAAGTGAGAGATCCGGGCAAGATCTTGGTGAGTCTATGATTTGCTCAATGACCCTAGCGCCCCTTCCACCTACCACACCAAGGAAATCAATTAGTAATGATAGATAAACATGATTTGCAAAATAAAGAAGATACAACAATGAGAAATCATAAAGAAGTAACCACTCCCTGATACACTAAACCAAAAGAAGTCCACAAGGTGAGTCTCCCCACCAATGCGCCTTCTACAATTCGCCTCCACCTGCAAAATAAACTGGGTACAAAAAAAGACACAAGAACTATGTCGGATTTATCTCAATGCAGGAGATAAGCAATATCAATCATCATCACATCCATTTATCTACAGATACACAAGTGTTGAATCCCGTAATAATCTCTTTATTAGGAGTTCCAATGCCAGAGCTCATGCTTTACAACGGGGGGGTCTTGTCTCTATATAGCTTTTGAGAGACAAATTATAGCTTACTTTTACATCCAACGATTGAGATTATAACATCATCTACGGTGGAGATCAACTTTACATGGATCACAACATGGATCAATTTTACTAGATCAAGGGGGGGCGCACTTTTTGCCCAATGACACCTTGTCAAAGTCAAAACATAATATAACATAAGATATGATCATGATAATACATCAAAGGGGGTCACTAGGGGATTAATTCACCCTATGCCCCATTACAACCTCAAATCATAAGATATAACAATGTAATACATCAAGTGGCCAAGTTGAGGGGCACCGCTTGGGGGACGTCCTCACTGGCTAAGCCAAAATAAAATAATCCCGTACCAAATGCTGACTAAAACTGATAACTAAGTGTCCAAAGAGCCATAACACATCAACTTGATGAATTTCTTGCCATTTCCTTGACTTCCCTAGCCAAATCGATTTTTTTTCAGTAATTTCCTAGTTCATTTTCTAGCAGTACAACCTTTGAAAATCATAAAAGTCATATCTTCCTTTAGGCTGAGAACTGGGGCAAACTGACCGCATCGGAGTATGTGGAGACATAGAAGAATGGTATAAGTGACTACTGATACCCCCTGGAACACTGGGGTGTTCTAGAAGAACCAAAATCACTACAATAATAATATAATTTGGCCAATAATAAAGTGATAATAATCACTGATCATGCAATCTGAGGCAAAACTCTGAAAACTGGAACCGCAGTATTGGTCTTAGGCATGTCTGGAGTAAATATAGGCACTGTTGTTTTTTGAGAGGCACTGCATTGGGAACTGCGTTTGACTTGGTCAACTAGGTTGACCAGGTCAAAGTACCCCAACTGTAAGTGAGGTGCTGCATTAAGATGATCCTGCATGCATCCAGGATAAGAACTGCTCTAAGATATATATTAAAACCCAACTTTAATCATGCTATTCAGAATTATGGTGACAATAATAATAATAATAATAATAATAATAATAATAATAATAGTAACAACCAATAAGATATACCTGTGTCTTTGAAGAATCATTGAACCTTTTGGAACTCTCTTGTGTATGCCATACTTACAAAGCTTAAAAAAATTGCTATTGCTGGGTGAGGATGGAAAACAAGGCTAAGTAATGGGTGATGACCTCTTGTTGGTTTTGACAATGTGATCTCTCCGAATGATAACAAATACACTCAACTAAAATGACATATGCATGATAGATAGAAATAGGGGATGGTGGTGTCTCACAAATGGATAATGTTCTTGGGCTTATTTCCTTCAGACTCTAACAAGTTTTCCTTTTCATTACTTTGGAACACTAGTCAACCTTTAAAGGCAGGTGCCATGGAAAGCCTTTTGGGCTCCAGTAAATGACAAAGGCACAACCTTGGTAGGTTAGTCTCACCCTATTGCCCTGTAGGGGCAAATGAGCAGAACACTATACAAGGAATGAGTGCTCATCCTTTGACCATGGACCTTTTCAATAACTTTTTAATTCACATAAGATGGTAGCCAGCCTACAAAGGTAGGTGCCCTGGAAATCCTTCTGGGCTCTAGTAAATGACTAAGGCCTAGCCCTGCCACCAGCGAGCATCCATAGCCTCAACGGGTTTGCCTCACCTTGTTTACCCTGTGGAGGGAAAATGAACCTAACATTACACAAGGAATGAGTGCTCATCCTTTGGCCACTGACTACTTTTTAAACATTCATACTTTGCATCATTTAGATATAACATTTATGCGTTCCGATGCGTTAGTGTTTGAAGACACTGTTGGGTGGAGCACTTGTTTTGAGGACTAACGGAAGACTACCCAGTGAGCTTAGCCACACTGGCCAAGTCACATACTTCATAGCCAGAGACACATAACAACATGGAGTGTATCATGCATAGGGGTCAAGATGGGGAAAAGATCTTCAATCTCATAAGTCTCAATCAACAAAGGTCATGGGAGAAGAACAATAACTACAGATGAACTAGATGGATGGGGACAAGTGATACATGGAACCAACATAGCACTAAGTTTTAAGATTTGTGTAAAGCATGGCATAGACAATAGTCTTCAACATTAGACTCTTTGATCATTCACAACGCAGGTTTAGGCATTAGTACATATGTAAATTTAAGCATAAGTCACCATGATTATCCTAACATGACAAGCCTAGGTGTTTAACATACATCAAAGAGCAAAAAATCTCCAAGGAGCCATATACCTGTATCACCATATACCTGTCTCCATCTGATAAGCCCCTTTGTAACTGTGTACCACATTTGATCTGCTACTCTACTCAAATGAACTAGGTCACCACTGAAATCCTCTCAATGGTTAAGGAAATCTTAGTGATGGCAAGGAAATGCTGTTAACAAGGCTCTGAAATGGCTGAGGTTGAAAATCTCCATGCTAGAACCCAATGTTGCATGACTCGGACTTGGCAAAGACTCGACTGGCATTTGACTCGTTGATTCGGGAAAGACTCGGGACTGACTCGGGAAGACTCGACAAATAGGAAAAAAAAAGGTTAATAGGATCTCCAATCCATATATTTAAATATATTCACATAATATATATAATATTTATATAATACATATATAATAAATATTATTATGTATATATAAAAAAGTAATATTAATATATATATATATAATAAAATTTGAAAAACATAATATATACTTAAATCATTAATACATAATAAATAAATATGTTTTAACTTTATAACCTTTATATTTTAAAAATGAATACATAATAAAAATGTTTCTACTTTATAACCTTTATATTTTAAAAATGATGTTATCTTTATGTAAACAAATAACAATATATATTCAATAAAATTTGAAAAATATACTATATAATCTTTACTTATATTATTATTACATTGTAAAAATGTTTTTTTTAGATAACCGTAAGATACCATTGTTGAACCGTAAGATAACATTGTCCATGGGAAAATTGGAAAAGAATACGGGCCGTAGAGGAAACTGTTTCACGCTGCATGGGCATCGTCCAGTCGGGAGGGAAATAAATACATGCAGCTGAGAAAATGTAGGCAAGGGCCAACCAGCGCAGAAGGAAAGTAATGAAAATTTCAGGGTTAACAGGTCGCCCGGGGTATGAAACGCACAAAAAATTTCTTCAGCAAACCCATGTCAGAATCCATTTTGAACTTATTCAGCGTGTTGCCAACATTTTTGTACTATAGTTGGGTTACCTGAGGAGCCTGTTACCACCTAAGTTGTACTTAGTGGTTTTTTATCAAGTGAGCCTGGTGAACCGGACAAGGATAACTTGTTCGGACTTCAGAAGACCTTCAGTCTTGTTTCTGGGAAACTTTGTTGTACTATATCACATGTTCATACCACCTTGGGGGAGTTGTAATAAATGTTCTAGCATGATAGTGTCTGTAAAAGACTCGGTCTCTTAGACTTTATTTGTCAATCCGATCAGCCCAGGGTGTTTTTTCCCTTGGTTATTATTGGTTGTTGAATAAACGACTGATAATTTCTGAGTTTTTCACTCCATACCTCCAAAGTTGGGGTGGTCGACTTGGCATTTAGGCCTATTGAGGTTATTAGAGTCTATGTATCAATGTATAAACATGCTAGGCATTATGGTCAAGTCATATGAACATGTCTAAGTCCTCCTAGGTTTTTTCAAATTTTCATTTTTTAAATTTTTTCAGTGTTTTTATTAAAATTTAATTTTTCCAAAACTTTGGCTATTTTTTAATAGTTTAATTGGAAAAATTGATTTTGTAATAAAGGTGGGCCAAGTAATCAGTTTCAGTCATGTAGGTGCTCATTTTCAAGCTAAGAGCACCATGTAAACCCATGGACCCACTATTTCCTTGTTTTGAGTGATTTTCTATCACTCAAGTCAGAAAGCCCCAAAAATCAATTATTGATTATTTTAATTAATAAATTGATGAATAATGGAGCAAATCCAAAATCATAGATCAGTGGATTCTCAGCCGATTTGATTGAAATCAGTCAGATCTGAACCAGATTGACTGGATCCGACAAATCCTTGACTGAAGGAGGTGATCAAATCAGATCCAGAGTTGATCTTCAGCAGTCTTTATGGGGAATTGCGCCCTCTCTCTCTCCTCCACACGTGTGGGCTCTCCTGGGAGCTCTGTGGACTGATGTGTCGGTTTATGGGTTGATGTGTCAGCTCAATCAAGCCCCCGGTTGACAAGTAGGCTCAGTTCAGCTTCAGCTCTACATTGATTGACTCTCCCTCAGCTGATTTGATCTGTCTCCTTGGGATTTGCGCCCCCCTAGGCTGGATCTCTTGGTTTTTGTATAAATCGAAGCACAAGCATCCTCTTCCAAGCTAGTTAGAACTGGGATTGAGGTGCTGTTGCTCTTGTACTGTATTGTTTATTATTTTGGAATAAAGAAGCTTTGGAGGCAAGATCTATGGTGTAATGCTCTTCATGTGTGGATGGTGATTGTCAAATGCTTATGAGGTATAATCTGTGTTATTTATCATTGCTTTTGTTGGTTAATTGATGGCCTTGAAGGAGAGAGCTCCCTCCTGTTAGGGTAAGAGTTTATTCTAGTTTAATTTATGCTCTTACTGCTGCTTGTTTCAGATCTATTGGAGTTGTATGTATTTTAAGTTTAATTGCATGCTTTCTAATTATCTCTTCCAGCAACACCTATGTTTTAACCATCTGTTTGTGCAAGGATTTCTAAGTTGCATGTGATCTTGCTTGTAGAAGAGGTTGAGCTGGTTTGCATCTTCCTCATCTTCAAGATCTTCTGAATGACATAGTCCCTCGGTGTTCCACCAAAACAGAATCCAAAGCCCAACATTCCTAGGCTTCAAACACTCTTTCTCTCTCTTCCTCCTTCAAAATCTTAATTTCTCTTCAAATTGGTTACTTTTAAAGAGTCTTATTGCTTAGATCTGTCTCATTAAGAAAATTACATATAGATCTAGTTAGTAAGATCATTTCTTAAGTTTAGATCTCAGTTCCGTTTTGCATATAAAGTTATATTTTAAGAGATCTAGCTGAAATTATCCTTTTTTTTGCAAGCATTTTAAAGAAAATTTGTAGCTTGCTTTTAAGGTAGTTTTCTTTGTTGTACTTTAAAGTTTCATATTCTGTAATAAAAGTGCACATCTCATTGGCTGCCCAAACAACAAGCCAAGATCCCAAGGAAAGCTTGCTTTCCTTGGTTCCTTTTTGCAAAAAACTAGATTACCCAAACTTAACAAAATTTTACTTAGTTTTTTTTCGGTAACTAGTGTAGTGACCCAAAACACTTTCAAAGTGTGTTTGGGCACATTTGATTTTGATTGCTCACTGTTTTTTAGTAGGTCTAGCAAAAAAGAGAAGGAGACTCTGCCCAATTTCCGACTCTTGGATGAACCGGAGCTTCCCGGAAGCTCCCCCCACCACTGTGTTTTAATTCTAGCTTGTTACAAGCTTGTTGTAAGCCTTTGGATCCCAGATAATAAGGGCCAAAGTGCATCAATTTTAATTTGCTGATATTGTAAATCGCTGCTAATAAAAAGAAAAGGTCCTTTCGAATAGGCTCTTTCGAGCCTATTCACCATCCCCCCTGGGGGGATCTGTGTCCGTGTTTTTTTGCTTTTCTTTACTTTTTTTTTTGCAAACTAGCGAAGTTCTAATCTGCAGGGTAGTATACTTCGATTTATTATCAATTTCGTATTCCATATTTGAGATTTCAAAGTAATCTTAATACTTACCCCACGACTTTCCGATTGACCCAAAAGGGGAAAGAGATGCGTGGTAGGATTAATTAGAAAACCGGAATTGTGTATCTGTGTTTTCCTTTTCATCATTTGTTTCATCAGCTATTATAAAATTAACCCCTCCTTGATTCCCCGATTGAGATCCACTTGGATCGAAAGAGGTTCTTAGAGGGTTTTCTTTTTTAACAAGAACACCCATCTCAAAATTTACTAAAATTGACAAGACTCCGGTGTGTATGCTCTGCACTTGGCTGCGGTTCGTTCGATCAGTCAAGCTATATCAAAAGCATTTGAGTGACTAGAATAATTAGGATTCACTCTCCCAAATTGACAAACCATCGGGTGAAAATCCAACACCTATATCAAACCATTACGGTGGCAAAATACCCAAAGGAAGCGAGAACTCCTGAAAAGTGACCTCGGGGCGCCGATCTGTGTTACACCTGCGGGTGCATTATGAACAATAGCCTCAGAGACTCCATTCAGCTCACATATTCCTTGCGGGTAGCCGTGACGGTTTAGTTTTGGACATACTCCAAGTATTCTCAGGTATATCTGGAGTCCCCCCCCCTTCACCTAATTTTAATCAACTCATATTTCACATTAACTTAAAATGTACCAAGAGGCAATTGCAAAACATTCACTCCAAGCACATGCAAGTACATTGATTATCTTTTGACTCCATTTTAAGGCACTGGTTATTTTCTTGCTATATATATATTGTGTCTTAGCATTGTGCTTTTGTGCGCTCATTTTGTATCTTGTCATCTATGGTTGTTTATGGTTAAATTTCAAACTCCTAAGTAATTCATTCAGTTTAACATCACCATACTAAGTAATTAGCCTTAGTAACTTAATAGGGTCTACCCCCCTTGGTTTCATTAGGAGTTGAGCCTAAACGGAGGAGTAAAAAACAAGGTGACAGCCTTGACTCGAGACTTGCCCCCAAGGACACACCGAGTGGCTTGAAGATTTCTGCCACGTGACCTAGGTGTGTGAAAGGTGGCAACACTTTTTGGTGTCATTGCCGGGGATAAATCTTTTTATTCCCGGAACACGACTTTTGTTTTCTTCTTTTTTGTTTTTGCTTTGTTTGATGAATGCTTAGAGTAGATCTTTAATTTTCATTTGGCGACTCCACTGATTTTTTTCAGTTTTTATTTTTACAAAGAAAAGCAAAAAATAATTTTTGTGAGAGTTATTAAATGTATATTTTAAATCTCACATGGCGACTCCATTGAAGGGATAAAACCCTGTTATCTCATAAACTTGTGAAGTTTTGTTGTGTGTAGATGAGCCCATGCGACATGTTAAAACCTTTAAAGCTCATCACTTAACGGCTCCACCTTTTCAGTACAAGGTTTAATGGTTATATCAAATGCATATTATTAATTTTTGATATGGATGAATTAAAGGAGAAATATGGTGCCCAGATAATTGGAATTTTTCAGCCTATCGATTTCTCAAACATCCTGGGTTTTCCTAACTCTTGCAATGGTGTAGGGGATGCATATAAATGGCTTCTAGTTTTTCATGAAAATTATGGTGATTCGGCCATCTGGCATGTCAAATCTTTCCTTCAGTTGATGGCTGACTTCAATATTCTTCATGAAGACAATATGATGGAAATGTTTGCTGGTACTTTTTGGGGTGAGGCTTGTTGTTGGTTCTATCAGGGCCTTCCTAATAAATGTATAACTTCTTTTCCAAGCTTCCTTTGGATGTTTTTAGAGCAGTGGCATGATGGTAGGGGTAGTATGAATGGTTTGAAAAAGTTCCTTGAAAAGATCTGTACCTTCTACCTATCTGGGACAGAGTATCACGTGGAAACATATGATGGACCTTTTACCATGATACAAAGTATTGAAGACTTGGCATCACTTCTTGAACATTTAAGTGAAGAGGAGGTCCATGATACTCCCATCAAAGAGTTTCCTCATAGTTATTCAAGAAAGGAAGTAATTAAGCAACTTATTAAAGAATATGAGATATCTCCCAATACACAGCAAGATTTTGAGGAAGGGAAAATCCAGGATGATCCTATTGAAGAGCTTCAGGAGGAGCCCATGATGGAACACATTGTTGAAGACTCTCCTCATGTCACCATAGCTGAAAACATTGAAAATTTGAGATATTCTCAAGTGTGTTGCAATGCTGATATTTTTCCAGAAAGCCCTCTAGAGAAACCCACTGAGCAACACATCCCAAGTGATCCCATTGAGCATGTCCAAAAAGTTTCCTTGATTGAAGATAATATTGAAGAACCTCTTCATGATATCATAATAGAAGCCTATAAAGAAACTTATGATAAGATCAGTATGGTGTGTGGTGACACTAGACCTTGTTCTCCACATGTTGATGAAGGTTTGGAAAGTTTATTTCCTTGTAACATTTTTTCTGGAGAAGATTGTTATGAATACAAGGAAGACATGGATAGGCAGGATCATGATGCCATGGATGAAGAGTCCCCCACATATGACATGGATGGGAGTGATGACTATTGGAATTTCATAGATAATCCAAATTGTGAAAATCTTATGAAGAATCCCATCCATGATATGTCCAACAAGGGGAGTGTCTATTCAAAAATTTGTGGAAGTCCAATCTACGATACGTCCATAGAGGGGAGCATGGATCTGGATGCCTGGGAAAATCTTAGTATGGAAAAGGAGCATTCATAATTTTCACGTGATCATTCAGAGTCATATCATGCAGAGCCGCACAAAGGTATTGGTAATGAAGACATTGAGAAGCAGTGTTGTGAAAAGTCAGATGTGATGCAGTCAGTGGAATATCAGTCTCAGCCATCTTTTTCACATATAGAGGTTCCTTATGATTTGGAGCTACTTGGGGCTTGTGCAACGAGTTATCATTTGATAAGCCCCGGTGATCAGTATGATGATGTAGTCAGTCTGTCTCATTGTGCTGATTGGTATATCAGTCCTATCCAGTCATGGATAGAAGCAGCCTGCGCGAGCAAATACCAGTTTGGGAACAACTTTAATGACTTTATTCATGCCTATGATTTCCCATCCATCCCACCCATTTCGAATCATCACGCAGGTTTGCATTTTCTAAATAAGGTATCCTTACTTTGGCTGGTAACCAAAGACAAGGAAATTTTTTTTTATGTTAATAAAATGCTTAGGTGGTTACATTGGATTTTTGATTACACCTAACCTTTTTATATCATGCTTAGAGTAGGAAAATAAGCTCCTAAAAGAGAGCATTTACTTTCTGCATTTATGTTTTGTACTTAGCTATAATAATAATTTTTTTTCATTAGTTAATTACATTTATTTTGTTTAAATAAATCATCTTAATGGTTCATTTGGTTTTTATATAAAGCTTGTGCTACTAAGTTTTTTTTGTCAAGTTGAGATGTTTTTATAGGGTATATAAACCAGAGATTCTGGTGTTCTCGTATCTTCTCCTTGCCTTAAAGACCAGATCGAGCACACGTCCCACAGTTGGAGCCAGAATGTTACCACCTAAGTTGTACTTAGTGGTTTTTTATCAAGTGAGCCTGGTGAACCAGACAATGATAACTTGTTCGGACTTCAGAAGACCATCAGTCTTGTTTCTGGGAAACTTTGTTGTACTATATCACATGTTTATACCCCCTTGGGGGAGTTGTAATAAATGTTCTAGCATGATAGTGTCTGTAAAAGACTCGGTCTCTTAAACTTTATTTGTCAATCCGATCAGCCCAGGGTGTTTTTTTCCCTTGGTTAGTATTGGTTGTTGAATAAACGACTGATAATTTCTGAGTTTTTCACTCCATACCTCCAAAGTTGGGGTGGTCGACTTGGCATTTAGGCCTATTGAGGTTATTAGAGTTTATGTGTCAATGTATAAACATGCTAGGCATCATGGTCGAGTCATATGAACATGTCTAAGTCCCCCTAGGTTTTTTCAAATTTTCATTTTTTAAATTTTTTCAGTGTTTTTTATTAAAATTTAATTTTTCCAAAACGTAGGCTATTTTTTAATAGTTTAATTGGAAAAATTGATTTTGTAATAAAGGTGGGCCAAATAATCAGTTTCAGTCATGTAGGTGCTCATTTTCAAGCTAAGAGCACCATGTAAACCCATGGACCCACTATTTCCTTGTTTTGAGTGATTTTCCATCACTCAGGTCAGAAAGCCCCAAAAATCAATTATTGATTATTTTAATTAATAAATTGGTGAATAATGGAGCAAATCCAAAATCATAGATCAGTGGATTCTCAGCCGATTTGATTGAAATCAGTTAGATCTGAACCAGATCGACTGGATCCGACAAATCCTTGACTGAAGGAGGTGATCAAATTAGATCTAGAGTTGATCTTCAGCAGTCTTTATGGAGAATTGCGCCCTCTCTCTCTCCTCCACACGTGTGGGCTCTCCTGGGAGCTCTGTGGACTGATGTGTCGGTTTATGGGTTGATGTGTCAGCTCAATCAAGCCCCTGGTTGACAAGTAGGCTCAGTTCAGCTTCAGATCTGCATTGATTGACTCTCCCTCAGCTGATTTGATTTGTCTCCTTGGGATTTGCGCCCTCCCTGGGCTGGATCTCCTGGTTTTTGTATAAATCAAAGCACAAGCATCCTCTTCCAAGCTAGTTAGAACTGGGATTGAGGTGATGTTGCTCTTGTACTGTATTGTTTATTATTTTGGAATAAAGAATCTTTGGAGGCAAGATCTATGGTGTAATGCTCTTCATGTGTGGATGGTGATTGTCAAATGCTTATGAGGTATAATCTGTGTTATTTATCATTGCTTTTGTTGGTTAATTGTTGGCCTTGAAGGAGAGAGCTCCCTCCTGTTAGGGTAAAGAGTTTAGTCTAGTTTGATTTATGCTCTTACTGCTCCTTGTTTCAGATCTATTGGAGTTGTATGTATTTTAAGTTTAATTGCATGCTTTCCAATTATCTCTTCCAGTAGCACCTATGTTTTAACCATCTGTTTGTGCAAGGATTTCTAAGTTGCAGGTGATCTTGCTTGTAGAAGAGGTTGAGCTGGTTTGCATCTTCATCATCTTCAAGATCTTTTGAATGACATAGTCCCTCGGTGTTCCACCAAAGCAGAATCCAAAGCTCAACATTCCCAGGCTTCAAACACTCTTTCTCTCTCGTCCTCCTTCAAAATCTTAATTTCTTTTCAAATTGGTTACTTTTAAAGAGTCTTATTGCTTAGATCTGTCTCATTAAGAAAATTACATATAGATCTAGTTAGTAAGATCCTTTCTTAAGTTTAGATCTCAGTTCCGTTTTGCATATAAAGTTATATTTTAAGAGATCTAACTGAAATTATCCTCTTTTTTGCAAGCATTTTAAAGAAAATTTGTAGCTTGCTTTTAAGGTAGTTTCCTTTGCTGTACTTTAAAGTTTCATATTCTGCAATAAAAGTGCACATCTCATTGGCTGCCCAAACAGCAAGCCAAGATCCCAAGGAAAGCTTGGTTCCTTTTTGCAAAAAACTAGATTACCCCAACTTAACAAAATTTTACTTAGTTTTTTTTTGGTAACTAGTGTAGTGACCCAAAACACTTTCAAAGTGTGTTTGGGCACATTTGATTTTGATTGCTCGCTGTTTTTTAGCAGGTCTAACAAAAAAGAGAAGGAGACTCTGCCCAATTTTCGACTCTTGGACGAACCGGAGCTTCCCGGAAGCTCCCCCACCACTGTGTTTTAATTCTAGCTTGTTACAAGCTTGTTGTAAGCCTTTGGATCCCAGATAACAAGGACCAAAGTGTCTCAATTTTAATTTGTTGATATTGTAAATCGTTGCTAATAAAAAGAAAAGGGTCTTTCGAATAGGCTCTTTCGAGCCTATTCACCATCCCCCCTGGGGGGATCTGTGTCCGTGTTTCTTTTTTGCTTTTCTTTCCTTTTTTTTTTGCAAACTAGCGTAGTTCTAATCTGTAGGGTAGTATACTTTGATTTATTATCAATTTCAAAGTAATCTTAATACTTACCCCACGACTTCCCGATTGACCCGAAAGGAGAAAGAGATGCGTGGTAGGACTAATTAGAAAACCGGAATTGTGTATCTGTGTTTTCTTTTTCATCATTTGTTTCATCAGCTATTATAAAATCAACCCCTCCTTGATTCCCCGATTGAGATCCAGTTGGATCGAAAGAGGTTCCTGGAGGGTTTTCTTTTTTAACAAGAACACCCATCCCAAAATTTACTAAAATTGACAAGACTCCGATGTGTATGCTCTGCACTTGGCTGTGGTTCGTCCGATCAGTCAAGCTGTATCAAAAGCATTTGAGTGACTAGAATAATTAGGATTCACTCTCCCAAATTGACAAACCATCAGGTGAAAATCCAACACTTAGATCAAACCATTACGGTGGCAAAATACCCAAAGGAAGCGGGAACTCCTGAAAAGTGACCTCGGGGCGTCGATCTCTGTTACACCTGCGGGTGCATTATGAACAATAGCCTCAGAGACTCCATTCAGCCCACATATTCCTTGCGGGTAGCCATGACGGTTTAGTTTTGGACATACTCCAAGTACACTCGGGTATATCTGGAGTCCCCCACCCCTTCGCCTAATTTTAATCAACTCATATTTCACATTAACTTAAAACGTACTAAGAGGCAATCGCAAAACATTCACTTGAAGCACATTGAAGTACATTGATTATCTTTTGACTCCATTTTAAGGCACTAGCTATTTTCTTGCTCTATATATATATTGTGTCTCAACATTGTGCTTTCGTGCGCTCATTTTGTATCTTGTCATCTATGGTTGTTTATGGTTAAATTTCAAACTCCTAAGTAATTCATTCAGTTTAACATCACCATACTAAGTAATTAGCCTTAGTAACTTAATAGGGTCTACCCCCCTTGGCTTCGTTAGGAGTTGAGCCTAAACGGAGGAGTCAAAAACAAGGTGACAGCCTTGACTCGAGACTTGTCCCCAAGGACACTCCGAGTGGCTTGAAGATTTCTGCCACGTGACCCAGGTGTGTGAAAGGCGGCAACAGAGCCGTCGGTTGACAAACATGTCCAATGTTTGATTCCAGTGTATCAGTTGATCCGTCTTTATGTCTAGCCAATTTTTGCTAGCCAGTTTTTCATTTGAATAATTTTGACCATGGCCCCGTGGGGTTTGTAATAAAATGTGCTAGTAGGGTGTTTTGAGTGGTTTGGTCTCCTAAGACGTAGAATCTCAACTAAGGTATTTCGGGGAGTTTCTTGCCCTTGACAATTATGCTTTGCCTATAGCCGAGTATAATTGAGGAGGTTTTCTCCCGCTTCCTCCAAAGCTGGAATGCCCGATTTTGAATTTTGGGGTTTGGGGGGTTATTAGAGCCCAACTAAGTGTATATAAATCTACTAGGCATTGTTAGAATTGAGCATGGTCATGTCCTAAGTCAATAGGACCTTTAAAAATTTTCTGAAATTTTTTTCTTCCGGATGGGTTAAAAAATTATTTTTTAATTATTTCCCTAACTTTTTTGATTAATTTTTCCATAAATTAAATGGAAAAATCCCGTTTGTAGTAAGTTAGTCATCCGGACCCCGTTTTCAGTGCTTGAAGGCTCTAACCTTAAGCCAAGAATCATTCTTGATCGGCCAGCCAGTCAAATCCAACTTTCAGATCATCAATCAAACACATAATGCACATTTTCTCAAAAAGTCATTTTAGGGGAAAAAATGGAGTTTTTATTAAAAAATGATTATTTTGGAGAAAATCCAAAACTCTCCAAATTAATCCAAATTCAGTGAAATAAAAGGCTAAATGACATCTCAATGAGCATTTATGATGATTGGAGTTATCATAACTCAGCTTCAGTTAGCCTTTAGTGAGCAATAAAGATATATTCAGTTAACGGACTTGTCATCTCCAGCTAAACTCCCGAATTGGATGAGATGGAGAGCACTCATTGGTTTGATGATTTGATCGAGGCAGAGACTGACGATTACACTGGCAGTGGTCTCTCCAGACCTAGCAGTAGCTCCTCCATACCTAAGAGGCGCCTTCACCTACCAGCTCACGCCCCTCTTCATCATTCATGCCCCTCTTCCTCATGAGGGTGTCATCCACACGTGTGGGCTCAATAATATGGCTTGAATTCAGTGCTTAGGGTAGGAGTTGGGGCGCCTTGCCTAAGTGGAGGCCTCTCCTCACTCCCAGCTCACCTTCTTCAGGTCTGGTCTTTCAGTGATGTGCCGGTCTGGTTAGGTTTGGTTTTCTGGTTTTAAGGTTTTGGGTTCTTCTTTCATTGTATAAATAGAGGCTTCTTTAGCTCTATTGGGATGGATTTTTGTGTAGAGAAACTCTGTTCAAACTCTGTAAATGCTTGTTGCTTTATGCAACTGTGGAATAAATTTTAAGGCTTTGGAGGCTCATATGGTTTGTTAAATGTGCTTGGCAAATGAGGTGATAATGTTTCAATTCTCTCATTTCATGCTTAATGTTGGTTAATGATTCATGCTTTAGAAGGCTTCTGTAAGCACGTAAGATCAATTATTTGAAGTTTCAATTTAATTGTTTATGGTTTCACTTTTAGAAATTGAAAGTAGCATTGGTTATTCAGTTATATGATATGGTTTGTTAAATGTGCTTGGCGAATGAGGTGATAATGTTTCAATTCTCTAATTTCATGCTTAATGTTGGTTAATGATTCATGCTTTAGAAGGCTTCTGTAAGCACGTAAGATCAATTATTTGAAGTTTCAATTTAACTGTTTATGGTTTCACTCTTAGAAATTGAAAGTAGCATTGGTTATTCAGTTATATGATATGCTCTTTTACATTTCAATTGGTAAAACATACATGATCTAATCCATCTTTTGGCAAGTGTTTGAGTTGAATTTGTGCAGATCACTTCATCCAATCAAGTAGGAGTTCGAGCTCAGGTGCATTCTCTCCTCTTGAAGTCAAGACAACTTCCGGAATTTTCAAGCTTCAAAGAATCCAAGCATCATCAAGAAAAGCCATAGGTTTGAATGTTTTTCTTCATTTTTATTCATCTTTCAAAGTTTAAGAAATTCTTACATTCTTGGCTTAGGGCAAGGTTTTGGCTTAAGTGAACATTCATTCACCAAACTTTATACCCCTGTTGGCTGTCCACTTTTGCCTCTTTTCTCCTCCTCTTTCGCTGCCCACTTTTGCCCTTTTTCTTCACTTTTTGCAGCCCTCTTTTTGCCTTAATTTGTAGCCTCATTTACCCTTTTTGTAGCCACTTTTTGGGCCCTAGTTTCAGCAATCTTCATCACTTTTTGCAGCCCCCTTTTTTCTTTGTTTTCAGCCTTCTTTGACCTTCTTTCGTCTTTTTTTCACCCCTGTTTCACTTCTCTTTTCATAGCCTTTTACTCATCGTTTTCTTCTTCCGGTTTTGGTAAGGGTTGAGTAGTTTTTGTTACTAAGTTTGTAGATCTAGTTTCGATTTGTGTTGATGAACTAACACCATAAACGGGTTTGTGTTCAAAGCTCTTAGTTTTAGGCAGGTGAAAAAGAGCCCAAAGGCTAAAAGCAAGCAAGGAAGCAAGCAAGAGCAAAAAGACCAAAACATCTCCCTCCTCTTTCTTCCCTTTCTCACCATCTGCTCATTCAAGAAGCTGAGCATAACAAAGCATTGTAAAAAATTAATAAAAAGGCTAGTGGGAGCAAGCCTCCCATATTTTCTACTTTCCCTATTTGGGGGAAGTGTGTCTTGTGTTTCTTTTCATATTTCTTAGTGTAGTTTTAACTTGAAGCACTTAGCTTAGTTCTCTTGATTAGACTTAGTTTCCATTTCCACTAATTGCTAGTTGTTCATTAAGTATAACTACTAATTGCTAGATTAGATTTTATTAATTGCATTGTAGTGTATCTTTCTCTATAATTGTTAATCTTAAAAAGAACCAAAATCTCTTGAATCTCACCATAAGGTGGACCAAGAGTGCTCTCTGTCGGAGAGTTTGTTTAACTGTCTTTTTTATTTTTATTTGTAGACACTGAGAGGAGGGGGGGGGGTGAATCAGTGTGAAGTCTTTATTACTTTTTCTGACTTTTATAATCAACAGCTTATTCAATATTATGCATTATCACATCATCATCATATCATCATCATCACATAGAAAGCATAGCAACACAGTACACAAGATTTTTACGTGGAAACCCAAGTCCTAGGGGGAAAACCACAGAAGCCTTTTTAAAATAGTTTTCCAGAAATAACTGGAAGGAGGCAACTACCTCTTTATTACAAAGACTTCAATTTTCCAGCTTCAACTGGAAGGAGGCTACGACCCCCTGATTTACAGGCTACGACCTGAAGGAAGCTGCCACTCCCTAGTTTTCTGGCTACTACCGGAAGGAGGCTACGACCTCCTCTCCTTGCCCCGTCCTGCCACCCTGATAAGAAGATAGAAATAGCTGAACCACAACCGCACTGATCCTGTGGACCTGTTATTCAACACTTGTGCTACATTGCACAATCTGTACCACACTGCACACCCTGTACCACACTGCATATATACTGCCACTACTAACCACTGATCACTGCTCATCAACTGATCACCGTCTGCTGTATCACATTGCTCATCATCTGATCATTATTCATAAACTCATCACTTGCTCATCACTGCAATAGAACTAAACCAGTAACCTGTCCAATTACGCTGTACTAATCAATCATCCAATCGAGTCAATCTGAGTCTGCACACCAAACTCTTTCCACCTGAATCAAACCAACTGCTCATACAACTCAGCCAATCTGAGTCAAACCAATTACTCATAAGTCAACCTGTGGACCTGTCAAATATCAAAACCTGTACTCTCTGCTGATATCCACTGCACTTTGATCCCTGCCAAATCTTTTTTGTAGTCAATACTGTCACATCATCTCTCTGCTCATGTTATCACGGTCATGCTGATCAAGCTGCTTATCAACACTGCTGGTTATTGTCAAGTCAATTTTATCAGCCTTATCACTGACACACACACTACCAAGTTAGCCTTATTACTGACCATATCATTATATCACTCTGTAAACTCATATATACTGCCACATCATTGACTGAACATTCATATCAACTCGCTGTAAATTCATAAATACTACCATATCATTGACTAAGCATTCATATCATCACTGTCATATCATCACTATCAAATCATGTTACTGTGAGCATCTTATCACTTGTCAAGTTCACCACAGTTCAACATTACAAAACTTGCACAAACTTCATACTTTGTCAATCACTGTCAATACTTCAAACTTGGACTGTCAAGACACTTCAGGAAAGCAATCACAGTACATCAATTTCTGTCTTGACTGAGTATTTCAGTCATCATCCTAGAACAGACATAATCACATCATTCACATCATGCATACAGTATCACAATATTAAACATACCTGGAACATCATGTCATCATCATAGAATAAAATCTATACTGTATACCCGTCACTTGGATATCATGTCATAAACTGTTGCACTTGTAATAAGCTGTTGTTCTTGTCATCATCAAATAAATTTGACTATGCCAAGATCATGACTGTGTATGCAAATGTTTTCTTGCTTGGATTTTACTCAGATTTTCACCATTGCTGTTATATTACAGAATGTGTATCAAAAGTATGTCATAGTAATATTATTTCATACCTGGGCTTGTACATCATCATCAACATACCGCTGCCGCTGTGAAGAAATAATCTGGGTCTGCTTTCACCTTTTGGATAAGTGCTGTTTGCTGTTCAGGACTTGATAATCGTCCATTCTAAGACTGTCTGCCAAGAATCCATGGGCCACATTGGGGAATCCGATTGACATTAACCCAAAAAAAAAACTAAGCTTTGTCCCTGCTGTTCCCCATGCTACTGCTACTTTCATCCAACTCGTAGAGCAGCTGCTACTCAGTAGAAATCACAGCTTCTGGATGCA